>CM035442.1:34481997-34979497 GCA_020310875.1 Ceratopteris richardii | reverse complement strand
GTGATTCTATCAATATAATGTGTTTCTCTAGTGAGTTTTGTTTGAGAGAGGATCGTGATTTTTGAGAAACAAAAATTTTAATTCTAATCTCGGTATCATGAAATTCATAGAATCGTGATTTTGGAAACTAATGCGAATCCCTACATAGAATCACCATTTTTTAGATCAAATTAAAAAAAGACATGATTGTGAGTTAGAATCAATATTTTTTCATGATTTTGGTAAATTGAGGAGAGTGGAAAAAAAATTTGCATTAGACGAAGAGTGCAATCAGAAGAAAAACAAGAAATCATGATTGTCATTGAGAATCATGATTCTGAGTAGAGAACTGTGATATTTATCAGGACTTAAAAAAAAAATTTGCAAGTAAATGTTTTGTAAACAATGTACGCAAGTTCTTGGTGCAATATAAAGTGAATAAATAAATAAAAACTCATAGGAAACACCAAACCCTAATTCTAAAATAGGAGAAAATAGGTTTGAGGTTAAAAGCATTATAATTGATGAGATTGAGGTATGCATTGAATGAAAGAATACATATATGCAAAGGAGAGAAAGGAAATATCAAGTACATCCAAGTGATAATTGGAAGGGAATACATCACTATCTCAAGTAAACATGGAAGGACAAAATTTTGAACCTAAAACTTATGATCAAAGGGATTATAGGAATATCCTCAATATCTATATATAAATAAGTTTGGAGCCTATGTATACGAAGACAGAATACATAAGAAACTCATTAGATTGAGGAACTTAGAAATTTCTTTAAATTCGATGCATCTAGCTCAATTTAGAGATGGGTAGATATGAAGATAGACAAGGTTGTGTGTATATTTTTACCAATAATCTTGGTGAAACCAATAATTTGGGTCAAAGTGTTGACAAGGGAACATGGGACTAGAATTTGGAAAACCATAATGAACATCAAAGGGGTGGTAGACATCATACTTCATTAGAGCACCGAAGGGAAAGAAGATGTCAAAATTCATCTGATCCTTTTTTGAGAGAGGGAGAAGTACTAGATGAATTCCCTATCAAGAGAAGAAAGGATTGGTATAATCAAGGAAGAAAACTTAGACTAACATAAGTAGCCAAATCTAAAAAATTATATATGATGGCTCTAGTGATCCTCATGATCATGTAGTTGAGCATAAGCAAGTATTGAAATTTGGCATAAGAAGAAGTTAATGAATATACAACTCACTATGAATCTTTTGGCTTAACATTAACAAGACTAGCTTTGTCTTGGTTTCAACCCTTCAAAAGATTTTCTGGGAATTCATTGGAGAATTTTCCAAAAGAGGGATCAAGCATAGCATAGCTACTTTGATTCACAGTTTCAAACAAAAACTTGAGGAGAGTGCAAGAAATGTTGCAAGAAGATTTAAATAGTACTTGGATAGATGTTCTAATCATGAGAAAACATCCATGCCAAAAAGGGTGTCATTGTTCATTGAGGGATTGATAAATGCTCAATTGAGGACCATGGTTTATTGCAAAAAATGTCAGGATCTAGACTTTTGTATAAAAGAAGTCATTGACCTAGAGGATGATAGAGGGTCAAATCTCATGGTATATGAACAAAAACTTGGTGGAGAAAAAATTCCCCGCACATAAGAGTTAACTCAAGTTATAGCAAAATCATTAGGAGAAAATGCAAAACAAAACACTTTTACTCCTAGAATGACACAAATTATAAGGTGCTACGTTTGTGGAGAAAATATCCAAGCCAACATGTAGTTATCAAAAAACACCTCATTTATAGGATAAACGACTTTGAAATATTGTATCTTAGAGAAAAACTGGACAAATCACACAAGGGATGAATGTTTCTATAACAAACAACTTGTAAAAGAAAAAGAATACTAGAACCAAGCCATGCAAATACAAGAAAGAGAGTTTTTAGATCAGCCTAAGCCAGTGTTAGGACAAAACCCACCAATACCAACAAATTTAGTTGCATCCAACTACACATATGTAGAAGAAAATTTAGAGATATCTTTCATTGTGACCAATGAGTATTCTGACGGATATAATATTCATTCATATTATCATTAATAAGATACTAATTGGAATTATGTGTATAAAAAGAGGCCTAACTTACAAGCCTTGTATTTGGGAAATGGGAAAAATTATATGGATGTTGCTACATTCATCTATATTACCAATAATTATAGAACAAATTCAAAACCCCAATTCAAACATGTTCAAAACGTAACTTGTTATAGGTGCAGAGGAGAAAATTTTGAAAAGTACAAGGTGCTTATTGCAAGTAGTGAACAAGATGAAATTCTACCCATTCAAGTGATAACAAGGGCACAAGCTAAAGCTGAAACAAAACAATCAGAATGGAAGATGAAGAGAAAGTAGGAACACCCATGGAGATCACTGAGAAGAATTTATCTTGGAAGGATAGAAGGGTAATGCAAAAATAAAAGTGGTCTAAGAAAGTAGAAGAGTTGGAAAATCATTACAAGAATTTAATCAAACGAATTCAAACATGAAGGACAGAAAAGGAAGAAGTTTAGTTCTTCAAAAGCTTTACCAAAACATCCTAAAACCTTGATGAGATCATATAAAGCTAGAATTAAAGAAGGATCAGAACTTGCAAATCAAAACAAGGTAAATATTATGCCAGAGTTAGAGACTAAGAGAATGTAAATATATAAGAAAATGATAGAGTTGACTCAAATAATGTTGGAGTGAGAGCCTCTAAGAGTAAACTCTAAAAAAACATAAAAATTTAAATGAAGGGCTATGGAGAGAAGTAATGGAAAAGAAAATAAAATCTTATCAAGATGATGTTCCTCCTTATTCAGAAGACAAATAAAGTGAAAACCAAGGAAAAATGCAAGAAAATCAAACTAATGTATCATTAACCATAGAATTAAAGGTGAATGAGAAAACAAAAGTTTCATGTAATTTAGCTTTATAAGAATTGATGAAGTAGAATCCTCTAAGAGTCTTTGATAGATTTTCTATTACATGTACTAGTGGATATGAGGATATTGTAAAGGTGAAGAAGGAAATATTTTGCTTTCTATGATTGATTTGAAGGAGAACAAGCCAGTTCCATTCTAGATAATGGAGGACGAGTAGCTATAATGACTAAAAATACATGGCAAGAATGGGGTGCCTCAAAAATCAAACCTACTAGAATGAGACTGCAATTGGTAGATGGACACATTGAAAAACCCTTAAGACTATGGGAAAAGGTGAAAATAAAAAAATGTGGTGTAGATATAGAACATACATTTTCAATGTGGAATTTCCACATTTAAACTCTTATGAGATTACTTTGGGAAGACCCTTCATGAGATAACTAAATGTAGTCCAAGAATGGGTAAAAGATTGTCTCGATTTGCAATAGCAAGATAATATGGCTAGAGTCAATTTAAGAGAAGGAACTTATCATGGCGTTCCTCCAAGAGAATGGAATGAAGTACATAATGAAATAGAATCTAATGTGGAAACTTTTGAATCCATAACTGAGATAATGAGGCTCGATTTTGGACATGCGGTCCAACACATAGAAAGCTTTCTAAAAGATTTATTCATAGAAGAGAGGATTGTGTGAATGAAAGAACAATAGATGATGAAAGGAGCATGCCTCCAATATTCAATGATGAAGACCCTAAACCTTATGGATGGACACATATATTTTCTACATTAGATATGGAAAATGAAGAGAGTCTAGGAATAAACTTTTTAAAATGAAGAAGGTTATGCTATCTTTCATATGATAAAAAATTTTGAAATGTCAAAATGATAAATTTTGAAATGAATATTTGAATTAATGAAGTTTAGGAAAAAGAGTTTCAAGCACAATCAACAAAAGAAGAAAGATGCTTCGACATCAAAGAACCATTTAAGCAAAATGCTTAAGACCTTTTCAATGCACCATTTAAGAAATTGCACTTTCAAAGTGTGTATAAATAGGGCTACATTGCATATTCTTCAAACACATGCACCACATATAGCTCTTGCAATGATGGGACAAGAGCTTACACACACACACACACACATACACACACACACACACACACATATATATATATATATATATATATATATATATATATATATATATAGAGAGAGAGAGAGAGAGAGAGAGAGAAGAGAAAAAAATGGAAGAACAAATCTGTGGTATTTATTGTGCACAATGCAAGGTCTAGCATGGGCGTGTGGGTATAATGAGATTTTCCTTTCTTTTCAATACTTTTAATTGTTTTGGATAAATTAATTCATGTTTTGAATTACACGAAGAAGAAACCTTGTTTATATGTGATGATCACTTTTGTGAGTTGTGTGAGTGATGCGAAAGAAAATATGTGATGAAAATTATGATGTTATTTAATGTTTTGTGACCTAATTATTTCTTCATGAAGTCTTGTTAACTTGAGTGGAGTGTATTCTTTCCATTGTTTTTTATTGGAAAATGACTCAAGGACTACGAGTTTCAAAGAAGGACGTGCATGAAATGTCCTTCTCTAGGGGGCATTTGTTCCTAGATAATGGAGTAGTAGAGGTGGTGGAGTTAGATTCGGAGGAGGAAAAGAAAGAGCTAATAGAAAAATAACTTAGAGTATGTATCAAAGTTATCAATAAACATATTTTCATAATAAAAAAGGGAAATTCAAATATACAACTTCGAGAGAGACTAGTTGGATTACATAGACTATTGGAGGAACCAATATATCTCATAGATTTTGACAAATGTGATCACATAATGACTACCTTACAAGAAGTAAAGAGAAAAAATCTTGAGCCATATTTCATATACAAAGTAAAGAAGTGGGACACTGAGGAAACAGAAATCACAATCAAACTAGAGGATATAAAAGCTACATTACAATTCTTTCTAACGGACATTAAGGTGGATGTGAGTTTTGTAAAGAAAATGCTTCTATTCATATGTTTGTTACAAAAAGTTTGTTGACTTCAAAGAGAAACTGAATGAGGAGTTGGAAACCATAATGTTTTTACAATTACTATGTTTTACAAGATTACCAAGATAGTTACCCTAGTAACGTTGAAACATAAAGATGATATCAATCCTTTTGGATATATGGACATATTCTTATTTATTCATGAATAATTGAAGGAAGCCACAAAATAGTGGGATAAAAAATGTTTATGGAGCACAATTATTTATTAAGATCATTTATCATATCTTAGGAATAGAAGAGAAGTTGCATCTAGCACCACCAATGAGGGTATTTAGGGAATCGATAGCAAGAATAAAGATTCAAGCACTAAGGAAGACACTTGTCAAGGAAGATTCAAACAAAACAAAATAAGTAAAAATAGAAATCCAACAACCATTGAAGAAAAGGAAGTTGGATCTAAGAAAAATCATACTTGAAGAAGAGGAGGCTACAAAACAAGAGCTGAAGATAAAACAAAACAAGGTTCAAGCAAACAAGGAACCTCACGCACCCCAAAATTCAAAGAAAAATTATATAGCTATCTAATGCAAGATAATGATAGAAGGGCATTTTGTGAAGCTCAATATCAGAGAATGCTAGAAGATGTTTTAGATAAAGCTACTAAGTGCACTCAAGAAGGCATGAAACATTATGAAGACCTAAATGATCAGATGATGGAGACCAAAATAAAAGTGGTCATTATACAAAAAATAAAGTATCCCTATTAGATTGTTTTCAAAGAACTATGAAATCCTTATGAGAAGAGAATTACACTAGCGACTATAGTTAAAAGGAACAAGTAAAGGAATTAGCCAACTGTTGTAGAGAGCTATGAGCAGAGAAGCAGAGAAAAGAGAAAAAGAAGGTCCCCAAAAATGTTTCCAAATTTGGGCATATATTTTTGTCAAGTATCCATTTTGTTATATATTCCACTCATGTAAATGCGCTAGAGGAGTCCTCTAGATGCATATTCCCCGAGATTTAACATTGCCTTGTAAACTAGTAGGAATTTAGGCCTTTTCAATAACGTGCCGGTCTCTTCTCTGAAAGTACCAATTTTAGGGCACATGTATATAAGTGATTTTGTGACTCTTTGTAATGAGGTTTTGCCATTGTGAGAAGAGAGAGCACAAAATTTCGAATTAGCCTCTTCTTCTTCATGTATCGCCTTGCTTGTGAGCTTGCATGTGTGTTTGTAGATTGAATAGAGTGCATTGAAGTGTTTTCTATCCATTTCATTGCTTTTTTGAGAGTGTAATGTGTGTGTGAAGCTTGAGACGGTATGTGGCATGATTAAGTGAGTTCACAACTCTGTTTTTTGCCCATTACTTGAAGCAGGTTTGTCAAAATCAGACAAGAGTACCAATATTGGAAGAATCTCATCGAGAGCTTTGAAATGAACTTGTTGTTGACTATATTCCAAGTTCGGAGCTAAGAAAAAAATTTGTTTTTGTGCTTTCTGGTGTTTCAAGTATGGCGACATCATTTTCACCTGTGTAGTTGGTTTATGTGATAGATTGCACTTATCCGCATGCAATGTTAGCTATTCCACTTCATTGACCATTACTTGAGTACACGTCCTCATACACTTGGTTAGGTTTAAGATACTTCTCAGATGGATAATTTAAATGTGTGATCATCCCCACTATATGTATTTGTTGGTGATCAAGGTATAGTCTCTTTCATCACAATTCCTTAAATCATTACTAAGGTACACATGTCTTTAGCATAGTTTTCGGGGAAGTACAATTTGAACCAAGGTACTTGTGTGATGGTAAGAGCTTGTAGGTGAAGGTATGAGTTGTGAAGAGGTAAGCACTCTGCTTTGGTGAGTCATTTTTCATTGCACTTATTACTTTGCACTTTGAAAGTGTGTGCAGTAAGTTGTTAGGGAAGTGAGAGTGAATGAGTAGGAGTAGAGAGTAGAAAGGAAGGAGGAGGAGTAGGGTAGATACTAGATTTCCCAAAAGCCCAAAAAATTTCATTTCATTACTTTTCAACCTTTGGTTAGTCGAAAGGTATAAAAGTCAAAAAATTTTAGTTCACTATTCACTTGTATTATGCAAGTATCATTGAGCATAGATGATCAGTATCATAGTTGAGATATCATGAGCGATCAAGGCCTACAAGAGCAAAGATAATTGAGAAAAGCTTGGAGAGGTGGTTCTAGAGGTGAGATTAATTAGATTAAAGCTCTATAATCAAGATTAAATCACTCATCACATGAAACGATTCGTGATCAGCATCATGTGGGAAGTATCATGGGGTTGAGTGAGAGTTTAACTTTTATAGGCAGATACAGTTGACATGGAGTGCACAAGGAGCACATTCACATAAACATTTTGTTAAAATTTTATGTTTTTGAGTGAGATAACCCCAAGTATCATGATCGATCGAGCTCAAGTATTATGATACTTGAATTCCCGTGTGTTGCGATACTTGATAGGTATTGTGTATCATTGATACCTATACTCCCCATATCATGATACCTAGGTGTCGTGTATCATTGGGTCAAGTATCGTGATACTCAAGTATCATATATTGTAGAGATGGAGTATCATGTGTTGCGATCACTCAAGTATCATGTATTGCAGAGGTGGAGTATCATGTATCACGATCACTCAAGTATCATGTATTGCAGAGCTGGAGTATCGTGTATTGTGATCATTTAAGTATTGTGTATTGTGAAGCCGGAGTATCGTGTATCGCGATCATTCAAGTATCGTGTGTCATGGAGGATTAAGTATCGTGTATCGTGGTAGTCCAGGTATTGTGGAACATATAGCTATCATGTATCATGTATCATGTATCATGTATTGTGGCTTAAGTCTAGTATCCTATATCATTACTTGAAGTATCATCTATCGTTTACTTGGAGTATCATGTATCATGGAGGATTAAGTATCGTGTATCGTGGTAGTCTAGGTATCATGGAACATACAACTACAGTGTATCGTGTATCATGGCTTAAGTCCAATATCGTGTATCGTTTACTTGGAGTATCTTGTATCGTGGAAACCTGAGAACAACTGAAAAGCCTATTAAAGAAATATCGATTGTTGCTAGATTAATTCCTAGGGTAAGAACAAATCAAGGAGACCCCATAACCCGACCTAGGTGATCAATGAATGAATCTACGCTCAAGATGTGTCCTAGGAAGCTGACGAAGTGTCATATCGTTTGCAGGAAGTGTAATCTTACCAAGTGTCCATTCTGATTACTCAAAAACCTCCAGTGAGTCAGAAGAGGAAGCTATGATGGCCTTAGAAGACATGCATAGATCTGTGTCTTTTGCAGGGTTCATGTCTATAATTGAAGGTGAATATAGGACCTCACTCGAGTATGTGACCACAAACCAACATGAACTGCCAATCTACATAGATGGCTTGAACAGATATGTGGCCCAATGAAGAAAGTGAGCAAGTCAGAGATTGTTCCTAGACCAGCAGGGAAACATGAACGAGGACTCTACATGGATAAAAGGGGAGTGATTTATGTAGTGACAGATTGCGTGAAAATCATTAGTGAACATAGGGAAATAGAGGACATAGACAACCCTAATGGGGAAAATAATGAAGATGGGATTTCTACATCTTGAGGTAAGTCTAAGGTAACCAGAGTGTGGAGAGGTGATAAGATATGTCACGATGACACATTGATTGATGTATATATGGTAGGTGGGATGAATAAGCTACTACAAGCTCACTCATCCTTGTGGGGAGAAAGTAGCAACCCCATCACCATTTATGAGTTGCAAGATTCTAAGGATTCGTCTCGAATCACCTATCTTGATAGGAATATGAGAAAATACTAGCCTATAATAGATATGGAAAGATCCATATTAAAATTTCAAGGCATACCAGTGTTTCCTTCAAGAGATCAGGGCACCACCTCCCAGAACCCTCGAGGAACCTATCAAAGTTATGCTTACCAAAACTTCGGACACACACAACAATAGAGCATTCCTATGAGAACCAATGTTCAATTTTCAATGCTAGGAACCAATCCTAATTATCAACCTCCATCCTGTGGAGAACCAAGAAACAGGAACCCTACCCCTAAGGGAGCACCTATAGGCAGAGGAGTTGGTGTCTATATGAGAGATCCACCTATTTTTGTTATGCCCTGACCACCAAAACCTGGTAGACGATTGCGACTGATTCAAGTGGATAAGTGTATGAGAAGCCACTATGATGGGTCTAGTGAACCTTAGAACAACATAGCCAAATTCAAGCAAGTGATTGGGGTGCTAAACAAGTGGAAGATTTCCTGGTCCAATATGAGTCATTTGGTTCCAACCGCTTGAGCTCAATAGTTTCCTAAATATGGAGCAAGTATTCTAGGAAATGATTGAAGAATTTATGAAGACTAGTATAAAAAATAATTCATCATCTGTGATTCAAAGCTTTAAACAATCCCCTACTGACTCAGTTCATCTGGCAGCTAGGAGATTTAACCAATATGTGGATAGATGTCCCACACAGGAAAGGCCTACTCAGCAAAAAATGATTTCATTATTTTTGGAAGGATTAGTCAATGGGTCTCTAAGAGCACTAGTCTATGTAAAGAGATTCCAAACATTGAGTGAGTGTTTGAAGGAGTGTGTAGACTTGGAAGAAAATTTATCTGAAGACTTGAAGATTCCTCAAATGAAGAGCAAGAACGAGGATGCTTCTAGTAGCATCTCTAGTTTGAACAATAATGTGGATAAATTGGTAGCTTAGTGTCCAAGAAATTAGGTGTGCAATGAAAAAGAATTATCCTAATCCCGCGATAAGAATGCTTATGCATAGGAGATGTGTGCACTATGGAGGGGATCACCCTTCTCATGTGTGCAATAGGGGAGTTGTCCCACCACCCTCGTATGCCTATAACAGACAATCAGCCCACGCTCAAGCTCAGTACTATAGTATTGAGCAAAAATACACTAATCATAACACTAAAAAGTGTCCTTACAATAGATAACCTAGACCTGTTCAACCACCTCAATTTAGACCATATGGATACCCACCCAGAGACCAAGGAAGAGAAGTTCCTAGATACCCTGAATATCAAAACCCACCTCCAATCCAACGTACATATGAATACTCAGGATACAACCCACCACAACCACTATTAGGACAACAACCACCTCACCCACAAAATGTTGTCCGTGTGAAATTCGCCCAAGCAGAAGAGAACCCAGAGAGAGCCTTAGTGCCAATCACTTCATTAACATGCCTTGATAGTCATAATCAATTCTATGATCAAAATTTGGGAGATTACTGTGCATACAAAGTTGACTTGGCAAAGTATGATCAATCCTATGAGCAACACCCATATGGACAAGAGGCCTATGCCAACTCATACAGATATGGACCCGAATATGCCACCCTAATGTACACAACTCCTAGAGCCCAAGCACCTTCTAGACCCGTGATTAGACCCCCAATCCCTAGAGGACCCTGTTATTGCTGTGGAGGAGACCATTTCATTAGGGAGTACACACTGCCTTATCAACCACCTCCTAAGGTTTGGGAAGGATATTTTAGTGATTATGGAAAGGAGCATTTGTTTAGAGATTGTCCTTAAAACCCAAATAAGACAACCCAAACTACTCAAATAAATGTAGTAGAAGTGGTAGAGTCTTTTGGAAGTGACAAGGAGTATACGATGCCATTAAAGGCGATTACTAGAGCAAGAGCTAAGGAAAGCCTGAAAAGCTAAATTTGACTATGCACCAAACTAAGAAACGTGAAACACCGACACCTCCAATAGTGGCAGACTTAGAAGAGTCTCAAGGAAATTCAAAAGCCAAAAGAACTAAAAGATGGAAAACTCGAGGAGAGAAACTGAGAAACAAGTGGATACAGAAGAAGGAGGAAGAGAAGAGGGAAGAAGAGCCAAATCAACTTAACAACCTTAGAACTACTAAGAATTTGAATAAAGAGGAGAAAGAAAAGTAGAAACAACAAGCAAGATCTGTTCTCGATGATCCAATGCCTGAGGATCTAGCCATGCAGATAAAAGCATACCAATCTAGGATCAAGGCAAGACCAAGTCTGGAACAACACGAACTAAGTTGCCCGAGAGTATATTTAGAGAAAGAAAGGCTAGAAATATGTAAAACATTGATTGAAACTACCCAAATCACATTAGAAAAACCGATACAAAATCTCCCCGAAACAAGAATACCAAAAGAAGAATTTAAAGAATGTATAGTAGCTCGTGACCCTCCTGAAGAAAGAAGGATTGTCAAGAACACTGAAAGAAGACCTAGATAGGATCATGAGAGAAGTTCTTTGATCCCAAAAGTTGAAGCTAATTGGCCTGAGGACCTATGGGCTAGAGTTCAAGAGGAAAGGTGGAAAAGAATCGAAGGAATTGACCCACCTTTTGGAGAGTTAGATGCCTCCAAGAATCCATAGATGATGAATCAAGAGATAAATTGTGAGGAATGTTCAGAACTTGATAAAAATGAAGAATGGAAAAGTATAAATACTCTGGCAAACTACATGGGAGAGTACAAGCATAATTTGGAGCTTTATCATGCTCCAACCATGAGAATGAAAGGAAAGGAGACATCAAGCAAAACATTGGATATAGCATGAAAATTAAAGGAGACAAAAGTGCACTGCTCTATAACCCTGGAGGAGCTATTAAAAATCAAACCACAATTATGGAGGAAATTGGCTAAGCATTTTGAGCAAAAGGAAGCAAAGATAGTTAACATGGAAGTCAATGAAGATGTGCCTATAGTCCGAATCCTGGTAGACAAACTAGGGGATTTTAGCAAAGGAGATGAAGGTAACACATGTCTACCCAATACATTCCAAGGTTGTACAACAAAAGCCATCCTTGACATAGGAGATGGAGTAAGAATAGCAATAAAAGAATTATGGGAGAAGTGGGGTAAACCAGACGTATGAGAGAGAGAGAGCATGTACACACACACTCCTCCTAGTGATAGTCGGAGAGAGAGGCAAAGGTATGCACACACACACATACACACACATATACACATGCATACACACAAACATATATACACACATAGACACACATACACACACATAGACACACACACATATACACATAGACACACACACATACACACATAGACACACACACATGCACACATAGAAACACACACACACACATACACATACACATAGACACATACACACACACACATACACATGCATACACACACATATATACACACATAGACACACACATACACACATAGACACACACACACATAGACACACACACATACACACATAGACACACACACATACACACACACATACATACATACACACACATTTACACACACACATACACATGCATACACACACATATATACACATACACACGTATATATACACATAGGTGCACACACACACATACACACATACACACACATACACATACACTTATACATACACATACACATACACACACATACACACAAATTTACACACACACATACACATGCATACACACACATATATACACATACACACGTATATACACACAACAAAAGGAAGAGGACGAGAGAATAAGAGAAGAAGCTAGACCTGAAGCACTAGAACTAATACAAAACTGAAAAGAATGGATGCATGAGAGAGATGAGAGATATCGACAAGGAGTAGAACTAATCCTCATGGCCAACTATAGAGCATCAGAGACCAAAACCCTAGGACATCAAATCAAGCAACCCTACTTAAAACCTAGGAGTGGGAACCGACGAATATCACCTGGTGGATGCCTTGATTCATACAGGAGCAACATTAAGTTGCATATGCTCTTCATTAGCACATCAAATAACAACACAACTTCCACTAATGCATATATGATGGGAATAAGAGGAAACACCATTGAATGTTAAGGAGAAGTTACCCTATCTTTACATTTAGGTAACAATTCGATGCAACAAAAGATTCTAGTTTGCAACGATGATAACCTGTTAGAGGAATTAGTGCTAGGTCAAGACTGGATATATGAATTCGAGGTGACAATTCAGTTATCTTTAGGCTATATGTAAGCCGAGATTGGGTAGAGAGAAGTCCTTAGCCTATTAGATGAGAGACCTCTGAAGACTATAATCCAAGGTTTTAATGACTATGAATGTATGCATGCTTGTGAATCTATACCGTTGTCTAGCTCTATTCAACAAACTTCTGTTTTTTACTCTAAAAGCCCCAATCATGTCACTCTTTGTACTCCACTAAATCTTTCTTCTCAATCTAGCCATCCTGAGAGACAAAGTAAGGTTTCTATTACTAGTGAGAAACATAGAGTTCCACAATCCAACCGAATTGCCACATCATTATCTACCAACAAGGAAAGGAATGAGGCAAATATGGATTGGCAAGGATCAGATGGATGACTCCAAGCATCAGGTGAAAGAGAATCAAAAGAAATCCAATCGAAGGCAACAAGGATCAAACCAACCAACCAAGGATTGCACTAAAAACATCGTGCAAGTCTGGATACCAAAGAAGTTGAAGATGGTTCAACCTTCAAGGAATCAAATATGGATACCCAAGATGACGTTCAAGGTCTCCAAGGAGAAGCCTCAAATACCACACAAAGGTAGAAATCGATCCAGGAATTCCTTCAAGAGTCAAAAGAAGAGAAGACCACCATGCAAACAACTAGCAGCTCCACCAACAATACGAGACACGTGGAGAATGAAACAAAAGAGAATCCAAACTACTCTTGAAGGCATGAGTAACTTCAAGAACAACTCTCAAAGCACCATGACCAGGAAGAAGGGATCCATAGTCATAACTAAAAATGCCATTGATACAAGTAGAGAATTCCTCTTGCACTCATGTCAAGTTGAGTGCACCTCGAGCATGCATGATAGGGCCACATTACGAGGCCATGCATTTGGCACCGTAGTGTCTCCATTTCCCTTCAAGGAATAGGTAATCAATTACACTCAAAAAATAATGATAATGCACAAAAATAAACATTGCTTCGCCTATGGCACTGACTTTTCTATTTTCCTTTTCAGCAAAAAAATTACTTATGATAAGACCAAGCACTATGTTCCTTTTACACTCTAAGAGTGGGGAATTGACACACGGAGTGGACAACTTCACCACACTAATAAATAAAATACAAGTTTGATACTAATTGATTTGATCCTTCAAGTGCAGATGGCTTCCTCTAATTTAGAAGCTACGTAGAGGGCTTTCTTCGACTCTGAACTCAAGAAGTAGAAGTACTTGAGTTTCCTCTGGCATCTACAACTAAGGCATGCGGACATTGGTTTCATGATGATCAGCTAGCAAGCGAGCATTTGCTCCTCATTACTATCAAAATCATGGATAGAGATCATCAATTTCGAATGATGACTCATGACTTTCGAGTATTGCATGAAATGCCAAGGAGAGTAGAAGTACGGACACAAGCCGGAATTCAAAGCATACTCAAAGCTTCCCATTTACAAACTGGACTTTCAAAGGTCTATGCAAGTGATGAATACTGTGCATCCAGCACTTGAAAAGCCATCCGTCCCTAAAGCTACTGTGTTAGAAAGAAATGGAGAGTCACAAACAATTAGATTCACTCATGAGCTAATCAAAGCAGCATTTGGATGGACGAAGGATGGTATAACTGATCTAAATGATGAAAACCATGGAGCCAAGAAAAGGACATTCCTAGAGATCAATAGGATCAACATAGAAGAGGAAGTGAGATTGGTACACCAACATTTTTGTTTCCCAAATATGCATAGATACATAGCTCCACAAAAGGTGGTAGTGCAATTGCTGTCTCATGCAGTCAAGGAGGTCGGCAATCAAATCAATTCGACCCCATATGTCCAAGAGCAATTATTTGAAGCTAAAAAGCAATGGGGAAATAGGAAATTTTTAAATGGAAGCTCTGCTTTGACCTTACTAATATATCAAGCCTTGGAAATGAAAGAGTGTTTATGACTAATGCCATCCATGACTGAAATGTCAAAATATTTGAAGTCGGGCACGGTTCCCAAGAAAAAGAAAGGTATTACGGTAGTGGAATGTGTACTTGAGCCACGATGACTCAAGGAATTGTACCAATGAGACTATACCTCAATTGCCATACAAGTGCATATAGTGGAGTTCTTTTCACACATTTAAATGTCAATCCTAAGGAGAAACTTACCAAGTGTATGAAGACATGTGCACACGTGATAGAAAATGAAGTGAGTTAGCTATTCAAGCATGAGAAAAGACTAATACTACCCACACCGACTGAAATACTGGAAGTGTTGCCGTAAGCCTCTTTTCAGCAGTTTTGGTTTTTTGAGGTTTTCTCCCAGCCCAGAACTCCGAACATAGGCAATAGGGTACTCGTTTCGAAGCTCTCGACGAGACGAATCCAACGGTGGTGGTTTCACTCAATTCTGACCACTCTGCTTCAAGTTATGGCAGAAACAGTGAATTACGGGAGTCACAAACACCCGCGTTTTTGCTTCTCCTAGCTTACGCACGCACTACAGCCGCTCAATTCAAGGGGGAAGGGGTAGACAACAGTCCTACACTTGCATTTCAAGCATCACACACACATACATGAGCAAAATGAAGATCAAAATCAGCAAGGAAGAGGCAAACTCGAAAATTCAGAAGTGCTCTTCTTCACAATGACAAGAAGTCCTTTACAATGAGTCACTTTTGACTTATATACTAGTGCCCTAAGTTTGGTCCTTTCACACAAGAGACCGGCACTTTATTCTCTAAAAGACTAATTTCCTACTATTGTACATGGGTAAATCACTAATCTTTTGTGGGGATGCATCTAGAGGACTCCTCTAGTGCATTTACAACGGAAATTATATACAAGGGTGGTTATGATACAAAAGTTGTGTGTCCAAATCGGAAAAATTTTGGGGCCCGTCTTTTTTCTCTGCTTTGTGCGCTCTTTAGCTCTGCAACACTCTCCCCCTCTTCGTCTCTGTCGTCCCTTGACAGACTTTGCTTCGCGAACGCGTCCCGTGGGTAGTGTTGTCTGATTCTTGATCTTGCATTACGTTTTAGAGGCGCTTCAGCTTTTCCACTGCACGCTCCCCTTGGTCAGTATTGTCTGCAGTTAAACAGACATGCAGATTCGATGGCCTTCTTGATTCAAGCTCTACAACTCGAGAGCCTGATGTAGTTGTCTTGCCTGTTGACTCGGGTTGCCACGCACGCCACCAGTGACTAGGAATGTGCTGTTCTTAGTCACCCTCTTCAACTTTTCAGCCTCTACCCCTTTCTTACTTTTGGTCCTACTCTGATGTTTGAAAAGTCCATGACTCGGGACCCCGGGGTTTAGCATTGTAGCCTGGTGCGTGCCCTTGCGGGGCTCTGTGCAGAGATATATTCTTTTTCTCTTCTTAATGAATTGTTTTGGACTTTGATTTTCTTCTTCTTTTCTTCTTGCTTGATTGTCCCTCTACACGTCCCTCCTCCTGAACTCTGTCGTCCTCGACAGGCTTTCTGAGGCGACGCGTGTATGTTTGAATAGCGGTTTGCTCTCGTTGGTTCAGCAGATTTGCATGACATAGCATGAATTCCTTCCATTGCTTTGACTTCACTCCGTCTTCTGGCGCCTGTCTATGATCAGCAAAGAAGCTTGTTTCATAGGCCACCAGCCTCGCATTTAAATTTGAAGTCATTTTCACAAAAATCTCCGAATCTATTTCAAAGAAGCCTGTAAAGAATGCTTCTTCGAAAGTCTGCATATAAGTCGATGGCAAAAACATAAGTCGGGAATAGTACGCCATAATAGTGAGTCGGCTCGGGATGGTCGATAGATCAAAAATGAGAGCTTCCGACCCTTGCGTAATGCCAATGAAATTCAAAAATGTATACTTCGCATGCTGGAAGACCTTCAACATTGTAATGAGCATGCTAAATATTTTATTTGTCATCTTGACTGCTAAGTCCGGCACTGTAGCATATTTGGCAATCCAGAATTCTTTTGTCTTTACCATATATTCTTCGGTAGGTAGGTAATTATGTGGCGGACTAGGTAGTAACGGGTAATTTAGCCACTGATTATTGATAGAGCCTTGACGCTGTGCTTCCCAAAATTGCGTCCAAGAGCGTCTGCGGGGTACAGGACAAAATGATGGATTTACCTGAAGCGCGTAGGGTGATGCTTCCCACTGTACCCGCAAAGTCGGATTCTTCTCCAAAATTTTTCTTCGCCATATGGGATCCGCCTTCTCAAATTCCTCTTGAGTATACTTGAAAGTGTCATGCTGGAATTGAAGGTTGTGGTTCGGATCTTTATTCGTGGTCGTCTTTATATACATCCGCGTCTGTTCTTTAAGTAGACCATATGGTACATTGAAGGGCTTCAAAATTTGATCTAGCTGCTTATTGTCTATTCGAGCTTCTTTCATTATTTGTATTATTTGATCTTCAAAATCAGCAGTGAGCTGGGACACCAGTAGTGCCCTTTCTGGTCTGCTCAATTCTGCAATGTCTCTTGTGTTAGGTTCTAGTGGAACCTCCTTTTCCGCCCTTATTGGTGAATGATACAAGGGGGGAGAGAGAGGACGTACCTCTTCCTCCACAGTAGCCGTTGTTTCCGGAGGAACTACTGGTGTCCCCTGTTTTTCTGTTAGCTCAATCTGCTCCTGCAGCCGTTTGATGATATCATCTTTATTCTTGAGCTCCTCTTCAACCTTTGTAAGTTTTTCTTGATGTTTGATTAATTCCTGTGCCACTATATGCATGTGATCGGTGTCTTCTTTGCACTGTCGGAAATAATCTTTCTCAGCTTTTTTCCATTTCTTTCGTAGAGCTGCAATATCATTCATGTATTTTTGTTCCCATTCTGCAATTGTCTCTTGCTCCTGCTTGAGCTGATCTGCCATCTTGGTCAACTTTACTTCCATGTCTTTTATATCCTCATTTGATTTGTCATTCTCTATCGGTGGTTGATCACTGAGGAGAGCTGTCATTAGCTCCTTGTTCCTGCCCCTTAGGTGGTCTGCTTCTTCCATGCTCACCTTGAGCTGTGACTCGAGTACCTTGCTACGAGTCTGTAGTTTTGTTTTCTCTTTTTCAGTTATGTCTATTTTCTTTGTGAGCTCCAAAACTTGCTCTTTTAGTTGGGCATTCTCCTTTTCTAATGTTTTGCATTGTGTTTTGGTTGTTTTTATCTCTTCCTGTTTTTTCAACACTTGAGCTTCTACTTTAGATAATTTCTTTGCCAGATTCATACCTTCCTTCTGAAGCTCCTGCTTCTCGAGCATGGCTTGGTCGTAATCTTCATCAGCATCAAGCATCAACTGTTGAGTGTCTAGTGCAGTGCGAATCATATCCTGCACCACAGGCTTGAGCTGAGCTATATCCACGTTCAACCATGTCTTTGTTATGTCTGGGGTTTCTCCGGTTTGTACGTCTTGTCCTTTTGCTACGTGGATCAGTTCTTGATGTGGTTGTCGAACTTGTAGTTGTATTTTCATTTCTGCTTCATCTTTGACCATTTTACGAACTTTCGTGGCACTCCCTTGAAATGTTACATCCAGAGGGGATGGTTCTGCCACAACCCTGAGTGGGGTGAAGGGTTCTTCGTCTTCTTTTTCTTCTTCCTGAGGCTTGTCCTCTGATATTATTGCATGCACCTCAGCCTCAGATTTGTCCTCCTTTGTGTGGGTGATGGAGGTATCTTTTTGTTGAATGGGATGTTGCCCTTCTTCTTCTGCCTTCTCTTTGGTTGTTTTCTGGTCTGCCAGCGGTGATTGACCCTTTTCTTTGTTGTCAGCTTGGGCTTCGTCATATTTTACTTCATCTAATTCGGCCCACTGGCCATCATCTTTCGATTCACTTTTAATGTCTACATCCAATAATGATGTAGTTTGCTTTTCTTGGGCGTCGGATCCTGAACTTGAATTGTCTAGCCCAATCTCCCGATATCTGTGTACCTTAGTGAGTTTTCTTTTTGGTTTTTGAACTGGTGCAGCCTGTTGATAGTGATGACCCTGCACTGGTAGATTGATTTGTCCTTCTGTATATTTGTGAGTCTCTTCCAGTGCTTGAGTTAATTCTTCTTCCGTAATCTTTCTGGGTCCTTGAGTGGTGGTGGTAGGCAACACATGTACTCGCTTTGTTTGTGGTGCTTCTTCATCTTTTTGTAGAACTTCTCTAGGCCGCTTTGTACCTCTCATCGTGCCTCTCATCCGAGGTTGTGAACTTGTTTCTGTTTCTTCTCCTTTCTTGCTCCCTTTCTTTTGTTTCGGTACAGTAGCATTCTTGACATATTGAGCCAACTCCATTGAAGATGGCATCTCCCTCAAGTACTCGCGCATGCCCAATGCATGGTAAATCATGATCGTGAGGGCAGTGGTTCCATTGAGGAATTTCTTATTTTCCCATTTCTTCTTTGCCTCGAACAATCTTTCCTGCACATATGGTGTGAGATTTACCTGATTACCAATCTGTTTTATGGCATGAGACAATAATTGCACGATAATCTTTTGAGGAGCCGTGTATCTGTTCATACTCGGGAAGCAGAAGTGTTGATGAATCAACCTGACTTCTTCTTCGATATCCACTCTATTAATGTCGACAAAAGTTCTAGTATTAGCTCCACGAATTTCTTCTTTGACCGTGTTGACACCATCTTTTTCCCATTCAAGTGCTTCTTTGATCAAGTCGTGGGAGAACTGAATGACTACCCATTCGCCATTTTTATCCATTACATTGGCTTCTAGCACCAATGGATCATGTAGTGCTGGTCTCAGAGTGTTCATGACTTGGGTACAGCGTTGGAAGTCCGGCTTGTAGATAGGTAGCTCAAAATACTTGTGAATTCCTGCTTTCTTCATGATATCGATGGTAGATGGCATTCCATGTAAAACCTTGAAGTCCTGGGACATGATCGGAAAGTGGTGCTCCGTGTCCATGATCTTTATGTTGGCCAAGAAAAGATACTCGTCCACGGGCTGTTCATCTCTGAACCAATGGCCTTTAGCTTTCGTAAGACATTGGGGAGGGAATTCTTGGACCTCCTCTTGGATTGTAGCTTCAGAGTCTTCAGAAGCCATCTGCACTTACAAGGAAAAGTGCATTAGTTTGAAAAAGCTTTCATGAGACCATACATTGTGTTGTTTTGTTTATGGTAGCGCGTCACTCCGTTCCCCATCATTGCAAAAGTGGGATTTCTTACCGCCTCTTTTTTTTTATATATATTTTTTTTCTTTTCTGAAATAAGACAATCGTTAGTATAGCCGAAGCGAAGTTTATGTACATAGTATGTCCATTCCTATCAGTGTAAAGCTAAGATCTAATCTCACTTGGAGATCGTGCACCACTAGTTCGATAATGTACATCCTGTGCCGAATGCATGGCCTTGTAATGTGGCCCTATCATGCTTACTTGAGGTGCATCAGACACAACATGAGTGCAATTGAGTGCTTTATCTCCTCGATCATTTGCTCCTTGTGGTAGCTTTGGTTTCCAGACCCATTTTGAGAACACTGAGAGAGGTCTCTGGGTTTTCTCAACTCGTGCAGCTCCTCGTGTTCCATTTTCCTTGTCCATTGTTCGAGTGAATTTGGCATTGCTTTGCGATCTTCTCTGATGATTCGGTTGTGTTGTGGGCTTTTGTCTTGTCGGCTGTGGTGTTTCCTCTTTGGTCCTCCCATTCTGTTTAGCTACTTGTATGACCCTTTTGGGAATCCATATTTGATGTCGAGATCTTTGAGCTTCAAGCAAGGGCTTGGCAATCCATACTTTTACTGATTCTTTTTGTTTGTAGTGCTTTGTAGCGGGTTTGGTGATGTCCGTTTCCTTCTTCAAAGCGCTTGTGGACATTTCTTGACTCTGTAATTGATCCTTTCGTACCCACATATATTTGGCTGGTTGTCTATTCGAGTATCTGCTTGTTGGTCTCCAATAGTGCGATCTTTGGACGCTTTGAGCCTGTTTAGGAGAGAGCGTCTGCTCGTTGGTTGGTTGATCCGCAATTGCATTGGATAGCTTCGATGCCATAGGGGATGTCGCAATGATTAAAGTTTCAGCTTCTATGCCTTTGCTTTCTGGGTGTTGAGCACAGTCGCTACTATCTTCCGTCGCTTCTTGAACTTCTTCTGATCTTGGTATTGATATAGCTTGGTTACACGGTTTCTCTTCAAGCAAACTGAAAACCTCCTTATGCCCTATCGTGGCTGAAATATATCCTTGAGCCAGATGGATACATGCTTCTGTTTCAATGATCCAGTCTTGTCCTAGAATGAAGTCTTCTGTTAAATCGTCGTCCTCACATACCAGGATTCTTTGTTCCGTAGAGGAATTCCCTAGGTGGAGGGACACATTTGTTGTTCCAATACAGTCTAAGGTGTGACCTCCAATTCCTATTAGTTTGGCTTTTGTGGGATTCAATTCCAATTGCAAATCATTCGCTATCCTCCTTCGCATGCAGCTAAGGCCTGCTCCAGAGTCTATCAATGCATCTATCAATTTATACTCCGTCTTACCAATCCCTAGGTTTAGGTAAGGTTGTGTTTTACATATACCCGTTGTGTCACCATTTTTGACCTGGTAGTTTGCCATAGGGATGGGCTCTTCGCCTTGGAGATAGCGTTCATCTCTTTGCCTGATCCACGCCTTGCGTTTTCTAATGCGTTCTAGTGCTTCTTGTCGGGCTTCCTCTCGAACTCTTTCTTCTTCCGTCTTCCTATTCTGAGCTCCTAACAGTCGCGTTAGCATTTGATCCGTCAATGGTTCCATGAATCGTTTCACTCGGCATCCACTGATGTAATTGGGAAGAATGTCTCCATCTAGTGTAGCGAGATTGACTGCACCGCTAGTGGAAATTCGATTTATAATCAGTGGTCCATATCCGCGTTTCTGTAGTTTCTTTGCATGTTGTTTTAGGGTGTACACGAGGACTAAGTCGCCTTCTTTTAGTCCCTTATCTTTAATATGTGAGTCATAATATGCCTTTTGTCTCCGCTTAGCGGCATAGATGCCTGCTACCGCTTGCAATCTAGTCTCGTGCAGCTTTTCGATTTGATCTAATTGCTGAGACAACTCATGACCGTTCCACTCATATTGCTGGGCCACTTTCAATGTAGGTATTAAGAAGTCAATTGGCAAAATTGCATTCTGCCCATACACTAGGTTGAAAGGTGTGGTTCCAATGGCCGTTTTATATGCCACTCGAAAGGCCCAAATTGCGTGATGCAATTGTTTGTCCCAATCTGACCTTCCATTATTGACAATCTTTGTCATTACCGTACATAGTACTTTGTTGGAACTTTCAGCTTGTCCGTTAGCTTGGGGATGGTATGGGGCTGATTTCTTGTGAATCACTAGAAATTCATTCATTAGCGATTCAATGACTTCGTTTAAGAAATGTGTTCCTCGATCACTCACTATCTCGATTGGTAGTCCAAAGCGTGTGAAAATGTGCTCAAAAAGAAATTTTGCTGTGGTTTGAGCATCATTTTTTCGAGTGGCTTTTGCTTTTACCCACTTTGTCAAATAGTCGGTGGCTACTATGATGTATTCCGCATGAGATCCTTTTGCAGGTGGGTTGATAGGTCCTATGAAGTCAATTCCCCACTTGGTAAATGCTCTCGCACAAACCATGGGTCTTAAAGGCATGTCATCTCTTTTAACGGGATATTTTGCTCTCTGGCATGTTTCGCAGCTTCTCACATATGTCTCCGCATCCATGTGTAGAGTTGGCCACCACAAGCCTGCAAAGAGAATCATCTTGACCGTTTTGTCTGCTGAAAAATGTCCTCCCGCAGCTCCTGCGTGTGCCATTTCTAATATGGGAAGATATTCTCCTTCATGCACGCACAATCTGAGTTGATTGTCTCTTCCTCTTCTAAACAATTGCCTTCCCATTATCACATAATCCTTGCTCATTTCTTCTAAGGATCGCCTTCTTGCTAGACTAGCTCCTATTTCGTGCTCTTTCGTTCTGAGGAATTGCACTAATGATTTACTCCAATTAGGCGCTATGGTAGAAAAAGGTAAGGACATGTGATCCTCAGGGCTAGTTTCCTGGCATTCCACACAATTACTTACATAATCGTGAACGTCTTTGGACATGTCGGGCCAATATACGCCTAATCTTTTTAATTCTCGAATTGTTCCGTGCATCCCTTGATGGGTTTTCCACTTGTTAACATGTGCTTGCTGAATTAGTTGCTTCTGTTCGTCCTCCTCGACACATCTGAGTAATACTCCATTTGGTTCCTTGTAATACACACTTCCTGCGACGATGTGTAAGTTCCTTGATTGAAAAATTTGTTTTTTGCTATTCCTGTTGATCGGGTGTTGAGGGCCATGCGTAAGTATAGGGGTCAATTTTTCTACCCACTTCGGACATACTTCTAGATTAAACAGATAAGCATCTGGTAAATCATCAGGCACTCCGCTAGGTGGCTCTCCATGCGTTAGCCTGGAAAGATGGTCTGCTCTCACATGTGTGTTTCCTTTTTTGACTATTACCTCAAAGTCAAACTCCATTAGTAACAAGAACCATCGTACCAATCTTCCCGTGTTACAAGGTTTATTGACTAAGTATAACAAAGCTTGATGGTCTATGAAGAATTTGAATTTGTTGGCTAAGAGGTAATGTTGCATAGACCATTCCTAAGCCCTCTCTTTCTGTAGTCGTGTAATTTCTTTCGGCTTGGTTTAATTGTCTACTCGCATAAGCGATTGGATGGTCAAGCTTTCCTTCATCAGCCGGTTGAGCTAGGATACATCCAATTGCATAGTTCGAAGCATCAACATGAATATGAAAAGGCTTGCTCCAGTTGGGTGATTTTAGAATTGGGGCTGTACTCAGCCTCTTTTTAAGCTCGTTGAAGGCCTTCTCACACTCGTCTGTCCAAGTGAACTGAGTCAATAGACCGTATAAGGGCTTAGCTATTATGGCATACATGTGAATAAACCTACGGTAATATCCACAATGTCCCATAAAGGCTTGTATTTCCTTTACATTTTTGGGTCTTGGTAAGTCCAATATGACTTTTATCTTATCCTCATCTGTAGATATCCAATTTCTTGAGACTATGTGTCCTAGGATTTTCCCCTGTCTTACCATGAAGACACATTTTTCTGGGTTTAAGCAGACTCTATACTGCCTACATTTGTTGAATATCTTCCTTAATTCAGGTATGTGATCGGGTCTTTGATTGGAGTACGTGCAAAGGTCATCTACATACACTTCCATGCTTTTTTTCAAAAATTCCTTGAAAACGTGACACATTAATCGTTGGAAGGTAGCCGGTGCATTAGTGAGTCCAAAGGGCATCACTCTGAATGCATACACGCCCCATTCAGTGGCAAATGCTGTCTTGTGTTGGTCCTCAGTCGCAATAGCCACCTGATTGTATCCAGAGAAACCATCTAGGAAGCTATAGACCTCTTTACCTGCTACCCTCTCCAATAGGTGATCCGTAATCGGTAATGGGTAGCTATCGCGTATGGTGGCTGCATTCACCTTCTTCAGATTTATGCACACTCTCAATTTTCCATTTTTCTTAGGCACTACTACTAATGGCGATACCCATTCTGTGTCTTCTATCTCGTATATGAATCGTGCCGCTAGTAGTTTGTCTATTTCCTCCTTAATCTTCGCTGCATAGACTTCATTGTATGTATAAGGACGTTGTTTGGAGGGTTTTGCCTCTGCTGTCATGGGTATTCGATGGGAACAAATAGAGGGTTCTACCCCTTTGAGATCCTTATAGGTCCATGCGAACACATCTCGGTATTCCCGGATAAGGTGTATGAGTTCTTCTTCTTCCTCTTCAGACACATCTTTACCAATGTAGGTGCACCTTTCCTCTCCTTCCTCCACTGTCACAATGATTTTTTTTGTTTGTTCCTTGTTGTCGTACGCCTCTCCGTCTCGTGCTTCTCGTTTAGGCATTTGAATTGTTACTTTCCTTTCCTCTACTTCATATTTTTTAAAGTGTTCAAGAACTTCAAAAAGATCTGGGTCCGGCTCTCCTTGACTTATGTTTTCCTCCTGCCTGTGTATTGTTCTATCATTTTCAATTGCTAAGATCTTTGTTGGTTCCTGTTCTTTCTGACTCCTAACAGTATTTAAGTAATCTTCTTCAGAGTCAAATTTCGGATCCATCTCAATGCTTTCATATTCCTCTTTCCACTCCTTTTCCAGGATTTCCCCTTCTTCTACTTCTTGAAGGACAACCATATAAATGTTTACATCATAACCTTCCTCATCTATGCATTCGTTCATTGTCAACACTTCCTCGTTTACGCATACGTCTAGAGTGGCCAAGATCTCCATCCATCCATGTGGTTCAAACATCTCATCAGGAAAGATTTGCGGCATATAAGTGGGATCCTCTACTGAGCGATAGTTACGATGTCCTATCGGCCAAGGTTGCCTTTTGCTCTCTTCTCTCTTGGCTTCCTTACACATCCATAACTGGGCATCCTCATGCATCCACGATTGATCACTCGATCCGGCACTATGAATGGATAGGTCATCTTCTTCTTTGTGGACTGAATTCCATTGTAATGGAGGGACATCTCGATACGCAAACGTGTGCAAGTTTATCTTGGTGGTGTTTCCTTGATGTTGTAGGTATAAAGAATCTTTGCCCCAATCCTGTACAACTCGCATTTGTCTCATAAAGGGTCGTCCTAATATCATTTCGTAGTTGTTTGCTTTCTTGAATTTACAGATGGCCAAGGTATGTTCGAATTCTACTCCACAAGTGGTTAACCTGATCCTTTCCAATATTCCTAAGGGTTTTTCTACATGACCATCTGCTAATTGGAGCTTCATGCGCGTGGGTCGTAAGGCAGGTTTTCCCCATTTTTCCCATAACTCCTTGGTGGCAATCCCTACTCCCGCTCCCGTGTCTAGGATGGCTTTGGTCATGTACCCATTGTAGGTGACAGGTAAGCACGTATTACCTTCATCTCCTTCACTAAACTCCCCCACTTTATCAACTGGGACTTGTATTGTGGAGTGGTTTTCTTTTTCCTTTCCTATTATTTCCCTTTTTTCTGCAGGTGGCTCCAATTGATCTGCTAACTGTCTCCATAGATGTGGTTTAAGTTGAAGCAACTCTTCCACCGTCAATTTGCATTGCACCTTTGTTTTCTTAAGTTCTGTTAGGTTGTGTGAACTCTCTTCTGAGTTTCCTTTTTCTTTCCCATGCACTGTGGGTGCTCGTATTATTATTGACTCTCTTTCATATTCTCCCATGTAGTTAGGCAATGTGGAAATGCTCATAGTTTCCTCTCTTCCTTTATCGAGTCTTGACACTTCCTCATATGCTTCCTCCAGGTTATGATCATGGTGACTGTCTTCCCCCTCTATTACCTCAAAAGGAGGTGGACTGATTCCATCCTTTTTCCATTGCTCCTCTCTAATTCTTTTCCACAAGTCTTTGGACCAATCTTCCTCTAGGTCGGGTATCATAGATACCTGTTCCCCTTGAAATTTCATTCGTTCATTTCGATCATCTTCCCGTCTAGGTTCCTTATCCTTAGGTTGGATGCACTCTTCGTATAGTTCCTGTGCAATCCTTGTTTCAGGCAAAATTGGGATAGTTTTTTCTAGAGTCGCCTGTGCTACTTCGATGAGCTTTTTGCATATCGCCAGTCTTTCTTTCTCTAATTCCCCTTGAGGATAGAGTTTTTCATGTTGCTCCAGGTTCGGGCCCATTTTAATTCTGGCTTGGTATGCTTTTAACCACATGTCCAAATCCTCTGGTTTTGGGTCAGCTAGAATTGATCCTGGCTTCTTTTCCTCTGAGCTAATTGGTGGTGTTTCAGGGATCTCCTTATGCGTTTTTTGTTCATTATGCTTTCTAGAACCCTTCGTTGTTTTTTGCTGTCTTGGCTCTTGTTTCTTGCCCATTTTTCTTTGAGCTTTTCTCGTCTTTCTTTCCATTTTTGTACTTTGGTGTTTTGGGAATTTTCACATGAGTTCTCCGAATCCTCGACTACCTGAATGTTAGATTCTACTGTTTTATTGTTCTCTGGTTTTTCTTCCGGTTGTTTTTCCTTTTGTTGTTTTGCTTGAGCTCTAGTGATAGCTTTTAGTGGTACAGTGTACTCCTTCTCACTTCCAGATCCTTCTAAGACCTCAATTACATTAATTGGTGCAGGACCTTGAGTTTTTGTAGGGTTCTTAGGGCAATCTCTAAAAAGATGTTCTTTCCCACAATCACTGCAATATCCTTCCCAAATCCTGGGTGGTGGAGGGTTGTAAGGTCGAGGACACTCCCTAATGAAGTGATCCCCTCCGCATCTATAACACGGTCCTCTCTGCACTGTTGGTCTAATGGGAGGTCTCAATGGTTGTTGTGCTTTGGGCACTGTATACATTAAAGTTGCAGTTTCCGCTCCATAAGTTTGATCAAATTCTTCATATCCATAATAGGCCGCGTCATATGTTGGTTCATATTCCATCATGTTGGCTTCATATGGATAGTACTCTCCTGGTGGAGGTTCATATCCTTGGTTGGTTGATTCTACATTGGTCGCTATTGAAGCTGGTATTATGGCTCTTTCCAAGTTTTCTTCCGGTTGAGTATACTTCACAGGTACAACTTGTTGAGGTTGTGACAATTGTGGTCCCAATACTGGTTGTGGTGGTGGATACGATGCTTGCTCATATTGTCTTGGTGCTCCTACCGGATAAGGGTTGTATCTAGGCATCTCCCTACCAAACTCTCTAGGTGGGTATCCATAAGGTCGGTATTGGGGTGGGTGGACAGGTCGTGATTGTCTATTAAAGGGACAGTTCTCAGTTGTGTGATTGGTATATTTTTGCTCAATGTGGCAGTATGAAGAAGTCCCTGGTTGTTGTTGTCTGTTGTATGGATACGTAGGTTGTACACCGGCTCCTCCTCTGGCACACAAGTGTGTGGGATGATCTCCTCCACATAAGTTACACCTCCTTAACATAGGCACTCTTTGAGCTGGATGTTGATAAGCTCTCTGCCCTTGGACTCCTAGTTTCTTTGCTAATAGCTCCGCTAGTTCTTCCACATTACTAGAATTGGACGTAACAGTGCTTCTTGAGTCTTCTGGTTTAGTGAGGTCGGTAGTACCTTTGAGGTCCTCAGCAAGATTATCTTCCAGATCGATGCACTCTTGAAGACACTCACTCAATGTTTGTAACCTCTTCACATACACTAGGGTTCTTAGGGTCCCGTTAGAGAGTCCATCTAAAAATAATGAAATCATCTTTTGTTGAGTCGGTCTCTCAGCCATTGGGCATCTGTCCACATATTGATTGAATCTTCGAGCAGCAGTCTTAACAGTTTCATTAGGGTTTTGCTTAAAGCTATGGATTAAAGATGCAGAATTGTGTTTAATCCCTCTCTTTGTAAATTCTCCAATGAATTCTTGAAAGAATTGTTCCATGTTTCCAAATTGATTGGGATCTAAAGGTTGGAACCAAGTTAGAGCTGTTCCTGTGAGGGTGAGTCCAAAAGACTCATACTGCACAAAGAAGTCCTCTACTTGCTCTGCTCTTAGAACTTGTTTAAATTCGGCAATATGATCATATGGCTCCCCTAATCCATCATAATGGTTTCTCACGCACTTAGCTACTTGGATTGGTCTCAATCTTCTCATTGGTTCAGGCGGTCTGGGCATTACAGGGAAGACTGGGGCAACTGGTCGTAATGGAGGCATTCCTGGCTGTCCTCCCACAGGTGGTCGTGGTCTGACCGGTGGTCGGAAATGGTTCCCCATCCCTGTGTGGGTCTGATTGTGTGTGTGCACTCCTGGAGTTGCAAACTGTACATGAGTACGGTTGGGCACACTTCTTTGACTGGTCTGTCCTGATATGGTATGTTCCGTCTCTTGTTGATTTCCAAAAGGATTTTGCGAAGTAGTTGCCTGCTCTCTCTGAGGAAATACAGGTGCACCCATATATCTCAGCCGAGCCCTGTCTAGGACACCTACAGGCCAATATCTTCTTTGATTCTTATCTAGGTAAGTGAGTCTAGCTTCGTCATCTGGGTCTTTCAACTCATAGAATGTCATGGGGCTCTCTCCTATTCCTTGAACAGGTACGTCAGTTTGAAGCAATAAGTCTGCTCCGTGAATCATGTAGACTTCCAACAGGTAGTCGTCTTGAGGTATCAAGTCTCCTCTCAAGACCCGTGATACTTGTGACCTGCCTCTGGGGGTGGTCACTAACTCTTCAGAGTTGTCGGGATCCATAAACTCTCCTCTTTCATTGATCCTATCAGGAAATTCAGTTACTATGTAGATGTGACCCATTTTGTCAATGTATGCACCTCCCTCGTATTTGACAGCTGGTCGGGGTATGATGGTGACATTTTGGGCAGTTACCATCCTGGCGACGGATCTGTTTAAGCCATCCAGGTAGATTGGAATCTCCTGGGCATTGGTGGACACATATTGTAAGGAGGTACGGTAGTCTCCTTCAACAGTAGTCATGAAGCTTCCTGTTGGTGCAGGTCCTTGCATGTCCTCTGAAGCCATTAGTAACTCTTCCTCTGAGTCACTGGAAGTTTCTAAGTAGACTGAGTGATGACTAGCCTAGGCTGTACTTCCTACTGAGGATATGACACTCCTTCTACTACCTAGAACTCTTCCTGACCTCAAGTTCATTCACTCTCTGAAGCCTCTCTTTATGTTTCTTAGATCCCCTTGGGACAGCTCTACCAATGATTCAGTTTGTTTGCCAAAAGAAGGGTTTACTTCTGGGCGATACCACACTTGGCGATACTGCTCTCGGCGATACGATACCAGAGCTCCTAACGATACGATACCAGACACCCAGACGATACGATATCAATCTGGTGTCGCGATACCAGGTTTTAGTGCCAGACGATACGATACTAGATGTAGTGTCGCGATACTCCACGGGGAAATACCACGATACGATACCGGCAAAGTAGACGTTACGATATTCGAGATTCGAGGCGTTACGATCTCAGTGTGGTGTCGCGATATTCCTTGGCAGGAAACGATACGATACCACCGCAGCTAGTGCGATCGCGATATCAATCTTGGCGATACGATACCTCTATGGTGTCGCGATACCAAGATAAGCAACCGACGATACGACACTTGGGAGGGCACGATCGCGATACTGAAGTAGTGTCGCGATACCAAAGTAGTGTCGCGATACCACTGTATCAGGCGATACGATACCACTCGGTAAAGTGAAGTCGCGATACTAGAAACTTAGGCGATACGACACCACAGTGGTGTCGCGATACCCAGTTTTAGTACCGGACGATACGATACCGGAATTCAAGCGCGATCGCAATACCGACTCAGTGTCGCGATACCGGAATGGTGTCGCGATACCAAGGTAGGTATCCAGCGATACGATACTTCTGGCGAGTGTCGCGATACAAGGGAATTTTGGTATCGCGATACCAAAACTCAACCGATCGCGATACTCAAGCCAAAAGCAAGATTTTTTCAAACTTTTTACACCCCCTTACTCTCCTCACTCTCCTCTTCTTTCCTAGACCTCTGTATCAGACAAAAGGATAACAAAGATATCAGTTTTTCCCCCCCGCGATACTGCGCAGACTTTTAATCATATCTTTGATCATTTTTAAAGTGTTTTTGTCAGATAAATTGTGAGAATATTTACCTTGGTACTGTCTTGCTTGCAATGTGAGCTCAAAATCTAGCTTTAAAAGCCTGAATGCCACGATACCAAACCCACGATACTGGTCGCTGCTCGCAAACGATACCAGAATACTGTGAAGTGTCAAATGAGCCAAATTTTTTGGTTTTTATAGTTTTTTTTTTTACTGAACTTGAAATTTTGGAATTTTTGGAGATTTTCTGAGAATTTTTGCCTACTCCTACTCCTCTTCTCCTCACTTTTCCTCTCCTTCTAACCTAACCCTAACTCCTCCTTCTCTTCCCTCCTCTTACACTTAAACCTAAAACTTATCACACACACCTCGAAGATGAGAAGTGACAAGTGCTGAAATGGTATACTACTCGTCAAAGGACAAATTTGCTTCTACAAGTACGATTCGATCACACCTTCTCTATAACTATCACGAAGGCACCTTGGTGGAGTGACTCCTCGGCAACGGCGCCAAAAACGTGTGTACTTGAGCCACGATGACTCAAGGACTTGTACCAATGAGACTATACCTCAATTGCCATACAAGTGCATATAGTGGAGTTCTTTTCACACATTTAAATGTCAATCCTAAGGAGAAACTTACCAAGTGTATGAAGACATGTGCACACGTGATAGAAAATGAAGTGAGTTAGCTATTCAAGCATGAGAAAAGACTAATACTACCCACACCGACTGAAATACTGGAAGTGTTGCCGTAAGCCTCTTTTCAGCAGTTTTGGTTTTTTGAGGTTTTCTCCCAGCCCAGAACTCCGAACATAGGCAATACGGTACTCGTTTCGAAGCTCTCGACGAGACGAATCCAACGGTGGTGGTTTCACTCAATTCTGACCACTCTGCTTCAAGTTATGGCAGAAACAGTGAATTACGGGAGTCACAAACACCCGCGTTTTTGCTTCTCCTAGCTTACGCACGCACTACAGCCGCTCAATTCAAGGGGGAAGGGGTAGACAACAGTCCTACACTTGCATTTCAAGCATCACACACACATACATGAGCAAAATGAAGATCAAAATCAGCAAGGAAGAGGCAAACTCGAAAATTCAGAAGTGCTCTTCTTCACAATGACAAAAAGTCCTTTACAATGAGTCACTTTTGACTTATATACTAGTGCCCTAAGTTTGGTCCTTTCACACAAGAGACCGGCACTTTATTCTCTAAAAGACTAATTTCCTACTATTGTACATGGGTAAATCACTAATCTTTTGTGGGGATGCATCTAGAGGACTCCTCTAGTGCATTTACAACGGAAATTATATACAAGGGTGGTTATGATACAAAAGTTGTGTGTCCAAATCGGAAAAATTTTGGGGCCCGTCTTTTTTCTCTGCTTTGTGCGCTCTTTAGCTCTGCAACACTCTCCCCCTCTTCGTCTCTGTCGTCCCTTGACAGACTTTGCTTCGCGAACGCGTCCCGTGGGTAGTGTTGTCTGATTCTTGATCTTGCATTACGTTTTAGAGGCGCTTCAGCTTTTCCACTGCACGCTCCCCTTGGTCAGTATTGTCTGCAGTTAAACAGACATGCAGATTCGATGGCCTTCTTGATTCAAGCTCTACAACTCGAGAGCCTGATGTAGTTGTCTTGCCTGTTGACTCGGGTTGCCACGCACGCCACCAGTGACTAGGAATGTGCTGTTCTTAGTCACCCTCTTCAACTTTTCAGCCTCTACCCCTTTCTTACTTTTGGTCCTACTCTGATGTTTGAAAAGTCCATGACTCGGGACCCCGGGGTTTAGCATTGTAGCCTGGTGCGTGCCCCTGCGGGGCTCTGTGCAGAGATATATTCTTTTTCTCTTCTTAATGAATTGTTTTGGACTTTGATTTTCTTCTTCTTTTCTTCTTGCTTGATTGTCCCTCTACATGGAAGAAGTTGGTACTTGCTCCAAAACTACTATGAGAGGTGCATAATGGGCTCAAGAAGCAGAAGTTATAAACACACCACAATAAAAAGGAATACATGTACTTCCAAAGGTATCCCTTGTAAAACCCACATCTATTACTCAACGAGACCCACATTGATGAGGCTAAGCCAAGGGTGCAACTCCATATCAGGTAGCCAAATCAAGAGACACTACATGTTGCTCAAGGTAAAGATGTGTGAACAGGTGAAGAACCCATTATATCAAAGACATGGCTTAATGTTGATGTGAATCAGTTGAAGCCAATAGTCAGAAGTATGATTGAGATGGCCATGACGGCTCAAACCATGTTAATGGAAGAAGATAAAGAAAAAGTTGAATTATTTGAGGCCAAAAGTAGATTCCAAGTCATAAATAAGCGCTCTCGACGAAAAACATAAGTACTCAGCAAGAACTCGCACAAAAAATAGTTGAACTAGAAGCCAAGCATGAAGAGTTACATCATACAAAGGAGGAGAACTTAATGATCAAAGAAAAACTAAAAGAGGTAATAATATCTATCTCCGAACTTCAAAATGAAGTAAAAACATTCAAATATTAGAAAGTCAAATAAAAGTGTATATGGACGAAGCAGACAACCTGCGCACCAGGAACAACAAATTAATGAACTCCATCCTATTGAATCAACCTATTGACACAGCAAGCACATATGGTGAAGGAATACAAGAAATGAAAGCAAAGTTGTTAGAAATGGAAGATCAACTAAAACAAGAGCAAAGGAAACATGCAGAGTTAGAAACAAAATATACATCGGACACAAAAGCACTGGAACTTAGGTGGAAAAATGCAGTGCACAAGTACACATAACAATGTATGCAAGATGCGGATCGACTAAGGATCATTTGTGCAACTAAAGCAATAGTAGAGGACGAGCTCAGAGCAAGTAAGTCACAAAATCACGAGAAAGATCAAATCATTGCGAATCTCATAGCACAATTAGAACAAGCAAAGAACTTGGGCACTCCCATCGTGCAACCATCCACTCTGGCTACCTACGAGATTGAGGTACACCCTCTTTCTCCCCCCAATAGTTCATTCACCAATACGGGATCAGGTAGTAGATGAAATTGATGCCCATTCAATGTCGTATACTGTGGACCTAAGTCAGAAGGAACGTGAACTACTGGCGTTCCATCTTCTAGAGAATTTTGAAAATGGAGTGGTGAAAGTCATGAAGGAGGCTAAGATCAAAAGCAAAGATTTAATTCAAATCCTGAAGCCCTTCAACTTACCATATGGGATTATGAAGGCAGACTAGAAGGTACATCATAAAGACTACCCGTAGGAGCAGCTCCGCTTCACGACAAATACTTTTAGTTATACTTGAGAGGAGTTTGAATCCACGGTTCCTATTTGGAGAAGAAAATTTTTGGAGAAAAATCCAAATTTGCAGGTGCACTGGCAAGAAGCACCATATTTATTACAAGTGAATCCATCTTTTTGTCTTGTGCCACATCGAAAACATTGGCCAGAGTTTTGGGATTTGCAATGCCAAGGTAAAATAGATAAATAGTGGCTCTATTTTCGTTCACTATTGAGCCCGTCGCATAGTTACCTGCCCATTGAAGAGTATATGGTGTGAACAATCGAATTTTGGTTAGCTACATATGCTACAATCCTTGACCTCACCACCAAATTAACCAATAAAATACTTAACATGATCCTTAGAGTACTAAAAGTCTTCAAGTACGTAGAATACACCATTTTTGAACTTCATCGACATAAATCAAGGCATGGATATATTAGTTTTTGACCTTTTAGTTATGCCTAGCCGACTTACTATAATGGCCTATTATTTGAGATTAATGTTTTTGCCAAGTACATACATGCAGACTTTCGAAGAAGCATTTTTCACAGGCTTCTTCAAGATAGATTTCAAGATATTTCTAAAGATTTCTACCAATCTAAATGCAAGGCTTGTGGCATATGCACTTAGTTTTTTTGTTGACCATAGACAAACACAACAGGATGGAGTCAAGTCTGAATAGTGGAAGTAGTTAATGATACATGATGCAGACCTGCTAAATGCTACATAGCAAAAGATATACAAGATGTACTCCCCTCGCATTCCAAAGCATGTTGGGGATGATAGAGTTCAGGAGGGGGATGTGTGGAAGTAGAAACAAGTAAAAGAAAAAGAAATAGAAAATCAAAGAAAAAGATTGATTGAGAGAATAAAAGTTAATACATAGCTCTATAGGAAACCCGATAGGGGCACACAACACCTTTCTCTACACCAAGCCCCACAAGGGCACACGTGAGGCTTTAATGAGAAACAGGGGGACTTGAACACAGTGAACAAGAAACAAAAGCTCAGCCCATTTGGATGTTGAACTCTAGTGAAAGGTGATTGGATCGAAGTCACCTCAGTCACGTTAACCACGGGAAGAACTCTAATGAGAGGTGACTCAAGATACATCACCTTAGCTGTTGGTGCAGGGCAATCAACAATTGAAGTTTTAATGAAGGATTGGAAGTCAAAGACTGTAGAAAAATTCAAGTTATGAAGCATGAAGGAAGTGCATATCCAGAAGATGAAGATGTGTACACATATGTACATTAATTCAGAAATAGTTCACTTATATTTTTTTATATTCAAGAGTTTGTAAATATTTGCCTATATATACAAGGAAAAATGTCGGGGAAAATATGAGAGAGTGTAGAATACAAGAATTCAGAAGAATTAGAGTGATTAGACTCTTGAGAAGTGTGAAGATTAGCTCTCTCATCCAGATGTAAAAGTTCTCTAGTAATGAAGAAAAATTGCGCCCGATGTTTCTGTGTATTCTCTTTCTATGCTTGATCATTTCAAGAAACCTTTTGTAGACGTCTAATTCCATAGTTAATGAGTCTATGGTTAAAGTTTGAGAGTCTAATTGTAAACAGGCTGTGAGAATTATGAGTAGGAACATTCATATGTGAAGAAGTGTTCACTTTAAGTTGGAAGGTAAACTACCTATGGCTAAAAGCATTTGCATAAACGGGTTCTAGATTGAGAGAACAAAGTGTTAGAAGTTACAGGTGTCTGAATCGACTTCTTAGAAGAACAGTTTTAGACATAGGTGACTTGTTAAGTTCATTTCTCAAGATCTACTAAGTCTTTTGAAGTGATTTAACTTGGAGAAGGTGCGCAAACTATAGCAACACCTTGTGCAAAGTTTTATATAAAACCTTACACATTTGATAAGTCAATGAGAGAGATATGTGCAACAGAATTTCTGTAGAATCACCTTCTTCATAGTTTATCCAAAATCTTTATAATTGATCATTAATCCTCCAAATTGGTGAAGGTTTTGAGTTACTCTTGATATAGAGGTGCTCTAACTTCAAGAGTAGCTTGTTCTTTTGGAGATTAACCCTCTCCATCAGTGGTATCACAGCAGGAAACATCAAAATTGAAGAAAGGAGCATCCCGACTGCTGCAGTCATAAAGAATTCAACATCTGAAGATTCAAAAGGTGAAATCTTGAGAGAAAAGCTTGAGAAGGAGTCCATACAACATCAAGGAAGACAAAAGGAGTATCATTTGAAGTAAAGGTACATCTATTACTCATAAAGTTTGAAGAATTCAATACACAGTTGAAGAAAGGATGGGAGATTCTCTTCAGATAGAGAACTTGGATAGAGAGAACTATCCAGCATGGTCACTGAGGATGGAAGCTCATCTTATGAGCAAAGAAGGCCTATTCAAGAAATTTGGGAATTATTCAAGTCCCATTTATGTTACTTACTATGTTAACTTCTTAACTTTCAGCCCAAACTTGATACCTCACTAATAATACAATTATCCTTAATATTAAAGTATTAATTTAATATACCCCAATCAAGAGATAATAACATGTTGTAGTGTGTGAATGAGTGAAAACATAAAACATTGGGACGAAAAGAATTGTCTCAAAATCCTGTATAATTCCCATTTTTCCTGAATAGGCCTTAAAGACTTGATAAGTTATATCACAGGTGAAGAAGAAAAGCCTCAGTTCAGAGATCCTAGTGTTCCAACTAGGGAAGAATTATCAGATTTGAAGACTTGGATGAAGAAAGATGCTCAAGCTAGGAGCATTATCTACATGGCAGTTAATGACTACTTACTACCTCACATTAGAGGTCTTGAAAGTGCAAGTGATATATGGAATGCTTTGGAGGAGCATTTCCAAAACACCACAAAATCAAGGAAGGCATCCTTGTGGGCAGAGTTTACCACATTCAAGAAGAAGGCCTCTCAATCCATCTCAGACTATGTAACAAGGATGAAGGACATTGCAGATGCATTAGGAGCAATTGATGAAGATATTGAGGAGGATAAATTGGTAAGGCAAATCCTCACAGGTTTGAGAGGTGATGACAAATGGAAGCCATTCATTTTGTCTATTGAATTATCACTTGATCATTTTACTCCTGACTTAAATCAGTTGCTAGGACATATGTTAACCTTTGAGCAGGATGTCAAAGGTGAAGGTGATAAAAGTACAGGTCATGCAATGCATTGAAAGGATAAGAAGAAGAATATCAAAGGGAAGCAACAAGCAAATGAAGATGAAGGTACAACTAGCTAAGCCAACTTCCTAAGAGGAAGAGGAGGTGGCAAAGGTAGAGGAAGAGGTAGGAGTAATAAAGATGGAGTTAAAGCTTGCTGGATTTGTGGTAAGACAAATCACTTAGCTAATGATTGTTGGCATAATACTCAGAATAATGGTGGATATAATCAGAATTTTAATTCAAGAGGAAGAGGTGGCAGAAATCAAAGAGGTAATTTCAGAGGTAGAGGTAGTAGAGGTTACTTTGGAAGAAATGCAGGTAGAGGATTCCAAAGTCAACAATACAACAATACCTACTACGATTATGCTTCAGATCAGAAGGAGGATTCAACATTGATAATGAATGCAACTTGTGAAGGCAAAGTGAAGACCAAAGAGTCTTCTACATTGACTCAGGGTGTAGCAATCACCTGAGTGGCAACATAGCTTTGATGACTGATTTGGAGAATAAGGTAACTAATCATGTAGTTCAAACAAGTGACAATACAAAGCATAATGTGAAGTCAATTGGATCAGTGAAGGCTAAGGATGGAAGTACTCTCTTGAGTAAGGTTTTGTATGTTCCTACAATTCCTAAGAATATGATAAGTGTAGGCCAAATTGTTGAAAAAGGTTATGAAGTTAGGTTCACTAATGAAGGAGTGTTTGTGGAAGACCCTAGCAATGGGTATAAACAAATTGTTTCAGGGAAGAAAGAAGGAAGATTGTTCACATTGAAGATCCAAGGTAATGTTTGTCATGCCTTGTTCACTTATGGAGGACATAAGATCTCTGAGTTAGATCTTTGGCACAAAAGGCTTGGACATTTCAATGAAAGAGGTATTAAAGATATGTTTAATAATGGTTCAGTGCTTGGATTGCTTAATGTTGCAGGTCAACATATGACATACAGATGTGAGGCATGTCAATTAGGTAAGGCTCATAAGCAATCTTATTCCAAGCATGGTTTTATGTATTCAGAGAAGTTTGAATTGGTACACACAGATGTGTGGGGACCATCAAAAGATTTCAGTATTAATGGTTCAAGGTATTATGTGATTTATGTTGATGATGCTACCAGATGTATCACTATCTATGTGATCAAAGATAAGTCACAGGTATTCAATACATTCAAACATTATCATGTGTATGCAGAGAGAATTACATGTCATAAGTTGAAAGACTAAGGTCAGATGGAGGGGGAGAGTATTTCTCTAATGAGTTCAGTGATTACTTGTGGAATGCAGGTATAAAAAGGGAAATTACTTGCAGGTACTCTCCTCAACAAAATGGTGTAGCAAAAAGGAGGAATAGAACTCTTGTTAAGTTTGCAAGATCCATGATGAAGGAGAAAAATTGCCCAAATTACTTGTGGGCTGAGGCTGTAAACACAGCTACTTGTTTGGTCAATAGATTACCATGTAAAGCTTTGCAGGGTATGACACCATATGAGGCATGGTGGGGTAAGAAACCTACTTTAGATCATTGCAAAGTATTTGGATGTTTGGCATATGCATATGTGCCATCACAATTAAGGCACAAATTGGAACCTAAAGCTGAAAAGTATGTATTTATTGGATGTGATGATAAGCAGATGGGATATAGGTTGTGGAGTCCATCCACAAAAACAATTCCTTGTATCAAAGGATGTTACATTTGATGAGCAAGGTACTTGGTATGCAGGTACAATCAATATTTATGCAAGTGATGAAGAAGTTGTGAATCAAAAGAAAGGTAAATCAAAGATTTACATATTTGATGAAGAGGAGAACAATGAAGTACAGGTTGAACTTGAAGAAGTGCCAAGATTTGATCCAAAATGTGATGAACCAGAAACCTCAAGGAGTGGAGAACTCAGAAGGTCAACAAGACACAAATGGCAACCTACAAGGTATAGCTATGACACTTCTTTTTTGGCTACCAAAGATTATGCTTATATGGTAAAGGCAGATGAAGACCCTTCTACTTATGAAGAGGCAAAAGGTAAGGAAAATTGGGAGAAAGCTATGCAGGAAGAATATGATGCATTGATGGAGAATCAGACATGGAATTTGGTTCCTAAACCAAATTGTCAGAATATCATTGGATGCAAATGGGTCTACAAGACAAAGAGGTATGCAGATGGAAGTGTGTCTAGGTATAAAGCTAGAGTTGCTGTGAAAGGTTTTGCTCAGACATCTGGTATAGATTATGATGAGACCTATAGTCCTATGTGTTGGAGCAAGTCTATGACAAGCCTAAGTATTGGCTTGAGTCTCACAAATTCTTAGAAGAAGATTTAAAAAGAAGACTATGTAAAGTTCACTTGTGAACTACCTCTTGTAATTTTTTTAAGAGTTTACTTAATGTAAAAGTAAGAGAATCTTAACTCGTTGAGTCCACATGATCAAAAAGGGAAAGAGGAGCCACGAATTCGTGATTTGTGGTACATAGAGAATCAAATCAATCATTGATTGATTGGAGAGTGATTGAGGGAAGTTAGCCTCCCAAACTCAACTATAAATAGATGGAAGTTTTAGTCATGGTTAGAGAGACCTATGTGATAACCTCCAAGAGCTGAGCTTTATGCCATATCAAGGTGTGATTACAAGGCACACATATGTATCAGTAAGTCATTGTATTGTACAAGCAATATACTTTCATTTTCATGATTATTTGAGTTCATATTTCCATGTTCTTGTGAAGTATACTACTCACTGCCATATCTCTCAGTTTTCTCAGTCAGATTGCAGAGATTGTTTCTCTGCGCTTGGTGCATCATTTTCAGTTATTTAACTTGATAAAGTTAGCTCTATAAGTCTACTATATGCTCACAAATTTTGCATGTCATTTGGATGTTGCAATCTTCAGTTATGTTCAGTTGAAGTCAACAGTGTCTGTTCATCTTCACTTCTCTGTCAGGTACCCGACTTTTTCACTCACCTTGTCAGAGCCATTTCTCCGTGGTTACTTATCCAAATTCAATGATTTAAAGCTTGTTGGATTCAGCTGACTGTCTAGTATAACCATACAAATGCTCATAATCATTGGATTGCTAAATTTTGAGTTATGTTCATTTTTCTGCTCACTGGTCTCAAACTATAGCAACCCGTGAAAATCGGGATGATGTCATCACTTGTTAAAATTCATTCTCAGTGTGTGGTTTATTATTTTTGATGAGATTACTCTTGAAAGTTAGATATTTAAGCTACCTAGACTTCCCTAGGAGGAATTAAGGTAATTGCTGCTGTGCTCAGAGAATTATGTAAAACACTGGACAGGTGTATGAACCAAGAATAGCAAGTTTTCACCTCTGAGCTAACTCCAACTTATCTGTTTTGATCTATCTTTTTGAGAGTGATCTTCCAAGGTACATAGGGTGTCTAATACATCCATTGGCAAGCTAAAAGGGCCCACCATATACTCTTGGAGTTCATTTGGCTGGTGTAGATCAAGGATTTTGCAACACCTCTTCATCTTTAAGCACATACCTATCCATCTCTTCATAGTGGTATCAGAGCAAGGTTGGAGAACATGGCAGATGGATTTCCTTCATCAAATTGGACAAAGGTAACTACTCAGCTTGGTCATTTAGAATGGAAGCTTATCTCCAAGGTAGAAGTTTATATGGTTATGTGGCTGGAGATGAAGTTATGCCAAGTTTCAGGAACAAAAGTCAACCAACACAAGAAGAGCAAGAAAGATTGAGCACATGGTGCTCCAAGGATGCACTTGCAAGGTCTTATCTCCTCAACTCTATCTCAGATTTTTTGTTGCCTCACATTAGAAGTTGTAAGACATCTCAGGAAGTGTGGGATGCACTTGAAGCTTTCTTTTCTTCAAGTACCAAAGCTAGGAAGCATCAACTATGGCTAGATTTCACAACTCTCAAGAAGGCTCCCAAACAAAATGTGACTGATTTTGTCACAAAGCTCAAGGACATAGCGGATCAGTTGGGAAGCATTGGAGAGGTAATAGATGAAGAGCAAATTGTAAGGCAGGTCATCAATGGCTTGAAGGCAGATGACAAGTGGGAAGCATTCACCACAGCTATGGATTTGTACATGGACATGCATGTACCTGATTTCAATACACTCATTGGACAACTACTTACTCAAGAGTCAAAGCTTATCAAAAATGGAGTAAGCTCTAAAGGTAATCAATCTTCAGCTTTATACACTGATAAAAGCAAGTCCAAAGATAACAAAGGAAAGGCAAAGAAAGTGGATGATGAAGCAGGTACATATAAAGCTAACTATGCAGGTAGAGGAAGACATGGCAGAGGTAGAGGAAGAGGAGGTAGACAAGGCAGGGGGAGATCCCAAGTCTCCAACTCATGTTCTATTTGTGGATTAACTAATCATACAACTGAAAATTGCTTTAGGAATTCCAGGAATCAAAGAGGAAAAGGATACAATAGAGGAAGTTATGGCTACTCAAGAGGAAGGTTCAACAATTATCATGGCAACTACAACAACTACAATCATTCAAACTATCAAGGAGGCTACAAAGGAAGGAGAGACTACAATAACTACACAGAAGACTCAAACAAAGAGGATTCATTATTGATCATGAACATGGCTATGCCACAAGGTAAATCTGATGAGCATGTTTTCTACATAGATTCAGGTTGCTCAAATCATGTGGCAGGAAATGTAGCACTCCTATCAGATTTAGAAGATCCAAGGAATAAGCATGAGGTACAAACAGGAGATGATACAAAACATCCTGTGGAGAAAATAGGCAATGTCAAAGCACCTGATGGAAACATCAACCTACTAAGTAAGGTACTCTATGTCCCTACCATTACAAAGAATTTGATAAGTGTTGGGCAGATAGTAGAGAAAGGTTTGCAAGTCAGGTTCACAAAAGTAGGAGCATTTGTTGAAGATCCAAGTCAAGGATTCAGAAAAATTGCAAAAGGTGAAAAGACAGGTAGATTGTTCACATTTGAATTACAGGACACTAGAAACATTGCTCTCTTTAATTATGGTAGTTAGACACTCACAGAATTGGAAGTATGGCACAAAAGGTTAGCACATATTGGTGAAAGGTCATTAAAGCAAATTTGCAGGGACCAAAGTGTACTTGGATTCCCTAATTTGTCAAAACAACATATGATTTATAAGTGTAGTGCATCTCAATTTGGAAAGTCTCACAGGTTACCATCCATGAAGAAAGGTTATATACATGGAGATCTCTTGGAGTTGGTTCATACAGATGTATGGGGACCTAGCAAGGAAGCTTCAATATCTGGATCAAGGTATTATGTCTCCTTTATTGATGATTGCAGCAGATGGACTATCCTATTCTTTATGAAACACAAAGATGAAGTTTTTTCATGTTTCAAAAGATATTTGGCTCTTGTGGAGAATCAAACAAGTAAATCACTAAAAAGGCTAAGGTGAGATGGAGGGGGAGAATACTTCTCCCATGAGTTTGATTCTTTTCTTCAAGAAAGAGGAATCAAAAGAGAGGTAACTACAAGGTACACTCCTGAGCAAAATGGAGTGGCAGAAAGGAGGAATAGGACAATTGCTGAAGCTGCAAGGTCTATGTTAAATGAAAAGCATTTACCTAATTATTTATGGGCTGAGGCTGTATCTACAGCCACTTACTTGATTAACAGGTTGCCTTCAAAATCCCTTGATGGGATGACTCCATATGAGGCTTGGAATGGAAGAAGACCAAGCTTAGATCATTGTAAAATTTTTGGATGTATTGCTTTTGCTCATGTTCCTTCACAAGTTAGAGGCAAGATGGATCCAAAGGTAGAAAGGTGTGTATTTATTGGATATGACAACAATCAAAAGGGCTACAGGTTATACAACCCTACCAACAAAGGATTCTTGGTAAGCAGAGATGTAGTTTTTGATGAGAACAATTCATGGTATGAAGATTCATGCAGGAAGGTCAATTTGCCATATAATCTTGAAGAAGATTTTCCAAATCTTGGTAGAGAACAACCAAAGATTGAAGAACAAGACACCTCAGAGGATGATGAAGAATCTCAGATGGAAAAGATCAAAGCATGGAAGTCTAAAGGTAAAGCAAAATTGCAGGAACTTGGACATGAGGCAGAATCATCACATGATGACCTAAGAAGATCTATGAGGGAAAAGAAAAAACCAGAAAGGTATGGGTTTGACACCCCATTAGTAACTAAACATTCTATCTACATAGCATAGGACATAAACCAAGAGGAGCCATCATCATTTGAAGAGGCCAAAGCAAAAACAGAATGGAAGCATGCAATGAAGGAAGAGATTGAAGCACTTGAGGAAAACAACACTTGGGATTTGGTGCCCAAGACTTCATCCATGAAGGTAATAGGCTCAAGATGGGTCTATAAACTCAAGAAGAATTCTGATGGTTCCATTAACAGGTATAAGGCAAGGCTTGTAGCAAAAGGCTTTGCACAAACTCAGGGAATTGATTATGAGGAGACTTTCTCTCCTGTGGCAAAGATGCCTACTATTAGGGTTTTGCTTAGTATTGCCTCTTCCAAGAATTGGAAGATACTTCAACTAGATGTAAAGAATGCATTCTTGAATGGTTGAATAACAGAAGAGGTATATATGGCACAACCACCTGGTTTTGAGGATCAAGTTTATCCTGATTATGTGTGTAAACTTAACAAAGCATTGTATGGTCTCAAGCAAGCTCCAAGAGCTTGGAATTTCAAGCTTGTTTCATTCTTGCAGGACAAAGGCTTTCAACCAAGCAAGGCAGATCCTTCACTCTTTATTAAAAAGAGTAATTCTGAGGTCATCTACTTATGTGTATATGTAGATGATATTATATTGACAGGAAATGATGCAGATGGTATGAAGAAGATCAAAGATCAGATGAGAGAAGAGTTCAAGATAAGTGATTTGGGTTCACTTACCTACTTCCTAGGTTTGGAAGTTGTCTACAAAGATCATGGTTTGTTTCTCACTCAAAGAAAGTACATTAAGGACATGTTGGCAAAATTCAAGATGCAAGATTGTAAGATTGCAGGTACTCCAATGGAGGTCAATCACAAATTGAGCTCACATGAAGGTGAACTCATAGAGGACATCACATCATATCAAAGTCTAGTGGGTAGTCTCAACTATGCCACATTGACAAGAGTAGATATATGTTAGAGTGTGAGTGTGCTAAGTCAATTTATGCACACACCAAGGAAACCACATATGGATGCTGCCAAAAGGATTCTCAAGTATCTCAAAGGAACCATAAATGAAGGACTTTATTATCCTTATGTATCTGATTTAGGGTTGATGCTATTTTCTGATGCAGATTGGGCTGGCTCCAAAGAAGATAGAAGGAGCACTTCAGGTTATCTTACCTTTGTAGGTTCAAAGCTTATTTCATGGTCATCCAAGAAGCAAACCACAGTTGCTCTCTCTTCTACTGAAGCTGAATACAGAGGTCTTGCCATAGCTACACAAGAAGCTATGTGGATGAAGACATTATTCAAAGATCTTGGATTGGAGTTTGGAACTCCAACTATTTATGGTGACAATATGAGTTCTATTCATTTGGCTGCTAATCCTATTTTTCATGCAAGGACTAAACATATTGAAGTTCATTATCACTATGTAAGAGAGAAGGTTCTAAGCAAAGAGATTCAAATATCATATGTGTCCACTCATCAACAATGTGCAGATATTCTAACCAAAGCATTGGATGGTACAGAGATTTGCAAATTCAAGGCTATGATTGGTTTACAGGTCATCTTGGAAGATTGAAGACCTCAAGCATACTTGGCTTGAGGGGGAGCTGTTGGAGCAAGTCTATGACAAGCCTAAGTATTGGCTTGAGTCTCACAAAGTCTTAGAAGAAGCTTTAAAAAGAAGACTATGTAAAGTTCACTTGTGAACTACCTCTTGTAATTTTTTGAAGAGTTTACTTAATGTAAACGTAAGAGAATCTTAACTGGTTGAGTCCACATGATCAAAAAGGGAAAGAGGAGCCACGAATTCGTGATTTGTGGTAGGTAGAGAATCAAATCAATCATTGATTGATTGGAGAGTGATTGAGGGAAGTTAGCCTCCCAAACTCAACTATAAATAGACGGCAGTTTTAGTCATGGTTAGAGAGACCTATGTGAAGACCTCCAAGAGCTGAGCTTTATGCCATATCAAGGTGTGATTACAAGGCACACATATGTACCAGTAAGTCATTGTATTGTACAAGCAATATACTTTCATTTTCATGATTATTTGAGTTCATATTTCCATGTTCTTGTGAAGTATACTACTCACTGCCATATCTCTCAGTTTTCTGAGTCAGATTGCAGAGATTGTTTCTCTGAGCTTGGTGCATCATTTTCCGTGATTTAACTTGGTAACATTAGATCTATAAGTCTACTATATGCTCACAAATTTTCATGTCATTTGAATGTTGCAATCTTCAGTTATGTTCAGTTGAAGTTAACAGTGTCTCTTCATCTTCACTTCTCTGTCAGGTACCCGACTTTTTCACTCACCTTGTCAGAGCCATTTCTCCGTGGTTACTTATCCAGATTCAATGATTTAAGCTTGTTGGATTCAGCTTATTGTCTAGTATAACCATACAAATGTTCATAATCATTCGATTCCTACATTTTGAGTTATGTTCATTTTTCTGCTCACTGGTCTCAAACTATAGCAGCCGGTGAAAATCGGGATGATGTCATCACTTGTTAAAATTCATTCTCAGTGTGTGGTTTAATATTTTTGATGGGATTACTCTTGAAAGTTAGCTCTTTCAGCTACCTAGACTTCCCCAAGAGGAATTAAGCTAATTGCTGCTATGCTCAGAGAATTATGTAAAACACTGGACAGGTGTATGAACCAAGAATAGCAAGTTTTCACCTCTGAGCTAACTCCAACTTATCTGTTTTGATCTATCTTTTTGAGAGTGATCTTCCAAGGTACATAGGGTGTCTAATACATCCATTGGCAAGCTAAAAGGGCCCACCATATACTCTTGGAGTTCATTTGGCTGGTGTAGATCAAGGATTTTGCAACACCTCTTCATCTTCAAGCACATACCTATCCATCTCTTCACACTATGGCAAAGATGACAACCATCAGGACACTCATAGCTATTGCTGCATGTAAAGGTTGGAAATTATGTCAATTAGATGTGAAGAATGCTTTTCTAAATGGTTATATTTCAGATGATGTTTTCATGGAGCAACCACAAGGATTCAGAGATGAAAGGTATCCAGATCATGTGTGCAAGCTCAAAAGAGCTTTGTATGGTTTGAAGCAGGCCCCAAGGGTATGGAATTATAGACTTGTGAAGTTCTTAAAAGAACTTGGGTTTCAAGTATCTAAAGCAGATAGTAGCTTGCTTGTTAAAGCAAGTGAAGATGGGTTCATTTACATGTGCATATATGTTGATGATATATTCTTACAGGTACAGATGAGAAAGGCATTCAAAGTCTAAAGAAGCAAATGGAGAAAGAGTTCAAAATGAGTGATTTGGGAGACTTGTCATATTTTTTGGGCATGGAGATCTCATACACTCAACATGGAGTGTATGTAACTCAAGAAAGGTATTTGAAAAACTTGTTGATCAAGTTTAAGATGAATGATGGCAGGGTAGCACCTACTCCAATGGAGGTGAATCATAAATTGAGCAGGTATGGAGGAGAAGAGTTCAAGGACATGAAGCTATATCAAAGTTTGGTTGATAGTCTGATCTATGCTACTTTAACTAGGCCTAACTTGTCATATGTAGTGGGAGTATTGTCTCAATTCATGCATTGTCCTAGGAAAGAACATTGGATTGTAGGATAAAGAGTGTTGAGGTACATTAAGGGTACACTCAAAGAAGGTTTGTATTATGGTTTTACATCAAATACAAACATCAAGATCTATAGTGATACAGATTTGGCAGGTAATCCTGATGATAGGAGATCAACTTATGGATACTTGTGTTATGTGGGAGATAAGTTAATTTCTTGGTGTTCAAAGAAGCAACACATGTTGGAGCAGGACAATCAACAATTGGTGATTATGAGAAGCCTAGAAATAAAGATATGAAGAAAAGATTGAAGTCCAACTTCATGAAGTGAAGTGAAGATTCAGGAAGAAAAGTTCCTTACATATATGTACATTGGTTTTGTAAATGCTTCAAAATACTTGAAGTAATGATGAATCAATACTCATATGTATATATATATACTTGTATATAGTCGTATTAGAAGAGAGAGATGAAATATAGATGAATAGATGATGAGTATTGTGTAGATCATCCATCAGATGTATGAAGAGTTGAATAGAAAGAATGTTCAGAGAGTTGCATGTCGATCATTTCTCTTGTTCTCCTGTGTTTGATTTTATTAGAAATCCTTTTGTGCAAATCTAATTCCATAGCTAATCTATCTATGGTTAAAGTTTAAGAGTTCAATTGCAAACAGGCTAAGAGAATTTTGTGTACGAACATCTATATGTGAGTAAGTCTTGAGTGTCTTCTGAAACATGTGCAATCTCGATGGTCAAAGAAATGGTCAGTTCTCATTGCACAGTGTAAAGTTTTACACAAATGAGAGTCAAAATCTAAGTTGGAAGGTAAGCCATCTATGGCTAAAAGCATTCGCTTAAACGGGCTCTAGTTTGGGAGAACTATGTGTTAGAAGTTGCAGGTGTCAAAGTCGACTCTACAGGAAGGCAGTTTCAGACATAGGTAGATTATTTGGAACATTTCTCATAATCTACTAAATTTTGAAGTGTTTTAACTTGGAGGAGGTGCGCAAACTTCTACAAAGTTTCATCACAAACTTTACACAAATGATTAATCAATGAGTGAATAATGTGCAACAGACTTTTCTGTGAAATGACTTTCTTCACAATTAGCTAAAATCTTGACAGTTCGGTGCTAGTATTCCAAAATTGGTTGAAGTTTAAAGTTATTCTTGATATAGAGGTGGTCTAACATCAAGGATAGCTTGTTCTTTTGGAGTTTAACATTCTCCATCAGTGGTATCAGAGCAAGGTTTATTTGATTGAGCAAAAGGAAGACCCCGACTGCTACAGACATACAAATTTCAAACCTTGAAGATTCAAAAGGATAAAGTGTGAAGGAAAAGTTGAAGGAAGACACACAAAGGCAATCAAAAGGAGTAAACTTCGAAGCTAAGGTACATTCATTCCTTATAAGGATTAAAGAGTTGATAGTACAGGTGAAGCAAGGATGGGAGATAGTCTCCAAATTGAGAAGTTGGATAGAGAGAACTATCCAACTTGGTCTATGAGAATGGAAGCTCATCTTATGAGCAAAGATCTGATGGGATACATCACAGGAGAGGAAGAAAAGCCAGAATTCAAAGATCCTAGTGTTCCAACTAGGGAGGAGCTTGCAGATATAAAGTTTTGGATGAAGAAGGATGCTCAAGCAAGGAGCATAATCTACATGGCAGTGAATGATTATTTTCTTCCTCATATTAGAGGAATTGAAAGTGCAAGTGACATATGGAATGCTTTGGAAGAGCATTTTCAGAATACAACTAAATCGAGGAAAGCTTCATTATGGGCAGAGTTTACTACATTTAAGAAGAAGGCTTTACAATCAATATCTCATTATGTGACAAAGATGAAAAACATTGCTGATTCTTTAGGTGCAGTTGATGAAGATATTGAAGAAGATAAGTTGGTAAGACAAATTCTCACAGGGCTAAGAGGAGATGAGAAGTGGAAGCCTTTTATTTTGTCTACAAAACTTTCATTAGATCATTTCACTCCTGATTTGAATGAATTGTTAGGACATATGCTAACTTTTGAGAATGATATCAAAGGAGATAATGATAAGAGTGCAGGTCATGCAATGTATTCTAAAGACAAGAAGAAAGCTAGCAAAGGAAAGCAACAATCAGTTGAAGATGAAGGTACTCCAAGTCAAGCAAACTTCCTAAGAGGAAGAGGAAGTGGCAGAAGTAGAGGAAGAGGCAAAAATAACAAAGATAATGTCAGAGCTTGTTGGGTATGTGGTAAGATCACTCATTTATCTCATGATTGTTGGCATAATAATCAAAGCAATGGTAATTTTAATCAGAATTTTAGTCAAAGAGGAAGAGGTGGCAAATATTAGAGAGGAAACTTCGGAGGTAGAGGTGGTAGGAATTCTTTTGGAAGAAGTGGAGGAAGAAACTTCCAAAACCAATCCTATAATAACACCTACTACAATTATGCATCAGATTAGTAAGAAGATTCAACTCTTATTATGAATGGAACATGTGAAGCCTCACATGAAGACATGAGAGTATTTTATATTGACTTAGGATGTAGCAATCATCTGAGTGGAAACATTGCTTTGATGACTGATCTAGATCATAAGGCAATTAATCACACACGTCAAACAGGTGATAATCAAAGCACAAAGTAAAGTCAATTGGTTCAGTTAAAGCCAAATATGGAAGTACTCTCTTGAGTAAGGTTCTGTATGTTCCTACAATTCCAACGAATTTGATTAGTGTAGGACAAATTGTGGAAAAAGGATATGAGGTAAGGTTCACTAATGATGGAGTTTATGTTGAAGACCCTAGTCAAGGGTATAAACAAATTGTTACAGGAAAGAAGGAAGGAAGGCTCTTCACATTAAAGATACAAGGTAATATTGGACATGCTATGGTCACATATGGAGAGCAGAAGGTGTCTGAATTGGATCTTTGGCATAAAAGACTTGGACACTTTAATGAAAGAGGTATCAAAGAAATGGTTAACAATGGTTCAGTGCTTGGATTGCCTAACGTTGCAGGTCAACACATGACATACAGATGTGAAGCATGTCAGCTAGGTAAGGCTCACAAGCAATCATATAATAAGCATGGTTTTATGTATTCAGAAAGACTTGAATTGGTACATACAGATGTATGGGGTCCTTCAAAGGACTTTAGTATAAATGGTTCAAGATATTATGTCATATATGTTGATGATGCTACTAGGTGGATCACAATTTATGTGATTAAAGACAAGTCAGAAGTGTTTAACACATTTAAACACTATCATGCATACGCAGAAAGAATTACAGGTCAAAAATTGAAGAGGTTAAGGTCAGATGGAGGGGGAGAGTATTTCTCTAATGAGTTCAGTGATTATTTGTGGAATGCAGGTATAAAGAGAGAGGTTACTTGTAGGTACTCTCCTCAACAAAATGGGGTAGCAGAAAGAAGAAACAGAACTCTTGTTGAGTTTGCAAGATCCATGATGAAGGAGAAAAGTTACCCTAATTATTTGTGGGCTGAGGCTATGAACACAGCCACATATTTGGTCAATAGGTTACTATGTAAAGCTTTGCAGGGTATGACACCATATGAAGCTTGGTGGGGTAAGAGACCTACCTTGGATCATTGTAAAATATTTGGATGCTTGGCATATGCATATGTGCCATCTCAATTGAGGCATAAATTGGAACCTAAAGTAGAGAAGTATGTATTCATTGGTTATGATGACAAGCAGATGGGTTATAGGTTGTGGAGTCCATCCAAAAAGCAATTCCTTGTGTCTAAGGATATTATGTTTGATGAGCAAAGTACTTGGTATGCATATACACTTAATGTTCATGCAAATGTTGAAGAAGTTGTGAATCAAAAGAAAGGTAAATCAAAGGTTCAACTATTTGATGAAGAGGAGAACAATGAAGTACAGGTTGAAGTTGAAGATGCGCCAAGGTTTGATCCAGAATGTGATGAAGCAGAAACTTCAAGAAATGGAGAACTCAGAAGGTCATCTAGGCACAAATGGCAACCTACAAGGTATAGCTATGATACTTCATTCTTGACTATTAAAGATTATTCTTACATGTTAAAAGCAGATGAAGATCCATCCACATATGATGAAGCCAAAGGGAAGAAGAATTGGGAAAAAGCTATGTAGGAAGAATATGATGCATTGATGGAAAATGAGACTTGGGATTTGGTTCCTAAACCAAATAGCCAGAAGATCATTGGATGTAAATGGGTCTACAAAACAAAAAGGTTTGCAGATGGAAGTGTATCTAGGTACAAAGCCAGGCTTGTTGTAAAGGGATATGCACATACATATGGTGTGGACTATGATGAAACTTATAGTCCTATTGCGAAGATGACAACCATAAGGACTCTCACAACAATGTTGCTTGCAAAGGTTGGAAATTATCTCAATTAGATGTGAAGAATGCATTTTTGAATGGTTATATTTTAGATGAAGCCTACATGGAACAACCAGATGGTTTCAAAGATCAAGTGTATCCAAATTATGTGTGTAAGCTCAAGAGAGCTTTGTATGGGTTGAAGCAGGCCCCAAGGGCATGGAATTATAGACTTGTAAAGTTCTTAAAGGAACTTGGGTTTCAAGCATCAAAGGCAGATAGTAGCTTGCTAGTCAAAGCAAGTGAGGATGGATTTATTTATGTTTGTATTTATGTTGATGACATAATACTTACAGGAACAGATGACAAAGGTATACACATGATCAAGAAGCAAATGGAGAAAGAATTCAAAATCAGTGATTTGGGAAATTTGTCATTCTTTTTGGGAATGGAGATTTCATATACTCAACATGGAGTATATGTAACTCAAGAAAGGTATCTGAAAAATTTTCTAACCAAATTTAAAATGGAAGATTGCAAGATAGCACCAACTCCAATGGAAGTGAATCATAGATTGAGTAGATATGGAGGAGAACAATTCAAAGATATGAAGCTTTATCAGAGTTTGGTGGGTAGCCTGATTTATGCTACATTAACAAGACCTGACTTATCATATGCAGTTGGAGTTCTATCTCAATTCATGCATTGTCCTAGAAAGGAACATTGGATTGCAGGACAAAGAGTACTTAGGTACATCAAGGGCACACTTAAAGAAGGTCTGTATTATGGTTTTACTTCAGATACAAGAGTCAAAATATACAGTGATGCACATTGGGCAGGTAATTCTGATGATAGAAGATCAACACATGGATATTTGTGTTATGTGGGAGATAAGCTAGTTTCATAGTGTTCTAAGAAGATACATACAGTTGCTTTATCATCTACAGAAGCAGAATACAAAGGCATGGTAGAAGCTACAAAAGAAATAATATGGTTAAAGACTCTTATGAAGAGTTTTGATATTATACAGAGTACTCCTATCATTTGTGGAGACAGTATGAGTTCTTTATATTTGGCAGCAAATCCTGTATTCCATGCTAGAACTAAACATATTGAGATTCAGTATCATTTTTTGAAAGAGAAGGTTGTTGATAAAGAAATAGAGGTTATGCATACTCCTACAAAAGATCAACTTGCAGATATGATGACAAAGAGCTTGGATGGACCAAAGTTGTAGAGGTTTAAAGATATGGTAGGAATAAAGAAGATGCAGGTAATCACAATTGATGATTGAGGAGGAGCTGTTGGAGCAAGACAATCAACAATTGGTGATTATGAGAAGCCTAGACATAAAGATATGAAGAAAAGATTGAAGTCCAATGTTGCTCTAGCACAATGGTGAGAACCACGTTAAGAAGCTTCACCTCCTTAATTGTCAATCCGTGGGAGAGGTAGGAGTGATATGAAGATCGTGAACGTGAGATGATGTGAGAGTGAAGGTGAGAAGCACAAAGATGCACACACATATACACACACACAATGAAGAGACAAGCAAGACACAATGGAAGGTGGGAAATTAGCTCTATTACTCAAGAACACTCTTACAAGCTCAAAAGAACTCTAATCTCCAACAAGCTAACCTCAAAAATGAGCTCTCTAGCTCTTTTTATAGTTTCTAGACTAGTTTTGACCGGTTTCACATCTAATGACCGGCCTAGTTAAAAAATAGGTCCTAGAGGCTATTTGGAAGGGTAAACGATGTCTAAAAATAACGAAATTTGGTACGAGCATTCTACCTAAGCTCCTCAAGCTCGAGGACTCCTCGGCTTGCACAAAATGGAGCTATGGATTACAAAATGGGGTTTTCTATGATACATATGTTACAATTAGTGATAATAATCACTGTTGAATGTTTTGGGAAAATTAATAAGACATGTATTTGTTTAAAAGATTGATCCGCCTGGCTCCCTGCTTCGTCTTCACATGCTTCCGTGGCGTCTGTGCCTCTGACTGCTTCCAACACCCCCCTCCCTCTCGCTTCTGTCGTCCCTGACAGAACCTTGTTGTGAGGTCTGCCGGATGTAATTCTGTAGGAGGTCTTGAGCGAGGGTGTGCTCTGATACACGAATACCTCGGGCTAGATCAGCCTCGAGTTTCTCCCAGTCGATAGGTTGCGGCTCGTCTGGTGGTGGGAGCTGATAATGTGTGGAGTACACCATTCGTTCACAGGCGAATAATTGCAATAAGTGTGTGGGCCTGCTTATGAATACTTCTGAATGGTACTCCCAAAAACCGGTGGTGAACATTTCTTCGAATGTTTGCTTGTAACAGGCCGGTAGATATTTGATCCTGCAGTGCCAGGCGTAACACACCCGTAGCGATGGCGTTGTGCTCATATCATAGACTAAATCCAAGTTGCCATGCTCAAAGCCCGGGGTGTTGACATGGGGAGCCTTGATGCGCCGGAAGACTTTAAAGACCATCTGCATCATGTCAAAGATTTTGACAGTCATGTGCGCGGCAATATCATCCATAGGTTTTAATCGAGGGAGCCAGTGGCGGATCGTCGCCATCATGTAGCCTACTGTGGGTAACGCGACTGGTGGCTTGAAGTAGGGGTAGTTCAACCAGTCTTGGCACTGCTTATTGTTTTGTAGCTTTATAGCGAAGGCAGTCCAAGAGCGGCGTCGTGGTACTGGTCCCCAGCACGGATTAAATTTTAAGTGAAGCGGCGCTTTTACCCACGTGCTCATCATCTCTGGATAATTTTGCAGTAAATCTTTGCGCCAGTCTGGTTGAAGGATTTCACCTCTCTGCGCCCTTGGTGGCAGGTCCTCTGGCTCGAATTGAGTGGCATGCGTTGGTTTCATGCCGGTTTCTTTCTCGATGGTTAACTGATATTCTGCCATTAGCATGAAGTATGGTTTATACTGAAGCTCATGCCCGGATATGTATCGTCGCGGGGCCATTTGAGCAAAGAATGGTGATTGTAAAATTTTTTCTTCAATTATGGCCATGGCATGTAGCTGTGCCTCTACTCTGGCCGAGTGTGTCGTTCCGAGTTCTTCTACTGTCTTCATCCATGCGGGGGTAGGTAATTCGTAGGTCATCTGGCCTTCGGCCGTGACACGTCCGCCTGGGATGGGTATCGGTTCATAAGCCTCTTCGAAGGTCTCCTCCACCGGGATAGTGACGGTTTCTTCCTCAGCTGGTAGCTCAGGTGGGGAGTCTGGCCTTGGTGGTGCTTCATAGATGGCAATCCTAGATTCAAGATTTGTTACCTGGGCCCGGAGTGCGTTGAGTTCCTCTAAAACTTCAGGGGCAGGGTCCACAGGTGCTGGTAATTCCGCTGCTACATGTACTTGTTGTGTTGCTGGTTCTCTGAGCTGTAGCAGTTTGTGATCTTCCTTTAACTTTTGATGTTCCTCGTTCATACGATCATAGTCCTCGAGCAATCTAACATGGTCGTCTAGCAACATCCGCATCGACTCAGATGGGATTGCCTTGAATCTGCTCGGACTTAGTGGCTGTTCTGGATGATCTAAAGCCGCCTCCAAGTTCTCTCTGTTCTGCTCTTGGAGTCTCTGGTTCTCCTCTTTTGCTGCGGCTAAGTGTCTTCTTAGTAAGCCCATATTTCTAGTGAGCGTTGCATTACGGACAGTCTGGGCTCTAAGTAGGTTATCTAAATCCGCGGTGGCCTCTTTGCTTTTTTCCTCACTTTCTATTTCTAACTTGTGATAAGCCTCTCGTAACTCTTGGTATCGGCTGTTCAGTGAGGCGTTCTCAATTGATAACAAATTAAGCTGCGTTTGCAAGTCGTTCGTCGTTTTCTGCAGCTGTTGATAGTTGGTTCCGAGTGATGCAAACTCATCGCGGACTTGCGTCATGCATGCGAACATGTGTTGAAATGCTGTGTCTATGGTGGGCGATAGTAGTAGTGAAGTGCTAAATGAGGATGCAGTGATAGTAGATGCAGTGGGAATGGGGAGCGGGGTTGGGACTGTGGATGCAGTGGTGATTGTGGAAAATTGTGAAGTGCCTAAATATGAGGGTGCTGTGAGTGGAGTGGGTGGTGGTGAGGTGGGTGGTGATATGTCCATGCCATTGGACGTGTTTAATGTTGTGACTGCGAAAAGTGGCGTGATTGTGGGTGGTTGCGTAGGTGTGAATACGGGATTTACAAACGTAGAGTAGTTTACAGGGGGGATGGTTGGAGCGGCTTGGTGAAACGGGGAAATAGGCGTTATGGTAGGTTGGGGAGGTGAGACTGGTGAGAAGGTTAGTGGGGTTAGGAAGGGGAATGGGGGTCTTAGAGATGGGGGAAACGCTGGGAAGGATGAAGGGGTGAAGGGGTTAACATAGGGATGCAGAGGGTTGGGTGTGGGCCTGGTGGTATGAATGGGTAAGGAAGAGGTTGGGGCTATATTGCTTTGTACAGGTGTGGATGTGGGGAAAGCAGGTGGGTGTGCGGGTGATACAGGATGGGTTGGTGAAAGATGAGGTGAAAGAGGAGTCGAAGGGGTGGAGGTTATTTCGAGGATTGTAGTGGTATGTACAATGGTGGTACGGGGTGGCGAATCTACAAGAATGGTTTCTGCGGTTACTGAACGTTCGGGGGCGAGGCGTGCCTCCCTGGCTTGTGCTGAAGATTGGGCTCCTGTTGGTACACGAATATACTCCCCGGGTTTTGAGAGTAGTCGCACTCGGCGGGGATCAAACTGTGGTAGTTGCTTTCTTTGTAAAAACCTGAGTGCTTCATGGGAGCCTACTGATTGGACTAACTCTCTGAACCCTCTGATGTAGGCGTCTTCGAATCCTCCGGAGATGAGTTCCTGTTCAATTAATGCCTGGCTCTCCTCTTCAGTTAACTTCTTTCGTGCCCAGACTTTCTCCATGGTACGATATAATTTCTTGATGGCCAACGTGTACGCTGCGGCTTCGAAAGTTTCATCTTCATATGTGCTGGTGTCGCCGTGCGTGTCGGTTTGTTGGCCTTGCCCCTCTGTCTGTTCGTCAGGTGAGCCCTGGCTGGCTTCATCGTCGCCTTGATCGTCGTCTGTTTCGGTTCTTTCTTCTTCAGAGCCCGACACAGCTTGTCCCTGTGGCAAGTCTCGCGGCGTAGTAGGGTAGCTGGGGCGTTCATATTCCTGGGAGAACAGTGGTGCTTCTGAATACTGGAACTCGTTTGAGAATGCATCAGGCATCTCAAAATCAAATGTCGTGTTTATGGGGTCGGCCTCCATATGTGGTATCGGGAAAGAAAACGCTTCCGCACCAATAGTGGTGGGAGCTTCTGCAGTTGTGGTGAGGGGTTCTGTGGTGGTAGCTGCCTGAGGTGCAGCGGTACTCGTGGTGGCCTCCGTAATTACTGGTCTGGACAACCGTATGCGAATAGGTTGTACAGTGGGAGCAGCTTCTGTCTGTGGGCGCTCAGGAGAGGGTTGTGGTGACGGCGACTCTGGCACTTGGAGGCAAGGGATGGTGCCTCGCATGCGCTTACCTGCCCGTGTCCTACTGGGCTTCCTAGCTTTCTTCGCTGTGCTCTTGAATGCCTTCAATTCCTCTCCTGTTAATGCACGCTCGATGGGCAAGTCATAAGCCAAACACATATACACAATTCTTGTGAGTGCACAACATCCGTTAAGCACTTTTTTACGCTCCCATCTGTGCTGTGCCAGGTACATCTGATCTATGATCCAGCTTGCCAGATCAACTGTTTGAGGTCCCGTACATGCCAAATATAATCCGAACCATATTCTTTTGTGTGGCATGGTAAACCTGTCCTGAGCTGGGAATGCAAAATGTTGCATGCATATTCTTAGTGGCTTTGACAACTCAGGTGTAATGGCCGAAATCTCTTCCCACTTCGTGACATCCCCACGTTTCATCGGTTCTGGAATCAATCTCTCTCGGTCTGTGGGAGTGTGGGTTCCATGAATCTTGATGGCTGCTCTGATTAGGTCCTTAGAGAGATAAAATCTCTTGTAAGGTGGATCATCCACTAGAGTAGGCAATATAAAGGTTCCTGGGATGTCCTTATTTTCTGATGCCAGCAATGTAGTGATTAAATAATAGCACCTATAAAAATCCGGTTTGGGTAGAGGATCACTGAAATATTCTGTAAAGCCGGCTCTGGCCCAAACATGAGTTAAATCCTGGGTGCTTTGTAGGGCTTCAAATTCTCTGGAGAAAAACTGGTACTTTCCCCACGTGCGGTCATCAAAAGTCAGAGAGGATTCAAATATAAAGTCTGCGTCCGCGAGGGGTCCTGCCAGGCCCTGAAACCAATGAGAGTTCCTGTGTATCTTTTCGGTGTAGCCCATAGGGGGGTTATCGATAGGCATGGGCCCTGGAAATCCCTGAAATTCCGGCGGTGGAGCAGTAGGGTGGGACTCTGCTCGTAGCACGTTGAGTGGTACTGCTGCTACACTGGGGCCTACTCCTGATGTTCCTTCGTCAGTTTGCATGGTGGCTGGTGCGCTAGTGAGAAAGATCTGCTACAAAAGATTAACACATTAGCATGGAAATTAATCATGATCCCATTAAAGTGAGACCGCAATCCCTTTCCATAACTGATGCGTAACCCGTGTAGCCAAGTGTCGTGATGTGATGGATGCAATGTTTCTTGCAGCACTAGTGCAGGTCTCTAGACACCTATACGTTTCAGATCATGCGTACATTTCTTGATGAGATGAGATTACGAGTCGTGCGTGATGATGGTGTGTGAATTTATACAAGGTTTAAAGGTTAGTAATTGAGTACAAGGTTGTATGTTAGTCGGGGGGTAGTTAGACAATGGGTTAGGGGAAGACGGTTGGACACGTTTCGGTATCCATTTCCTAAAGATCTTGGAGTGGGTGGTGGGTTTCTGCTGAGGGGTAAAAGGTGGTGTCGGGTTTGGTGGTATCGAGGGATGAGATGAGTCATGGGGGTGATATATTACATGGCTCATGGGTTGAGCTATGATACATGGTTTGGGTACCCAAATCTGCGTGGGCGTGGGTCTATGGGTAAGGTACTTCTTGGCGATCCACATTTGTCGGATGCTCGGACCTGTAGAAGAAGGTCGAGGGGATGGTGGATATCGATTTTGTTTCTGGTCTGCCTTTTGCTTGTTGATCTCTGCTTGGTTGGAGTCCTTCGGTGCTTTTTGTCCTTTAGGCACCCATATTTGTCTGGTACCGCTTCCTTTGGGAGGCCTAAACTGCTTTCCATGTTGTTTCCTCTGATACTGTCGTCGGTCTGGGTTCCTTTGTCGCGGTTGACTCTGTTGTTGTTGAGGTTGAGAGGTCGGATGGACACTCTGCTTTGGAAAAGAAGGGAGTTCCAACACTTGCGTGACCTGCCCATTAGGAAGTGATGCCTTTTGTAACTTTAATCTAGGCCAGTCCGCAACAAGCTTGGAAGGATGAGCACCGTAGGGTGTCGTGCTCGTTTGGCCGCTGATGCAACCCACCTGACCTCTGATTGTGCCCTTCTGCCCTTGCTGTTGGGTAACTGTCTCTTCTAGTTTGCAGGAAGTCCCAGGGAAGATCTCCTGTCGTCCTTCTGATTGACATTCATCCATCGCCAAGCCCGAGTGGGTTGGTGTAGATGAAACGTGACTGGTCGGATTAAAGATCTTCCGGTCTTCCATCGCATGCGTTTCATAGGGTCTAGGGTCACAACCGTCAAGCGGAGTGCGGTTAGGGAAGTCAAGCGGTATCACTCGCTTCTGCTCTAAGGTTCCAATCTGTAAGGATCCTTGTCTAAGATTTAGGTCCACTGAGTGATCGTATAGCCAATCTTGGCCAAGGATTAGGGGTTCTATCAGGTCGTCATCATGGCACACTAGTAATTTCGCTGTCATCGTCAAATCCTTAATGAGGATAGGAAGGTCCACCTCACCCATGCAAGGGGTTTCCATGCCTCCTAGGCCTATGAGGTATGCCTCAATTGGCCGCATTTCTATTCCTGAATCCTTATAGTGGGACCACCTAATCGCACTAGTCGCAGCACCTGAGTCAATCAAAGCCCTGAGTTCTTGGCTATGGTTACCGTGCGCTAGCCTCACTGTAATGAATGGTCTCCTATCCACTATGCTCGGATGAGTGGTTGACTTTACTTGACACATGGCCATGGGATATCTGGGTGATGTTTCCAGATGGTTATAATGTTCTCTCCCTAGTCCTTGTCTTCTTAGCTTCATGCGCTTAATGCGCTCTATGGCTTCTGCCTGAGCTTCTGCTCGTATTCTATTTTCTTCCTCCTTACGCTTCTTTGCCAACGTGAGTCGTCTAAGCATATCCTCAGTAAGAGGTTCTTGATATAGCCTGACTCTACAGCCACTAATGTAATTAGGCATTATATCTCCTTCTAAGGTGGCTAACTGTACTGCTCCACTAGTCGAGAGTTTGTTAATGATCATAGGTCCATAACCTCGCTTTTCTAACTTGCGTGCATGCTGTTTCAGCGTATACACTAGAACTAAATCTCCTTCTTTTAGGCCTTTATCTTTCACATGTGCATCAAAATATGCTTTCTGTCGCTTCTTCGCTGCGTATATTCCTGCTGCTGCCCTCAGCCTTGTTTCTCCTAATCGTTCCAAGTCCATTATTCTCGCTGATAATTCATGGCCGGTCCACTGATGTTCTTGTGCAACCTTAAGGGTCGGTATCAAGAAGTCCAAAGGAAGCACTGCATTCTGACCAAAAACCATCTGAAAGGGAGTTGCATTGAGTACGGTCTTGTAGGCCACTCGATATGCCCAAACAGCGTGGTGTAGCTGTTTGTCCCAATCTGAACGTTTATTGTTCACGAGTTTCGTCAGTACGTTACAAAGTATCTTGTTAGTGCTTTCAGCCTGACCATTGGCCTGAGGATGATATGGTGCAGATTTCTTGTGAATCACCATAAAATCCTGTAACAAATATTCAATGACTTGGTTTAGAAAGTGAGTGCCTCGATCGCTCACTAACTCTATAGGCAATCCATATCTTGTAAAGACATTTTCAAATAAGAATTTTGCAGTCGTGTGAGCATCATTCTTTTTTGTAGCCTTTGCCTCTACCCATTTGGTTAAATAATCTGTGGCAACAATAATGTATTCCGCATGTGTACCTTTTGCAGGGGGGTTAATGGGTCCTACAAAGTCTATACCCCACTTAGAAAATGCACGTCCGCCCATCATGGGTTTCAATGGCATTTCATCTCTGCGAGTAGGAAACTGAGTTCTTTGGCACACATCACATCTCTTTACATAGGTATGTGCATCCATGTGAAGAGTGGGCCACCATAATCCTGCAAAGAGGATGGCTTTGATTATCCTATCGGGTCCAAAATGACCTCCTGCAACACCTTGGTGTGCAGTCTCTAGTATTCTCAGATAACCGCTCTCATGAACACATTGTCTTAGATATCCATCTCGTCCTCTTTTGTATAGATTATCGCCAATAAGTGAATAGTCGTGAGCTTCCTGCTCTAGACTACGTTGTCGAGCTAAGGTCATTCCTTGAGGGAATGTGTTCGTCCTCAAGTAGGTCACTAATGGTTCACTCCAGTCTGGTGTGAGAGACACATGATATAATGTAGCATGCTCTACCGGTGGTCTTTCACAACACACCTGACATTCTTTACACAACTTGTGGACATCTGCTTCCATAGAAGGCCAATATACTCCTAATCTATGCAGAGTCTGTAGTGTTCTATGTTTTGAATGATGTTGCTTTAGTGCACCTAAGTGTGCTAATTGCAACCAATTCGCATGTTCTGATTCATCTACACAACAAGCAAGAATCTTTTGATTATCTTGTTTATATATGCTTCCTGCCATTATTTGGTACCTCTGAGACTTGGTAATCTCTCCTTCTCTGATCTTTATCCTAGGATTCTTGGGTCCATAGGTGAGAATGGGGACTATAGGCTTAGCCCATTCTGGTGCTATCTCAAGGCTAAACAAGTATGCATCTGGTAGATCATCCGCTACTCCTTGAGGGGCTTCTCCTGAGGTTAATCTTGAAAGGTGGTCGGCTCTAAGATGCGTCTTTCCTTTCCTGACTACTACTTCAAAATCATACTCCATGAGTAATAGAAACCAACGTATCAGTCGTCCTGTGTTACAAGGTTTGTTGACTAAATATAATAGGGCTTGATGATCTGTAAAGAACTTGAATTTGTTGGCCAACAAGTAGTGTCTAAACTTCTTTACAGCGTAGATCATCCCTAATCCTTCTCGTTCCGTCGTGGTGTAATTTCTTTCTGCTGCGTTCAGTTGTCTGCTAGCGTAAGCTATGGGGAGATCTATGTTACCTTCATTCGTGGGTTGTGCTAACACACATCCTATGGCGTAATTGGATGCATCCACATGTACATGGAATGGCTTACTCCAATCTGGAGTTGTCAATATAGGTGCTGAACACAAACGTCGTTTAAGTTCATTGAATGAATTTTCACACTCATCTGTCCATTCAAAATTGGTCAAAAGAGAGTACAAAGGCTTAGCTATGATTGCATACATGTGTATGAATCTCCTATAATAGCCGCAATGGCCCATAAATGCCTGTACCTCTTTCACATTAGTTGGTCTAGGTAATTCTGCAATTACCTTCACCTTTTCCTCGTCCGTAGAGATTCCATTTTTTGACACAATGTGTCCTAGAATTTTGCCTTGTCTGACCATGAAAACGCATTTTTCTGGGTTCAAACAAACCTGATATTCTCGACATTTGTCAAATATTTGTCTCAACTCTGGGATATGTGTCTGTCTTACATTTGAATGCGCACATAGGTCATCGACATAAACTTCCAAGCTCTTGCGTAAAAATTCCTTAAAAACATGACACATGAGTCGCTGGAAAGTAGCGGGTGCATTTGTCAAGCCAAATGGCATTACACGAAATGCAAATATGCCCCATTCAGTGGCAAAAGCCGTCTTGTGTTGGTCTTCTGGAGCAATGGCTACTTGATTATAGCCTGAGAATCCATCAAGAAAGCTGTAAACTTCCTTGCCTGCAACTCTTTCCAATAGGTGTTCCGTGATAGGAAGAGGATAACTATCTCTAATCGTGGCGGCATTAACTTTTTTAAGGTTAATACACACACGCAATTTTCCATTCTTCTTGGGCACAACCACAATGGGGGATACCCATTCGGTGTGCTCAATTTCGTAAATGAATCCTGCTTCTATCAAGCGATCTATCTCCTCTTTAATCTTCGCAGCGTAGTTATCATTGTACGTGTACGGTTTCTGTTTTGTCGGCTTTGCATCTGGAGTCATAGGGATTCTATGAGAACATATATCTGGGTCTACTCCTTTCAAATCTTTGTAACTCCAAGCAAAAACATCTCTATATTCGCGCAATAGGGCAACTAGCTCTTCTTCTTCTTCAGTCGTCAAATCATGCCCTATGTATGTACATTTTTCTTCTTCTCCTTCGATAGCAACTATTATTTTCTTGGTTTTCTCTCGGTTATCATATGCTTGTCCATCATTCGCTTTTCTATTGGGCATTCGTACCATGATTCTTCTATCTTCAATTTCATATTTCTTGAAATTCTCGGGTACTTCAAACAAAGATTCTTCTTTTTCTGACATGGTTTCTTTCTTCTTTCTTTTCTTTCCTTCACTCTTGGTCGTCACTTCCGTGGCTAATCTCACTTCATTCGTAATTTCCTCGTGTCTCTGAGTGTGAGTCTCTATTTCGTAAAAATATTCTTCCTCTGATGCAAAGGGTGGGTCCATGATAATTGATTCTAAATCAAAATCGCTTGCATCCTCGAATGCATCAGTGTTCGGTTCACACTCTTCTAAGATTGCATCGCACATGATTGGCTCTATCGTGAAAACTGAAATGTCATAGCCATCCTCGTCACAGTGGGGTGTCCATTGTTCTTCATTGATGGCTACATCCATGGTTGCTAGTATTTCTGCCCAACCATGGGGTTCAAACTCCTCGTCTGGGAATACTACAGGTGCATAGGCCGGATCTTGAAGGGTTCGTGGATGTTGTTCCGCACCTAAGGTCCTGGCTTCTAACCGCTCTTCCTCTTGTTTAGCTACTTTACACATCCATAAATGGGTATCCTCATGCAACCAAGAAGGATCTGATTCTAATGAGTGCACGGATTCCGTCTCTACTGGTGTCTTATGGATGGTATTCCATTGTATTGGGGGTACATCTCTATGTGAATAGTCTTTAAGATTGACTTTAGTAGTCACTCCTAAATGTTGCAAGTACAAAGAATTAGTTCCCCAATCTTGTACAATTTGCAACTGACGCATGAATGGTCGTCCCAATATCATCTCATACGCATGATTTTTAGCAAAGTCACAAATGGCGAAAGTATGCTCAAATTCTACACCACAAGTGGTGAGGGATATGCCTTCTAGTAAGCCTAATGGTTTTTCTATGTGTCCATCAGCCATTTGCAGCTTCATCCTGGTGGGTCTGAGTGCTGGCTTACCCCAACGTTTCCATAAGGCGGTAGTAGCGATAGCTACTCCGGCTCCTGAATCTAAGATGGCTTTCGTGGTGTAGCCCTGATGGGTTATTGGAAGATATGTGTTACCTTCCTCTCCTTCGCTTACGTCTCCAATCTTTTCCACGGGTATCTCTGGTACCTTCTTATGTGATCCTATCTGAGAGGGTGTGGTAGCTAGCTCAGGGAATTGATTTGCTACGTGCTTCCACAATTCTGGTTTTACCTTTAACAGTTCCTCCAGAGTGAGATTACATTGTACTTTGGTCTTCTTGATCACTTCCGTATTTCTAGGGATCACTGATTCTTCATTCCTCACTATTATCGTGGGTGCTCTCATACTAATAGACTTAGCTTCCCAAGGCCCTGTGAACTGAGGTAATTCTTGTAGAGAATTAGACTCAAATCCTGTGGGTTCACTCAGTTGTTCCACCTCTACATCATCATATATAGAGGGGATGTCTTGGGGAAATTGTTCCTGCAAATCGTCTATTTCTTGAATAGGAGGATGAGTTCCTTGTTCTTTTCTCCATTTCTCTTCTTGTATTTCTCTCAAAAATTCATGTGAGTACCTATGTATGGAAGACAAATTGTCTTGACTTTCTGTATTGGGTACTTGAGACAGGGATGGTGCATTCCTTTCCTGTGTCTCTGGGATAATAGGGTTCCTATGCTGATCCTCTCTCTCTTTGCTTTCAATCAAGTGTTCTAGCCTCTCCATTAGTCCTTGAAAGTGTAGTTCTGGTTTTGCCATGTTATTCCAATTAAGATATCTAGAGGCTTCGAACAAGGCTTGTGCTAACTCTACCATCTTCATGCAAAGTTTAGTTCTCTCAATTTCTAGATCAGCTCGAGGGTAGTTTTTACTCATTTCCGTGACTTGAGGTCCCTCTTTTATTCTAGCCTGATATGCACGAAACATCATGTCTAGATCTTCCGGTATGGGTTCCGCTAAGACTGATCCTGATTTCTGAGCTGGGATTTCTTGGTTTGATTCTTGTGAAGCCAATTCTTGTATTTTGGCTCTAGATTCTCTTAGACTTCCTTCCAACTCACTTATCTTTTTACTCCATTTTCTCTTTATTCTTTCTCTGGAATCTTTCCAAGATTTCGTCTTTTTACTACTCGATTCTGCAACTTCACTAGTTCCGGCTACTTTCTCTTGATTAAGTTGTTGGTTTTGCAAGAGCGCCTGGGCTCTGGTTATAGCTTGGATAGGCACGTATGTAGGGTTGGATCCATCTGCGTTATTTACAATACCTATCACGTTGATCGGTGTCACATTCGAAGTGCTAACTGGGTTCTTAGGACAATCTTTGATTATGTGCTCTTTGCCACAATCGGCACAAAAGCCTTGGATGCTATAGTACTGTGATTGCCTTGCTATTGGGGGATGTGGACAATCCTTAATGAAGTGATCTCCTTGGCACCTAAAGCATGGTCCTCTTGGGCCCTGTGGTCTCTGTTGTCTCAATTGGGGCCGTGGGTTTGGGTTTGCGTACATCACATTAGTATAATCTGGCTCCCAACTAGGTTCCATTGGTGGACTATCATAATGATATGTCTCCACATGCTCTGGTGACTCCGTGTAATAGGCGGGTGGACTAGTCACATGAGTAGAGTCAAAACTGTTGGAGTTCGGGTCACTTTCGGTGATCAGGGGTGAAGAAGGCACTAATGCCCTACTTAGGTTCTCTTCTGCAGCAGCGTATTTGACTGAGATGACATTCGCTGGTGGGGGTGGCTGCTGAGCTAAGACGGGTTGAGGTCTCTGTTGAGCCTGGTATGGGTAGTTCTGAGGAGGCCTATAGTAATAAGGCTGAGCATTGTATTGGCCTTGATACCTACCTGGCTGCTGGTATGTTTGCGGGTAATTCTGTCTCACGGTTTGTTTGTTGTAAGGGCAGTCCTGAGCCGTATGATTCGTGTATCTTCTCTCAATTGTGCAATATTGGCCACTAGGGTTGACGTGAGGTTGAGGTGCATTGGGGCACACGTTTGCCAAATGATTTCCACCACAAGTGTAACAACGTACATTAGTTGGTAGTTTGGGCACCTGTTTACTAGAAACTCCTAGTTTCTGGGCCACTTTTTCTGCTAGGTCCTCTATCGAATTAGACAATTTTGTGGATGCTAGAGAAGAACAATCTGAGTCCTTATAGACTTTTGAGAGTTCTAATTCATCTCCTAGGTTATCCTCAATGTCTATACATATTCTTACACACTCCTCTAGCGTTCTGGGTTCTTTTAGATACACATAGGAGCGTAGTTTAGCACTCAACAAGCCATCTAAGAACAGTGATACTTGTTTGGCTTGTGAGGGTAGCTCTTGCATTGGACATCGTTCGACATATTGTCTGAATCTACGTCCTGCCAGTCTAACTGTTTCCTGAGGGGTCTGTTTAAAGCTATGAATCAACGAAGACGTGTCATGCCTAATCCCACTTTTAGAGAATTCAGTAATGAATGACTCTAAAAAGTGATGGATGTCTCTAAATTGCCTTTGTTGGAGTGGTTGGAACCAAGTTAAAGCGGTATTCTTTAACGTTAGTCCAAATGCATTGTACTGCGTGAACATGTCTTCAACTTGTTCTGCTCTTAGTACTTGCTTGAACTCTGCAACGTGGTCATAGGGATCTCCTGTCCCATCAAAGTAATTTTTCATTGATTTTACTAATTGTGTGGGTCTCAATACTCTTGCATGTTCACGTGGTCTGGGTAGAGGAAAATCATCTCTACCACCTGGTATTCCATGTTCTCTTTGTCCATCCGTCCTATTAGTGTTCGTGGCTGTTCTATCTCTCCCTATGGGGTGAATGAAGCTTACTTCCGGTCTCTCGTGCTTTCCTTCTCTTTGATTTCCATGGGCTGAGGATGTTCCTGCCCCTTGTTGATTTGCATTCATGTTTGTTCGAGATGGAGGGAATATCAATTCACCTCTCCATGTGTATGTGTTTTTAGCGCGCTCAGGCACCACAAAGACTCTTTCTGAAGTCTCATCCAGGTATACAACCTTTCCAGGTGTATCTGGGTCCTTGAATTCATAGATTGTGATGATGCCTACCTCACTGGGGTTTTCCTTTCTGTACCTCCAAAAGGCTTCGTCTGTCTCTTTATTTATGAACAACTCGGTGCTCCTGTTATCTTGAGGGATCCACTCTGGGATGATTACTCTTGTTAATACGGATTTCCCTCTCGGTGTTCTAGGTTCTTCTAACGGTTCTTTTCCTGGAAACTTCGTTTCCGTCTCTAATTGAATTGTGCCAAACTCATTAGTATCGTTTGGCTGCGTACTCAGGACGTACATGGTTCCTTCTTTGTCTATGTAAGCGTCTCTCTCAAATTTCACCACTGGTCTTTCCAATCCAATGGGTTGATCAGGGTTGTGCAGTTGCACCACTTGCCTTTGCAAACCATCCTCATAGATGCGAGCACCTAGTCGGTTGGTTCGGAGAAACTCTAACTGCGTTCTATAGGGTCCTTCAGGTTTTTCTAGGTATGCTACATGAGATCCTCCTGCAGGTCTGTCTGCGCTGAATGCCATTTCTGATTCGCTAGTTTCTGAGCTCTCGTAGGGATAACTATTATTCAATTGCTGAGCCCAAGATCGTGCAGTGGTTCTTACACTAGCCTCTGATGATCTAAGGCTTCGTCTGTCCGACTTACCTATATGTTTGCCCGATCTAAGGTTCATTAATTTTCTTCCTTGCACGCTCAATTACACACTTAGATCGTCAATGGTTCTTTGTGATTAATTCTTGGTTCCTTTTAATTTTTCTTTGGATTCTTGTCTTAATTTATGCGTCAGGAATTCGACTTTCGTGATGATTTTAAGTTCTCGTTCCGTCAAACTTATGTTCTTTTCTTTAGGTATTCGTCACACACACCTTTACTTTGAGTCTTAAACTTGAAATAATTAAGTATCTTAAACTTGAGGCGTTCCTATCGTCGTTAATCCACAACTACCGTTTAGCCTAAGCTAAGAATTGACTGAGGGGGTTGAGTAATCTTCCAACCTCGAGTCGGCTTTTCTGATTGCTCTGATGTCCTGTTGCCCAAGAAGCCGTGCTTCCTAAGCTCTGCTGTCTTCACTGCCTTGCTCGCTTGCCTTTGATTGCCCTTGCTAGACCTGGAAAAATTCCAATATTAGACCACTTCACAAGTTGATCACACACTTGAGTATATTCACCGTTTAAGTCCCTTCTCTTTTTGCCCAACTTTTTAATACTTGCCCCCTGACTTCCTAGTCCCAAACTAGGTGAACCTCAAATTAGCCTATCCCAAAAATAGATGTATTCTTTATGAAAAAAACAGTTGAGGTCACGTAGTACTCGTCACGAGCTTTCTAACGAGCTATTAAGCTCAAGAAACGGACTTCGGATGAAAAAGTTACACGCGTTCAGGTCCTGGGGGGTAAAAATTGACAATCCAATTTTCCTTCAAATATGAGCTAAGGGGTCTCCTATGAGTCTAATGGTCCAAAAATTTTCCAAAAATACCCCCAAAATTGGTCAAAAATTGAAGTCCAAAATTTGCGATGGGGGTGGGCAATCGCGATGGTCTGGGACCGTCGCGATGGTCCAAGCGAACCGTCGCGATGGCGTGGGATTTGGACAATCGCGATGGCCCGAAAAGGCGAACCGTCGCGATGGCTCGAAGTGAACAATCGCGATGGCGTGAGGTCGAACCGTCGCGATGGAGTGATCGGGCGGACAATCGCGATGGCGCGGTCAACGGTCAACGGTGGACAGTCGCGATGGTCCGAAGTGAACCGTCGCGATGGTCCGCGATGCGATGGCTTGAGCCAATCGCGATGGTCCGATTTTGGGCTGTCGCGATGGTCCAAAAGTTGAACCGTCGCGATGGTCTATCGTGACACGTGGCACTGTCGTGGCGATGGCGTGGGCCAATCGCGATGGCGCGGGGTCAACTGGACAGTCGCGATGGTCCGAGTGGACCGTCGCGATGGCTCAAGTGAACCGTCGCGATGGTCCGAAAAAGCGAACCGTCGCGATGGTCCGGTCGAGCCGTCGCGATGGCGTGAGCCAATCGCGATGGTGCGACACAATCGCGATGGTCCAAGCCAATCGCGATGGTCCACCAAACAATGAATTTTCAAAATGCACTTTTGGTTCCGTGTATGCGCAAGGGTCGCCTATCTAGTGGTGTGGTCGCCTACCTCAAAAACCGAAAAGTGCAGACCATCGCGATGGTCCGCCACACTCGGAAATCTCTGACAGAAAGCACATTTTTTACCTTTTGGATGCTTTCCTGATGCTCTGAAGCTCTGTACCTGCAAGAAAACTCAAGAAAACACAAGTGCATACAAGCGCAAAAACTCTCTCTCGCTCTCTCGCACGCACAAATGAGGGGAAATGAGGTGGATGGGTGGATATGGTGAATTTTCTGATTTTTTTGGAAATGGAGATGATGATGCAATGATGAAGATGGAGTGTGAGGAAGGTGAAAAACACTAAAAATTAAGTAAAAACAACAACAAAAACTGAAATTTTTACCTTCCAACGCCACTTCTTGCTATACTCTTACCATCACACATTCGTCCTAGACTCGATCCCCGGCAACGGCGCCAAATTTGGTGTTGCTCTAGCACAATGGTGAGAACCACGTTAAGAAGCTTCACCTCCTTAATTGTCAATCCGTGGGAGAGGTAGGAGTGATATGAAGATCGTGAACGTGAGATGATGTGAGAGTGAAGGTGAGAAGCACAAAGATGCACACACATATACACACACACAATGAAGAGACAAGCAAGACACAATGGAAGGTGGGAAATTAGCTCTATTACTCAAGAACACTCTTACAAGCTCAAAAGAACTCTAATCTCCAACAAGCTAACCTCAAAAATGAGCTCTCTAGCTCTTTTTATAGTTTCTAGACTAGTTTTGACCGGTTTCACATCTAATGACCGGCCTAGTTAAAAAATAGGTCCTAGAGGCTATTTGGAAGGGTAAACGATGTCTAAAAATAACGAAATTTGGTACGAGCATTCTACCTAAGCTCCTCAAGCTCGAGGACTCCTCGGCTTGCACAAAATGGAGCTATGGATTACAAAATGGGGTTTTCTATGATACATATGTTACAATTAGTGATAATAATCACTGTTGAATGTTTTGGGAAAATTAATAAGACATGTATTTGTTTAAAAGATTGATCCGCCTGGCTCCCTGCTTCGTCTTCACATGCTTCCGTGGCGTCTGTGCCTCTGACTGCTTCCAACATCCAACTTCATGAAATGAAGTGAAGATTCAGGAAGAAAAGTTCTTTAGATATATGTATATTAGTTTTGTAAATGCTTCAAAATACTTGAAGTAATGACAAATCAATACTCATATGTATATATATATATATATATATATATATACTTGTAGATAGTCGTATTAGAAGAGAGAGATGAAATATAGATGAATAGATGATGAGTATTGTGTGGATCATCCATCAGATGTATGAAGAGTTGAATAGAAAGAATGTTCAGAGAATTGCGCATCGATCATTTCTCTTGTTCTCCTTCTGTGTTTGATTTTATCAGAAATCCTTTTGGACACATCTGATTCCATAGTTAATCTATCTATGGTTAAAGTTTAAGAGTTGAATTGCAAACAGGCTGAGAGAATTTTGTGTAGGAACATCTATATGTGAGAAAGTGTTGAGTGTCTTTTGAAACAGGCGCAATCTCGATGGTCAAAGAAATGGTCAGTTCTCATTGCACAGTGTAGAGTTTTACACAAATGAGGAGTCAAAATCTAAGTTGGAAGGTAAGCCATCTATGGCTAAAAGCATTCGCTTAAACGGGTTTTAGTTTGGGAGAACTATGTGTTAGAATTTGCAGGTGTCAAAGTCGACTCTACAAGAAGGTAGTTTCCGACATAGGTAGATTATTTGGAGCATTTCTCATAATCTTATTAATCTTTTGAAGTGTTTTAACTTGGAGGAGGTGCGAAAACTCTAGGCGACACATTCTACAAAGTTTCATCACAAACTTTACACAAATGATTAATCAATGAGTGAATAATGTGCAGCAGACTTTTCTATGAAATGACTTTCTTTACAATTAGCTAAAATCTTGACAGTTTGGTGCTAGTCTTCCAAAATTGGTTGGAGTTTAAAGTTATTATTGATATAGAGGTGGTCTAACATCAAGGATAGCTTGTTCTTTTGGAGTTTAACATTCTCCATCAACACACAGTTGCTTTATCATCTATAGAGGCTGAGTATAAAGGTATGGTGGAAGCTGCAAAGGAAGTGATATGGCTTAAGACTCTTATGAAGAGTTTTGACATCATAGAGAGTACACCCACTATTCATGGAGATAACATGAGTTCATTGTATTTAGCTGCTAATCCTGTTTTTCATGCCAGGACTAAACACATTGATATTCAATATCATTTTCTAAGAGAGAAGGTGATGGATAAAGAGATTGAAGTCATACATACTTCAAACAAAAGATCAGATAGCTGATATGCTAACCAAACGCATGGATGGCCCAAAGCTACAGAGGTTCAAAGACATGGCAGGCATAAAGAAGATAGAGGAAACCTCAATTGATGATTGAGGGGGAGCTGTTGGTGCAGGGCAATCAACAATTGAAGTTTTAATGAAGGATTGGAAGTCAAAGACTGTAGAAAAATTCAAGTTATGAAGCATGAAGGAAGTGCATATCCAGAAGATGAAGATGTGTACACATATGTACATTAATTCAGAGATAGTTCACTTATATTTCTGTATAGTCAAGAGTTTGTAAATATTTGCCTATATATACAAGGAAAAATGTCAGGGCAAATATGAGAGAGTGTAGAATACAAGAATTCAGAAGAATTAGAAGTGATTAGACTCTTGAGAAGTGTGAAGATTAGCTCTCTCATCCAGATGTAAAAGTTCTCTAGTAATGAAGTAAAATTGTGCCCGATGTTTCTGTGTATTCTCTTTCTGTGCTTGATCATTTCAAGAAACCTTTTGTAGACGTCTAATTCCATAGTTAATGAGTCTATGGTTAAAGTTTGAGAGTCTAATTGTAAACAGGCTGTGAGAATTATGAGTAGGAACATTCATATGTGAAGAAGTGTTCATTGTTTTCTGAAACAGGCGCAAAATTTGATGCTAATGTTTTGGTCAGTTCTCCTTCCACAGTGTAAATTTTTGAGCAAGTAAGCATTGAATCTTTAAGTTGGAAGGTAAGATACCGATGGCTAAAAGCATTTGCATAAACAAGTTCTAGATTGAGAGAACCAAGTGTTAGAAATTACAGGTGTCTGAATCGACTTCTCAGAAGAACAGTTTTAGACATAGGTGACTTGTTAAGTTCATTTCTCAAGATCTACTGAGTCTTTTGAAATGATTTAACTTGGAGAAGGTGCGCAAACTATAGGTGACACCTTGTGCAAAGTTTTATAAGAAACTTTACACGTTTGATAAGTCAATGAGAGAGATATGTGTAGCAGACTTTCTGTAGAATCATCTTCTTCACAGTTTATCCAAAATGTTTATAATTGATCATTAATCCTCCAAATTGGTGAAGGTTTTGAGTTACTCTTGATATAGAGGTGCTCTAACTTCAAGAGTAGCTTGTTCTTTTGGAGATTAACCCTCTCCATCATTAGCCACTGGGTGCATGCAATGGAACTTTCCAAAACCAATGGGCCATGTCCTGAGTTTTGATCAGTTCCTTGACCATTAGAAATCTATACCTTTACGACTTCCACAGGAGCTGGCAATGGTCAACTACAAAGATGCTATCAATTAATAAGGAACCAGATCTACTATAGACACAAAGCCAGAGACAAAAAGCAAATCATGTCAAAGGACAATAGATATAAAGAAGGGAAGAGTCTTGTAGAGAGCTACAAGTAGAGAAGCAAAGAAAAGAGAAAAAGAAGGTCCCCAAAAATCTTTCCAAATTTGGGCATATAGTTTTGTCAACTATCCATTTTGTAATATATTCCACTCATGCAAATGCATTAGAGGAGTCCTCTAGATGCATATCACTGAGATTTGTAACATTGCCCTTGTAAAATAGTAGGAATTTAGGCCTTTTCAATAAAGTTCCGGTCTCTTGTGTGAAAGCACTCATTTTAGGGCACATGTATATAAGTCATTTTGTGACTCTTTGTAAGGACTTTTTGCCATTGTGAGAAGAGGGAGCACAAAATTTCGAATTTTCCTCTTCTTCTTCATGTATCTCCTTTCTTGTGAGCTTGCATGTGTGTTTGTAGCTTGAATTGAGTGCATCTGGAAGTGTTGTCTATCCATTTCATTGCTTTTCTAAAGAGTGTAATGTGTCTGTGAAGCTTGAGAAGGTGAGTGGCATGATTAAGTGAGTTTGCAGCTCTATTTTTTTCCCATAGCTTGAAGCAAGATTGTGAGAATCGCAAATTGAAAGCATCTCATCGATAGCTTCAAAAGGAACCCGCTAGTGACTATATTCTGAGTTTGAAGCTGAGAGAAAAGTTTGTTTTTTTTATTGTTGTTGTTTCAAGTATCACGACACCATTTTCACTTGTGTAGTTGATTTATGTGATAGATTGCATTCATCTGCATGCAATGTTAGTTATTCCACTTCATCGACCATTACTTGAGTACATGTCCTCATACACTTGGTTAGGTTTAAGATACTTCTCGGATTGATAATTTAAATGTGTGATCATCGCCACTGTACCTGTTGGTGATCGAGGTATAGTCTCTTTCGTCACAAGTCATTAAGTTATTACTTAGGTACACACCAACAAAGCAATATATGATCACCAAGAACAAAGAATTGACTGAAAATGTGGCATATGTGAGTGGTCTTGCTTGTACATTAATGATTAGAATTTTATAAATCATCATTGCTTGCGTAGAAACCTTCATAGATACAAATATGATTATGGATTTTTTGAAAGAGAGTCTAAAATTTTTGGAATAATATCTTTGAACATGAAAGCAAGATTAACAACTTATGCAATATCCTATGCATAGTATTAAAACAAAGATGTTATTGACAAACACATTGCTACAATCCAATGGAGAAAATAACTACTTTGAAATGGTAAAGTAAGAATCAACAAAAAAAATCAAGAATGAAAAAAGAGCAAGAGGGGAAGAATGTTGGAATGAATGTGAGAATAGCTTCAAAGAGCGAATTCCAGTAAAGTTTTTATGAAGAAAAAAAGAAAAAAAATTTGTATTTTGGATATTGTAAATTACTCAAAATTTTGTAAAAATGAGGAAGACTCTTCCTCATGATGAAATCAACTTATGTATTTTTATAGAATTTTTATAGCCCTCTAGAATGTATATTTTTAGAATAGAAGGAATAAGGAACAATTTTTAAGTGACACTAAAATTGGTATAAAAATCCATGCAAGCCATTTTGTAAGGAGACCTCATTTTGGAATGAATCCGAAGTTAAAGAGCTCTTTAAAAGTAAATTCCCATCACTTTGCTTTCTTGGTATTTTGAGGTGAATGTAATGAGTGATTTCCATGGCTTTACCTCATAGATTAGTTGTCTTATGTGTGCACATGACTTTCATTGATCTATTCTCATTCTAAACGCTTGTGAATTCAAGATAGAAGCTGTCTAAGATAAATTTGAGATGGAATTTTCTAGTGGACATTGATTGGAGATGTCTCTTCACATTCAACTTGAAACAAATCAACTTGAGAGGTCATTTTGAACTGATTTCCCTATTCAATTCTTGAAGGTCCTAAATTGTTTTCAAAAAATAGTAATTGATACAGGTGCATGTATTACTAATTGGAATAATTCATTTGAGTATCTTATGTTTTGTAATTATATTCCTTTCTTATTTCTTTTACTAGTTGAGATCTTAATAGTATTGATAGTTGCAAGATGGGACGCCATTGGTAATGTATTGTTCAAGCATGTACATTTTGGTTGTGAGTGCTAATCTTTTAGAAATTCCATTGTAATTTTATCTTGAGTGTCCTTATCATCTAAACCTTTCCTTGATAGATTAGATTCTTTTTCAACCTTTTTGACCTATTTTCTTTCACTAATTTTGTCAACTACAACCTTTTCTAGGTTTCTTGAACCATCAAGTGGCTAAATTTGCAAGAAAATTGCATCTATAATTTTTGACATATCGACTTCCAAAATAGCTACCTCTATGAAATTTATTTGTAGGAAGTCCTCCTTATGCAAAGTTTCCTTTAAACTATTATCCAAATATAGTTCTTTGTTTGTCTATTCTTGTTCATATTGAGTTTGTAATTTTTCCCAAATCTCCATCTTGACCTTGTCCTAAGGCTCAAAATCTAGCATACCTCTTACTAGTGCTTCACAATTTTGTTGATCTTGTTTTACTTTTTCTTTATTTGGGATTATCATTGGTGTGTGCTTTGTATCTAAAATTTCAAGGTCATCTTCTAAGATGGTGTCAAAACTGCAATCATACTTCAAGAAGTGTACTTTGTTTTGGTTGTGCTTGATAATGCATACAATTTTAAATGAATTTACCTTTACTCATGGAGATTCTTTTGACTTTGCTAATCAATTAGTCAACTTTCGGTTGTGAATGCTCAATTAATAATGCATTGACTTCGGTTGGATCTTACATCTTCATATAATTAAATGAGCTTGTTTTCTCTCTAGTTTGTTCTTGCACCATTATTCAAATGTAGGTTCTTTTCTACGACTAATGATTCCACAACATGTGAGGTGAAATAAATGTATTTTCTTAAAAATAGTATTGATCCTTTTACCAATATTTTGTTGAAATGGTCTTGGAATTGTTGTTGTTATAAAATGGACTTGAGTCAAGATAAGTTCAAGATAACATTAAAGTCTTTCGGGATATTAACAAAGATAAGATCTTAGCCTAGTGGTTAATTAAAAAGACTAAAGAGGAGGTACAAATCACACATATTTGCTCTACTAAGGCACGTGTTCGATTTTTTATGTGAAATCTTGAATTAACTCTAGAAGCTACCTCCACTTGAGAAATCTATACAAAGGCTGCTTCGGTGGTGATTTCGTAGTCATTGCCCATGATAAGCATAACATTGCTATGAGATATATGGAGTATCTTCAACCATGAAGAAGGAGAAGAAAATCACGTGGCATTTTTTTCCCAGATCCTTCCCTGTTTTTAATGGTTTTTTCATCAAGTAATGAGCTTGGCTCACGCTAAATCAAGATAAAGTTAAGGTATTTTGGAGGATGAACCAAGCTAAGGGCTTATCCTAGTGGTTAATTCTAAAAGATGAGAAAGAGGAGGCCTCGCGTTCAATTCTTGTAGGTGTATATGGGATCCTTTTTTGCCTAAGAATCTCTAAAACATCAGATTTTTTGGCCTTAGAGTAGAACTCTCACTTTAGTCTTCTCTTGTGGTATCACCTAATTATAGTGTCCCTTCAAGTCAAGTTTTCAATGCCTCCTAACAAACTTCTCACTATTGAGACTATGGGAATCTTCTCATGAGATCTCATTTACCACTATGTTCTTCAAACTTTTGTAATAATTTTTTATCTTCCAAAAAATCTTGTAGAACACTTTGAGTAAGTCTTCCTTGAGTTTGACCATACATCATCCTTGTGGACGGAGTTGAGGAAGACCTAGTGGGATCACCAAGGTATTATGGGCTATTAATTCCCCCAATCGACCCAACATGCTAGCTCCAAGCATGAAATGTTGATACTAGGTAAAGGGTACAAGGTGATTGTTCTTGGGGGAGGTTTATAAACATTGCTAAAGAGACACTACAACATATTAGGGTCATACCAATGATAGCCATACCGATGGATCATCCTCGGCATTGGTATAACCGTTGGCAGATGCTCGGGAAGACTTTGAAAACCTAACGTTCTTATAGATGTCAAAATAATCGTAGGTATAAGTGACGAAATAATCATCAGTAATGTAGTGGCATATACCAATGATTACCCTAATAGTTATACTGATGACTATACTAACATCCTGTTCAATAAGCCAAAACCCAAAAGTTGACTAGTCCTCTCTTTTGAACCCAAAAGCCAAATCCTCTATTCTTTCCCTCGAATACACACGCAAAGAATCTCCATCTCACATGCACTCTGCCCCCCCCCCTTTGCTTCTTGCCTCTCCCCTCACACACATCCCACCCTCTTCTCTCTCCATACACACACAAATCTCTCTCTTTGCACACACACATAGATAGGTGGATAGAGAGAGAGAGAGGCATATGTCCTAACACCTTTGCATGGTATCAGATGGCATCTTTGGATCTAGAGGAGAGAATGGCATGTCCTTGCGCCAAGTGCAAGTATCAGATATTTTGTAAACGATAGATTTGTACTCAACACGTTCAAGAATATGGATCCTTTGCATTGGATCGACTACAAATCATACACTTCCACCCGCATGCTTTGGCTGGTGAGCATATCAACCTACACGACATTGCACTGTCTACCTCTCATGGATAGAAGAGAACAAAATGGGATGGAGAAGGACTAGTACTAGGAGAGAGAAGGAACACATGGAAGAAATGCTCAAGGCCTTTCACGACATGGATGAAGACCATGATGGTGGAGATGATCTCATGGGTTCCATGGATCCGATAGAACTTCCATGATCAAAAGTCAACAAAGAACCGCCGGCCCATGCCAACTTGCCGAATGATGTGATAACTCAGTGGTTTATTAACGGATTAACCCCACAACTAAGACAAATTATGATCATTCGTTGTGTGGGAGCTATGACACTAGATGCGGTTATTGCAATGGCCTTGCAACTCGAGCATAAGGTTGGAGGTTTTACCAAAGACCTGGAGTGGTTGAAAGCCAGTAAAAATGTTGCAGAGGATCCGGCTATACAGATGTACTGCACCAAGTGCAAGAATCCAGGGCATACCAGTGCCACCTGTGCCCTTAATCAGATGTATTGCGCTATCTGCAATACCACCGGACATTCGACTGAAAATTGTGCGTATAACGCCAAAGTGCAAGGACCAGCAACTATAAATGCCATTATACAAGAACCAGGGCAGCCGGCCACCCATTATGTACCACCTCAGATGAGAAATAATCAGCAGCAAGGATACAGAAATTATCGAGGACAGCGAAATACAAACTTCAATACAAATCGCTGGCAGACGGGAACATCACAAGAAGGTACTTCTTTGCCACCACCTCGATGTCATTTTTGTGGTGAGTTGGGTCACATCCGTAGATTCTGTAAAGATGCAGCCGAATATGATCAAAGGAAGAAAGAGCGTCAGAACCCGATGACCAATATGGTTTATATCTCACCAGTAGAAACACAAGCTGCAGTGGTCCAGACAAGATCTGGTAAGCAGTTGCAACCAGCAGTTGAGGTGTTTGAACCGGGCATCCGTGAACAGCAGAGAATGTATAACAAAGCTAGCCAATGGACCACCAAAGAGCCTACAGTGTTCCCAGATTCAATTCCGGTGACACAAGTTCCGCTACCAAAGGAAGGATCGCAGGAACAAGATTCTACCCGAGTAACAGGCGCATCATCTTCAGAGTTACTTGCATTAGTGCCGGGAATTTGTCAGCAATTCTAGCAACAGCTCAGTCCAAGGTCCGCCTGCATTCCAGCGACGGCAACAATACAATCGGAAGCTGACTCTACGGTGGATTATTCAGTCCCCTTAATTATGGTATGGTACAAAAATCACAAGATTAGTCAAGTACTAATTGATGGTGGGTTTGGTGTAAACATCGCCACTGCAGCGCTTTGTAAGAAGTTGGGATGGAGGCAAATCGAGCCTGTTCAATTTTTCGTCAGAATGGCAGATCAATCTCGAGTACATCCGGTGGGACTCGTACGGAATGTCCCGATAACTTTGTAGGGTACAACGTTTAAGATGACTTTTGTAGTCTTAGAACTACCGGAGTCTAGTCTTGACTACTATCTTCTTTTCGGATGTCCCTGGTTAAAACAGGCTAAAGTCATACAGGATTGGTCCGCACAGGAATTGACTTTTAAGGATAATCACCGTAAATATGTTGTTAAACTGGATGCCATTCAGCCTTGCGAACTTCATGCCAGACCATATGTAGCAGAGCCGGTCCACATGTTGGATGGCTTATCTGACGATGAAGAAAAAGCGTTTTTGAAGAACAATGAAGATCTGATTTCCTTAGGTACTGTAGATCTGCAATCTGTTGTAGACAACTAGAGTCCGGCAGCCTATACGGTGGTGCCTGTGACCGAAGAAGTGGAGACTGAAGATACTGTTGCTATGGATGAAGCCGCTCTACAACAACTTTTAAAGTCAGCTGATGATCCAGGGAAACCTCGTCAATTCTATGTCCCCGAAGATAAGTTAATCACCTATAATTTGGGAGATGAAGTAAATCCACGACCTGTCAAGATAAAGGAAGGATTGTCTGAGGCGTTTCAAGCAGATTTGATCCAGCTTCTTTGTGAGTTCTCTGATGTTTTTGCATGGGATTACTAGGATATGAAAGGTCTGGACCCTCGCATCTATCAACATCGGGTCGTGCTTAAACCAGAAACAAAACCAATTAAACAACCCAGCTATCGGATGAATCCCAACTATGCAGCACAGGTCAAGGCAGAGCTTGATAGGTTACTAAGGGTCGGCTTCATCGTACCAATAGAACACGCTGAATGGATATCTCCGATTGTTATTGTTCCTAAAAAAAATAAGCAGCTCCGAATCTGTGTGGATTACTAGAAACTGAATGCGGCCACGGTGCCTGATCCGTTTCCTCTTCCTTTTCTTGACACAATGCTTGACAGAGTGGCCGGACACGAGATGTACTCCTTTTTGGACGGTTACAATGGTTATAACCAGGTCAAAATGGCTGAACAAGACATACCGAAAATAGCTTTCATTACCAATTGGGGTGTTTTTGCTTGTACAGTCATGTGGTTTGGATTAAGAAATGCTCCTAGCACTTTTCAACGTTGTATGCAGGAAATCTTCTCACCCTATCTCACTTCTTTTATGCAAGTATATCTAGATGAATTCTCTTTATTCGGTAAGATGGTAGCACACCTCTATCATTTACAATGTTGTTTTGAGAAATGCCGTGAATACCGACTCTGCCTGAACCCGACCAAATATGTCTTTGCGGTTTCTTGTGGTAAAATCCTTGGCCACATTGTATCTGCACAGGGCATACAAGTTGATCCAGACAAAGTTGCAGCCGTATTAGAAGCACATGTGCCTACTACGCAGAAAGAAGTGATGCGCTTCTTGGGTCAAGTTAGGTGGCATGGTCGACATTTACGGTGGTTAGCTCATCTCGCTACACCCCTTAATCGACTCATGACTAGTACTTCACAATAGTTTGACTGGACTCTGGAATGTCAAACTGCATTTGATCGTCTAAAAGGATTATTAACGTAGGTTCCAATTCTACAACCTCCTGATTGGGAACGCCCATTTCATGTTTTTGTAGACGCATCAGATATAGCCATTGGAAGTGTTTTAATGCAACAAACTGATAAATGGTTTCGACCTGTCTATTATGCAAGTCGACGGCTTGCTACTGCTGAAAAGAATTATTTAGTGATTGAAAGAGAATGTCTTGGTTTGGTGTATTCTTTAAAGAAATTCCAGCATTATTTGCTAGGCCGAAAATTCATCTTTCATGTAGACCATGCTACATTGGTGTATCTAGTCCGGCAGCAGCATTTAGGTGGTCGCTTGGCACGATGGGTTCTATTGTTACAAGAGTTCGATTATGAAGTGATTCATCGTCCCGATACTACACATGCATTAGCAGATTTTCTCTCTCGGTTGGATTCCGGTGAAGCTCCGGTCGGTGTTGATGACACCACACCAGCAATCTACATTACTAAACCGACTAATGATGAATCTACAGAACCTCCTATGACACCTACCTACTATGATCAGTTATTAACCTTTCTTACTAATGGATGTCTTCCTCCTCAAACTTCTCCTGCAATGCGTCGGAAAATTGCAGTTTACAGTCGCAGATTCCGGTTGATTGTCGGACAGTTGTACTACATGGATCATACTGGTAAACTCGGTTATCGCTCTGGCACATTCAATACCTTCTGGTGGACATTTTGCAGTAGATTTAATGCATCGAAGAATTTTGCAAAGTGGGCTCTGGTGGCCTACTATGTACAAAGATGTGACTCAGTTTGTGTAGCAGTGTGACAATTGTCAGCGATCAGGCCAGCCATTACAACGCCATTTCTTCCCTCTACAAGGTGTATTACCTTTGGAACCTTTTCAGAAATGGGATCTTGATTTTATTGGACCAATTACACCTCCAGCAATTCTTAGCAACAATCGCTACATTCTGACATGTACAGATTATGCTACCAGATGGGCAGAAGCTTGGGCTTTACGGTCCGCTACAGCTATTTCGGTAGCAAAATGTCTGATGAAGGACGTATTCCCACGATATGGATTACCTTTGGAACTTGTAACAGATCAAGGAACGCACTTTGCTAACAGTTTAATTCAAGTATTAACGCATACTTTTCAAATTTTGCATAAATTGAGTTCACCGTATTATCCTCGTGCTAATGGCTTAGCTGAAAGTACCAACAAGACCTTGCTGAGTATGCTTCGAAAATTGATTGTGGAATCACCAGAAAGATGGGATCAGTTACTACCTGCAGTATTATGGGCATACCAGACTACCTACAAAGTTGCAACCGGACTGACTCCTTTCAAGCTTGCTTATGGGTTGGAAGCAATCGTTCCAATGGAAGTTGTAGTGTCCTGTTTACACATGGCCATAACTCAGAAGTTGCTACCCGAAAATTCTTTGCCATTTCGGTTGGACACACTCAGGGAACTGGATGAGCATCGCTGGGAAAGTTTTCTGACTCTTCAAGAAGTGCAGTTTCGGCAAGCTTGTACTCATGATCGATATCTTAGAACTCTAGTTTTTACGGTGGGACAACTTGTGCTGTTTTATAATGCTAAATCAAATCGTGCGGCTGGAAAATTCAAATTACGATGGTTTGGTCCTTACCGGATTAGTGAACAAGTGGGCCCAGCTACTTTTTGGTTGACTACTTTGATCGGAATTCCTCTTCCTAAAGTGATAAATGGTTCAAAGTTGCGGCAGTATCATCAAGCACCTGATTCGCACTGAAGTGTTCTGTGGTTGCTTGCGTATTTTTTTCTTGTTTCTTTTTTTCTTTTCTTTTCTTTTCCTTTTTTTAGTTTTGTGTGTTAGTTGAATAAAGACAATAAACTCCTCGTTTTGCTACATAACCATGAATCATCGCTGCCTTTTGTTATTTGATTCTGCTCATGCATGCACACCGTAGTTATGAAGGTTATCATCTCAACATCGCGCAATGATTAGCATTTTTGATCGCCTCCCGTTACCAAGTATCTACTTAATCTTCTTCTTTTCGTTGTTAATCGCTATTGTGTCTGCGTGTTCTGTGTGCTTTGCATTTTCTGTAATCACTGTGTATTCGTGCTACTTTGCGTGTGCATCATGGAAGCTTTAGCAAACTTTGCTACCTTCCGTGACGGACTCCCTCAAGACATAAGTGAATTCTTGCGTATCCGAGGTTTGTCCAACTTTGCTGAATTGCCTTGGCATTCAGTGGAGTGCCATCCGTATTACGCGCAAATTATCGCTGCTATTGCCGCCACACCTGCTACAGAGCAGAGTTGGCCTATTATGTGTTTACCATCTCGTATCATAATCACCCTACAGTCATTTGCTGTCGCTTTTCGACTCTCTCCGAAAGGACGAGAAAATGGTCCTAACCTTCCGATTGAGACTATGATTGAGTTGTTCCCAAGGCACTCATCGAATGAGTATGCCATACTTTGTCGCCCTGATCCTAAATGGACCGCTCTTCAATTCTTAGTGGCCATCTTGAATCTACAGAAACGCACTTACGGAATTTCACACCCATTTTACTCTATGCTTCACATGGCTTTTCAGGAGCCTGTCAATTTTGCTTCTTACTATTTCCAGCGCATTCACCGTGAATGTGTTACGGTTATTAAACATGTAAATAAGGGAGAACTTCCGCGTTCACGTTTACCGCATATCATTACCTTTTTGTTTCCAGCCCTCCAAGCAGTGCAACCACCTCCAAGAGCTCCAATCTTATATCATGAGGAATCTGCTCAAATACTTGAAGACGACGAAGAAGATGATGAAGAAATCTTCCAGCTCCTCCGCCAAAAACGCATACGGATAAGTTCTTTTGACAGTCAAGTGCAAGGGTCTGCCACTGGAAATAACGCAGACAAAAATGAAGAAGAGACTTTCCACGACACTGCCACCTCGATTCACCATGATTCGTCCGCTTAGTCTTCTCCAAACCAGCAACGAGATCAAAGTGTTACTGCCGATTCTGAAGACAGATCTTCTAAGGAAGAATCTCAGCAGCAGTCCAAACAACATGTGCAAGAAGATACGCAAGTTATTGTTACAAAAGTTTTGGCAGAATTGATTGCGACAGTAGATTCTGCAGTTGCCCAACCTCAAGTTACTACGCAGCAACCTACCGAAAAATTGTTGATGACCAACGATCTACAACCCATTCCTCCACCCATACCTCCAATTAAACCAATTGTCCCCATTCTACCTATTGTCCCTGAAGCACCAGATTCCTCATCCTCTTTACCTAACTATTCTCCACCCACTTCCCATCAACTCTTGACAGCTTCTTCATCGCAACCACATCCTCCTCTTCTGTTTCCTTTGATTCCTATGTTTACTGAGCTAGAATCCATGGGTCATATGTTGATCCAACTGTCACAGCAACTACCAAAACGGATGAAAGAGGTTACTGATAATCTCAGAGAGAATTCCAGCATAAGGTCGATGTTTTGGAAGCAGATATTATTCCATTGCAAGAAGAAGCAGATTCCGTAAAAGCAGAAAACCATGCTTTACATGTACAACTTCAACAGCTACAGGCTCGCCTTGCTGAACAGGAAACAGTGATCAGTCAAAGAGATGCTGCATTGGCTGAAGTAAGAGCCAAAGATGATTTATTATGTGCTGCTGATGCAGAGATCATCCAATTGAAACAGTTACTCCAAGATAAGGAAGATGCCCGTATAGCACTGGGAAACTTGTTAGAAGAAACGAGAGTACAGCTTGATGAAGTTGTACAGCGAGGACAGGAGATGGCGGACTTGGCTAAGCGGACTAATGAAGAACTCCAGCGAGCAGAAGCCAATTTATTTGAATCAAATTCTGCTCTTAAAACGCAGATGACTTTGGTCGCTCAACTACAGAAGGAGATAGCAGGGATAAGAAAAGAAAGAGATGCATATTACCGGACCCTTCAATATCAGGCTCAGGAATTGGAGAGAAGAGAGAACCAATTGGATGCTCAAGCAGAAAAATTATCCCGAATAGATAAAAGAATCGAAGACATGAAAGTAAGCCGTGATGCAGCTCTAGCGAATGATTTTTATTTACAGGAAGCATTTTTGCAGACACAAGCTGACATTTTGATGACACAAGTAATTACAGCTAGCTCTGTTCGTACTGATGCTCAGTTAGTCGAACCCGACATTTTAAGAAAATGCTGGATAGCATGAAGCAGAAAATTGCCAGAACATTTAAGTTAGCCTGAACAATGTATCTTCGAGGTATAGTAGAAGAGTTATAAATTTTGTATCTCTGCGGGTTCAAGTCCACCGTGCGTGCCAGTGTAAGCCACCGGATTGGCAATTGTAAATCTTTTTGTTTTCATATTCCACACGAACCGAAAGGTCATTGCGTAGAATTGTAACTACTTATACATCAATGAAAGGACGCTCAGGTGACGATCAGAGTAGGATCGCCAGACTGTCTGTTTCGTCTTTTTTTGGTTAAGTTAACTTGTGATTGATACAGTTTTAGTAAGTTAAGGATCATCAGTTTGTATTACGGTAATACATAACTCTGACGCTGCGGACTGATAGAGTATTAACCAGCGTATGATTAGTAATTTGGCATAAGAATTAACGACAGTTCGAGTAGTAAACCATAATAACCAGAGTCTTGAATGTCGATGTGTTGCTATATGACTAAGTTAGTTGGGAAAATCAAGTATAGGGCCTCTAATTAGCAGACCCCTTCCACTCCCAAGAACCCGAAAGAGTTTAAATGCACCTCTAATGGCAATGCGCGTTTAACAAGCTCCGCCTCATAAATGTCAATCCACAGAGACGTGAGGACCGGTATGAAGACCAAGAGCAAGTAAAGTGCAGAAGTGCGTGAGTGAAAGCACACAAGCATGCACACACATACACACACACGCACACACGCACACAAGGTAGGAGCAAAGAGTGAAACAATGGAAGATCTTTGATTACAAAAGAACTATCTTACAAAACTGAAATCTACAACAAGCTACCCTCAAAAATGAGGTCTCCAGCCCTTTTTATAGTTTTTTGACTCGTTTTGGCCCTGTCTAGCCCTAGTGTCCGGCTTAGTTAAAAAATAGGTTCCGGGGCTTATTTGGGGGTTCAAAAGGAGTCTAAAAATTATGAAAATTGGTAGAATGATAGTTCTAATACTCCTCAAGCTCGAGGACTCCTCGGCTTGAACAAAATGGAGTTGCAAAAATAAAAAATGGTATTTACAATGGTTTTTAGTGATAAAAATCACTATTTTTGTAGGGATTTCTTCTGAAAATTTGACATGTGCTTCTTGGAGTTCCCTACATGCTCCTTCTTCTTATGTATCCACTTCCTTGATGCGCTTCCATGCTTGTGTTTGACCTTGAGTGTCAACACTCCACCCCCTCTCGAGTCTGCCATCCCTGACAGACCCTTATTGTAGTGGTTGTTCCATGTAGTACTGTAAGAGGTAGAGTTCCTCATGCCTTCACTGGAGCAGTCTGTCTTCCACCTGTAGCTTGGGCAATGTTCTGCTTCTTCATTTTTTCACTGCTACCTTTGTATGTAGTTCTTCTTTGTATTCCAGCTTGATGGTGTCAGCTTTCAAAAATTATGAGCTACTCAAAAGAGATTGTCAATGTTGGTTATGAGCAACTGTTGTGGTGGATTGCTTCCTTGCTCTTGTTGTTGTCACTATGATGTCCTCTGGTTGTTCCAAAGATGGTTTATTTTTTTTTCATGCCAAGTACTTGTAACCCATAATGGATGATGGGTAAGTGCATTATTGCATGGGTTGAACAAGATAGGTGCCTTGTGCACAGCCTTGTAATATGGCCCTATGTATGCGTACTTGGGAAATGAATTGGAAGCAAGATGGTGCAAGAAATTGGGTCTTGAGCAAAGTGCTCAAGGGTATGCTAATGAAGAGGTTTCCTAAGCTATCATGGTGGTAATGTTGCCTAAGTACGTGATCCTTACCATGGTGAAAGGTTGGTCAATGTTTATCTCTTCATGTTGTACTCCCATCATCGTGACTGATCGTTAGCTTGTCTTTCTTGTTGATGGATGTCCTTGATGATGGTCCCCTAATGAGAATATTTGCACACTTGGTCCTGTTTCTTTTGCCTCTTGTTGTGTTTCTCTGTTTGTGCTCTCTTTTTTTCTTTTTCTTTTTCTCTCTTTTTCTTTTGTTGGGACAATGGAATAAAACAAGAAAAAGGTGTTAGTAGTTATATAATAGTTTACATATGTCAGATGTGTCGCATGTGCATGGGATCCTCAGTTGTGCCTATGCACGGCCTCATAAGGTGGCCCTATATTAATGCATACTTTGGAAATGCATGACTTGAATGGTGCAAAAGACAAGGTTATGCCAAAGGCACATGGTTGTTGCTCGTCGAGGCTTCAAGGTTGCTAGTGGACGTTGATGCAGTCTTTGTTGGAGGTTACCAGTGGATCCTGAAATGATGTGTGCAATCGATGGTGACATGACAATTGACCATTTCTCCCTTAGGGATCCATTTGAGAATAGTGTTCGGTGGCATAGAGATCAACTTTGGCTTCTTCATCTGTGGATGGTTGCTTGTATTTTTTATCCCTCCCAGTTGGCGTTTCGTTTTAGTGGGTGCTACTGGTGCTTTTGTCTTCCAAACCCATATCCTTGATGATTGTCTTCTTAATTTTGTTGAGGGGTTGAGTTTATCTTCTTTTGGTCTATGTGCTCGATTCTCACCATTTCCTCTCCTTGGCTTCTTTGTTGAGACCTTTTGCATGGTGGAGAGCATAGGCCTTTGCGCATGTAAGAGTCCTTTGGGAACCCACATGTGTAATTGCCCCTATTGAGCAGCAACTAATATCTTAGGCATCCAATTTTGTACATTATTACGGTCGGCCTTCATCGATTGCTTTGGTACCCAAATTTTTTGAAGACCATAGGATAGAGCTAGTCCTCATTTCTTGGTGCTTCTTTTAGCATGGTTGGCTTGCCTCAATGGGGATGTTTGTGGCAAAGCTGGTGGTTTTCCTCCTTTTCTTACCCAAATCTGCTTCACGCCCTGAGCTTCTTTCTTCTTGCATTCTATCGATCTAGATGATATAGCAGATGTCTTTTTTGCTAATCTCTTTGGTCGAGTTATGCTTGCATTAGTCTGCAAAGAAGAAGAGAGGTTTGTTGTCCTTTGAGCTTCTGCTTCCATGATTGAGTCCTTTTGCTGCGTAGGGTTATTGACACACAAAACATTTTCTTTGCGAAGATTAGTTTCGGAAGAACTAAGAGAATGTGTGAACTCTAGATTTGTGAGCATGCAATTGTCTAATTCTAATGTAATACATTTTTCATGTAGCCAAACTTGAAGAAGTTGGCTTTTAAGGTTTAAGTATCCAGTCTTGACCCAGGACAAGTGGTTCCGTAAAGTCCTCATCTTCACACACTAGCATTTTGACTCTCATTGGAACATCTTGAAGATAGATGGGAAGCTCTACCTTGCCCAAACAAGGGGTTTCCACACCTCTCAATCCGATGAGATAGGCTTATGGGATTGATGTTTAATTGCAGATCTTGGCAGTATGAAAGTCTAACCGCACTAGTTGCTGCACCTGAGTCAATGAATGCTCTCACAGTCCTTGCATTCTTCCCTTGTCCTACCACTATAGTCACAAAGGGACGTCGATCTATTATTCAAGAAGCAATTGCACTTGATGTTTGGCACATGGCCATGTGGTATCTTGTGGCCTCAGGGTTGACATCTATTCCTAGGCGCCTTAACTTATTTCTCCTAATGTGCTCTCTAGCCTCTGCCTGTGCCTCTTCTCTGACCCTTAACTCTTCTTCTTTTCGCTTCTTAGTAGTGTTGAGTCTCATTAGCATATTCTCTGTACGAGGTTCTTGATATAGCTTGACTCGACAACCACTGATATAGTTTGGCAAGATATCACCTTCTAGTGTGGCCAATTGAACTGCACCGCTAGTAAAAATTCTATTAATGATCATGGGTTTGTATCCTCTTTTTTCCAATTTACGGGCATGCTGCTTTAGTGTATAAACCAACACTAGGTCTCCCTCTTTCAATCCTTTATCTTTGATATGTGCATTGAAGTATGTCTTTTGCCTTTTCTTTACAGCATAGATTCCTGTCGCCGCTCGTACCCTTGTCTCACCTAAGTGTTCTAGATCAAAGATCCTAGAAGATAACTCGTGTCCATTCCACTCATGCTCTTGTGCTACTTGTAAAGTTGGCATTAAAAAATCCAATGGTAGCACAACATTCTATCCGAAGACCATCTCAAATGGGGTGGCATTGAGTACCGTTTTATAGGCAACTCGGTAAGCCAAAACAGCATGATGGAGTTGTTTGTCCCAATCAGAGTGTTTGTTATTTACTAGTTTTGTCAATACATTACATAGGATCTTATTTGTGCTCTCGGCTTGTCTATTAGCTTGTGGATGATAGGGGGCAGACTTCTTATGTATCACCAAGAATTCTTGGAGAATATTTTCAATGACTTCATTCAAGAAGTGTGTGCCTCTATCACTCACTAACTCTATTAGTAGTCCATATCTGGTGAACACATTCTCAAATAAGAACTTAGCCGTTGTTTGAGCATCATTCTTGGTTGTGGCTTTTACTTCCACCCACTTTGTGAGGTAATCTGTGGCTACAATAATGTACTCTGCATGGGAGTTTCTAGCTGGAGGGTTGATAGGACCTACAAAGTCTATACCCCATTTTGAAAATGCATGTCCTCCCATCATTGGCCTCAAAGGCATCTCATCCTTTCTGATCAGAGATTGTGCACGTTGGCATGTCTCACACTTCTTCACATAGGTATGTGCATCCATATGAAGAATAGGCCACCAAAGTCTTGAAAATAGAATGGTCTTGATAAAGTGTCCACCTGCAACCCTACTATGTGCAGTTTCTAAGACTTTCAAGTAGTCTGATTCATGAACGCCAGTCATAGGTAACCATCTTTGCCTCTCCAATATAGGTTGTCTCCCACTAAGGCATAGTCCTTTGCCTCTTGCTTCATGCTTTGTTTTCTTGCTAGACTAGCCTCTCTAGATAGTGTTCCTGATCTCATAAATTCTACCAATGGAGCACTCCAATCTGGAATTAACGACACGTGATAAAGGGTGGCATGCTCCACTAGGGGTCTCTCCTGACACACTAGACAATTCTTAATCCACTCATGTATTTCTTTGTCCATGCTAGGCCAATACACTGCTAAATGTTTTAGATTTTGCAATGTTCATTGTTTAGAATAGTGGTTTCCTAGAAATCCTTCATGGGCTTTTTGCAACCAATTGCTATGTTCATCATCCTCAACACAACAAGCTAATACACCCTTTGTATCTTGTTTGTACATACTTCCTGCCAATATCTGATATGTTTCTGATCTTACAATTTCATCCTTGTTTGTATTCACATTCTTATTTGCAGGTCCAAAGGTGAGGACTGGTACCAACTTATTTGCCCATTTAGGAACAAATTCTAGATTGAACAGATAAGCGTCGGGCAATTCATCAGACACTCCTTGCGGTGGCTCTCTTGAAGTGATGTGAGAAAGGTGATCCGCTCTGAGGTGGGTCTTACCGTTCTTAACAATGACTTCATTGACCAAATATAATAAGGCTTGATGATCAGTGAAAAACTTAAACTTATCGGCCAATAGATAGTGTCTAAACTTTTTTACAGCATAGACCATGCCTAAGCCTTCTCTCTCAGTTGTTGTATAGTTTCGTTCAGCGGCACTCAATTGTCTATTAGCGTATGCTATAGGAAAATCTTGATTTCCTTCTGTGGGTTGTGCTAGCATGCACCCTATTGCACGATTGGATGCATCTACATGGACATGGAATGGTTTAGTCCAATCAGGAGTGGTCAATATTGGGGCTATGCACAAGCGTCTCTTCAGCTCATTGAAGGACTTCTCGCATTTGTCGCTCCACTCAAAATTTGTCAACAAGGCATAAAGAGGCTTAGCTATAATTGCATACATGTGAATGAACCTACGGTAATATCCACAATGGCCCATAAAGGCTTTTACCTCTTTAACATTCCTTGGCCTCGATAACTCGGCTATGGCTCTTACTTTGTCCTCATCTGTTGATATTCCATTCTTAGAAACAATATGAACTAAGGTTTTACCTTGTCGTACCATGAAAACACACTTCTCTGGGTTCAGACACACTCAATATTCTCTTCACTTGTTGAAGATCTGTCTGAGCTCAGGAATGTGGTATCTTCTTTCTTGGGAATGAGCACATAAATCATCCACATATACTTCTAAGCTCTTTCGCAAGAACTCTTTGAAGACATCACACATGAGCCTTTGAAATGTTGCAGGTGCATTGGTGAGCCCAAATGGTATCACACAAAATGCAAAGATTCCCCACTATGTGGCAAAGGCCGTTTTGTGTTGATCTTCTGGGGCGATGGCTACTTGGTTGTAGCTCGAAAATCCATCAAGGAAGCTATAAATGTCCATGCCTACAACACGCTCCAATAGATGTTTAGTGATTGGAAGCGGGTAACTATCGCGAATTGTAGTAGCATTACCGTTTTTAACGTTAATACACACTCGTAATTTTCCATTCTTCTTGGGCACCACTACAATGGGGGACACCCATTCCACATGTTCAATCTCATAGATAAATACAACTTCAATCAATCTATCAATTTCTTCTTTTAATTTGGGTGCATACGTGTCATTATATGTGTAGGGCTTATGTTTGGTGGGCTTGGCATTTGCTATCATGGGGATCGTATGAGAACAAATCTTCGGATCTACTCCCTTCAAGTCTCTATAGTGACATGCAAACACATCCCTATATTCCCTTAATAAGGCTACCAACTCTGCTTCCTCTTCTTTACTTAGGTCGTATCCTATGTACATACATCTCTCTTCGTTCTCTTCAATGGTGATTATGGGTCTTTTCTTTGTTATCATATGCTTCTCCTATGGTGGCCTCTCTCTTAGGCATTCATACCAAGATTTTTCGGTCCTCAACTTCATATTTCTTGAAGTTTTCTGGTACTTCAAACAACAATTCCTCCTCTTCTTGTTTCAGTCCTTGTCTTTTCTTTCTCTTTTGACCACCTTCACTTCTATCCTTTGAATTTACTGTTTTGATGCTTGTGAGAGGTTCTTCTTCTTTTTGTGTAAATACTCCTATGTCCTCTAGATAGTGCTCCTCTGAAATAAAGAAACTATCCATCACAATGGATTCTAGATTTTCATCATTCTCTTCTTCTTCTATGAAGTCACTAGGGTCACATTCTTCTAGCAAGGGCTCACACATGAACACTGAAATATCATATCCCTCCTCATCACAATGAGGTGTCCATTGTTCTTTATTGATAGCAATGTCCATGGTGGCTAAGATTTCTGCCCAACCATGAGGTTCAAATTCCTCATCTGGAAATATCATTGCTATATAGGCTGGGTCTCTAACTAGTCTATCTCCTTGAGAAGTTCCTTTTTCTCTTGCCTTTAAGCATTTTTCCTCTTCCTTCGCGACCTTGCACATCCACAAATGAGTATCTTCATGCATCCAGGATGTATTAGATGAATTTTTAGAATGCACAGAGATTGAATCTTCTTGATCCTTGTGGATAGGATTCCACTGTAGGGTTTGTACATCTCTGAAGGTCTAATCCTTCAAATTGACCTTGGTTGTAACCCCTAAGTGCTGTAAGTACAAGGAGTTGGTTCCCCAATCTTGTACTATTTGCAATTGTTGTAGGAAGGGCCTTCCTAGGATCATCTCGTAGAAATTATTTTTCTCAAAGTTACATATAGCAAATGTGTGTTCAAACTCTACACCACAGGTGGTTAGAGTTATCCCTTCGAGCAATCCTAGAGGTCTTTCAAAATGATCGTCTACCATTTGAAGCCTCATTCTAGTTGGTCTTAATGTGGGTTTGCCCCATAGCTTCCACAAGGAGGTGGTCGCAATAGCAACACCAGCACCTGAATCTACGATTGCTTTGGTTGTGTAACCCTGGTAGGTGATCGGAAGATAAGTACTACCTTCTTCACCTTCACTTATGTCTCCTATTTTATCGAGAGGTATTTCTGGAACTTTTTGCTTAGAGCCTACTTTTGGCATTTTAGAATCAAGTTCTGGAACCTGATCCTTTACATGATTCCATAGCTCAGGTTTTTCTTTGAGCAGCTCTTCTAAAGTGAGATGACACTGAACCTTAGTGTTCTTCATGACTTCAATGTTTCTGGGAACCACCGAGTCTTCATTTCTGATCAATATTTGGGAGCTCTGATCTAGAGAGATTCAGATTCCCATGGGCCTGTGAACTGTGGCAATTCTTGTAAAGAATTGGATTCAAATTCTAATCTCTTGTCTTCTTGTTGCTCTACTTGGTCTTCATAAATAGATGGAATGTCTTGTGAAATTGATCATGAAGGTCATCAATCTCAAGAATAGGAGGGGAATTATCCTTCTCTTTGGCCCATTTCTTTTCTTGTATTTCCTGCAAGAACTTTTGAGAGTGTTGTTGAATTGAGAGAGGTTATTCATCATCTATGGAGTCAAGAATATAGACTTTCTTTGGTGATGAGCTTTCTCTTTCAATAGTTGGTTGAGCCTGTGGAGGTAAAGAAACTTGCGGTATATTTACCAACTGCTCTAATCTATCTAGTAAGCCCTGGAAGTGCAAAACCGGTGTAATAGCATTTGACTGATTGAATGATTGATTGGCCTCAAACAAAGCTTGAGCTAGTTCCACCATTTTTATGCACATTTTTGTCCGCTCAATCTCTAAATCTGCTCTAGGGTAGCTCTTGTCTAGGTTTGGAGGTGTTGGCCCTTCTTGAAGTCAAGCCTTGTATGCCTTGAATGTCATGTCCAAGTGTTCTGGGGTTGGATCTGCAAGAACAGATCCTGGTTGTGGTTTATTTATAGTGGTTGGTGGGTGGGGATGAGGTGGTGTGGATGGAGTTTTGACATGCAAGGGGCTTTGAGAGGCAATATCTTCTATTTTTGTTTTTGCATCTTTCAGGCTTTCTTCTAGTTTAGATAACTTTTTGGTCCACTTACGATTGGCCTTCTCTCTAGTATCCTTCCATGTTCTTGTTTTTCTCTTACTAGGCTCTCGTGACTCACTTGGCTCTAATTACTCAGCTAGTTTAGCTTTTTCTAAGGCTTGTGCCCTAGTAACTGCATGTATAAGAGCCACATTATCGCTACTAGAATAGGGATCCCCTACTAGGCCTACTACATTAATGGGTGTAACCTTTGGTGCACTAGAGGGATGTCCCGGACAATCTCTCAGGAGCTATTCTTTGCCACACTCAAGACAAACGGCTTGTAATGTGATGTTCTACCCTTGTATAGGAGCTAGTGGGTGGGGTGGTTGTTGTCCTGGTATAGGTTGAGGTTGGCTATATCCTCCATGTTCATATGGTCTAGTTGCTCCTCATGGTCTTGGACATGGGTTATACCTAGGAACTTCTCTGCCTTGTTCTCTAGGAGGGTACCCGTATGGTCTACATTGGGGTGGTACAAACGGTCGTGGATATCTATTCATTGGATAATTTTCGGTGTAGTAGTTGATGTACTTCTGCTCACTATAAGAGTACATGTTAGGCTCTTGAGTTGGTTGGCTATTGTAAGGGTAAGGTTGTGATAACCCTAATCCTTCTCTGGTGCAGACATGAGATGGACGATCTCCATCGCAACGTGTGCAATTTCCTAACATTGGCACTCTCAAGGAAGAGTTATGGTAGTTCCTTTGTCCTTGTATCCCTAATTTCTTGGCCACTAACTCTGCCACTTCCTCTACATAAATCGAACTCGAAGTCTCATTGCTCCTTGTATCCTCTGTTCTTATAGGATCTTGTGTGATTTTGAGATCCTCAGCTTAGAAATCTATGCATTCTTGAAGACACTCAGTCAGAGTTTGCAACCGTTTTACGTATAGTAACATTCTCAATGTTCCATTGGTTAGACCTTCTAAAAATAGGGATATCATTTTCTGCTGAGAAGGTCTCTTTGTCATGGGGAATCAGGTTACGTATTGATTAAATCTTCGTGCTGAATTTTTTACTATCTCATTAGGAGCTTTGTTTGAAACTATGTATTAAGGATGACGAATTGTGCTTGATCCCTCGCTTAGTGAATTCCCAAATAATTTCTTGGAAGAATTGTTCGATATGACAAAAGCAATTTGGATCCAAGGATTGAAACCAAGTTAAGGCTATTCCCATGAGGGTTAGCCCAAAGGATTCATATTGCATGAAAAATTCATCCATTTGCTACGCTCACAATACCTGCTTGAATTTTGCAATGTGGTTATACGGCTCTCTTGTGCCATCATAATGATTTCGCATACATTTGGCCAATTGGATTGGTCTTAGTCTTCTATCGGGCTCTGGGGATCGAATTATTGTTGATGTATGAAACACCACAACAAATGAATTAATGTGACACTAGAACACCTCTATGGTCACCATTAACTCATTGCCACTCCAAACTTTGAGAAATGATAGCCTAAAGTGAGAACTTTGCTTCTACAGAAATTCCTAGTCACCGAAATGACATACCTTCAGTATTTTGCTAAGTTCTCCTAGCTCAAGTATTATTTGACACGTTATAGGCTGAAACTAGAAGAGTAGAGCTTTCCAACAAGCTATCATATGCATCAAACGGATCTCTAGAACTCAAGTTATGGCCTTCACAAGATGACCCTGTATGACCTTCCCAAACTGGAATTTTTGCCTGTTTTAGTATTCCTGGGTGTCTAAAAATAAAAAATTCGATGCCGAGCATCGAATTTCAGTCAAGGTCGATACCAGGCATCGACTTTGAGCTTTTTTAGGCCCTTTTTCTGCACCAGAAATAGCTTCTTTTACACACACATGAAGAAGACCACTTATATGCTAGAAGTCGATGCCGGGCATCCACTTTATGCTGAAACTCGATGCCAGGCATCGAGTTGCTCCACAAACTTCATGTTTTTAAAAGATTCAACAACAGTTAACACACAGAGAATGGAAATAATGACTTATCAGCCAAGATTCGATGCCAGGCATCGAATTGCTCAGAAAACTTGAACTTTTGAATTCATCACATAGTAGGCAAGCATGGAGATGATGGAGAGAGACTCATACACAGAACTTTACTCAGTTCTTTCTCATAGCTATGAAAACTCAGAAGTTTTACAGATGCTTTCTCACTCAGAGAAGCTCGACTATACTCAGTCGTATAAAATGAACTCCTTCTTCTACTTCTTCTCTCTCACTCTCTCTCCGCGTCAGTTGATACAAACTAACTTGTATAGATTTTTGTATTCTCGTGATTTTAAAAAACTTCTAGAACTAAAGTGAACTAACTTTACAAATATGATACACTTGTGAATTTGTCCCTTCACATAGGCATGGTGTTTTCTTCCTAAGATTTGACCTTCAAATATATGTCCAATTAGTGAGTGTTTCTCCAACAGCTCCCCCTCAATCACTAATTGAGATTCCCTGTTTCTTCATATCATCTTCTTTTCTTTTACTCCTGCCATGCTTTTGAATCTGCTGGTCTTCACACCATCCAAGCTCTTTGTCATTATGTCTGCTAACTGATCTTTAGTAGAAATGTACTCCAGTTCAATCTCCTTCTCCATTACCTTTTCTTTGAGAAAATGATACTGTATCTCTATGTGCTTTGTCCTTGCATGAAATACTGGATTTGGTGCAAGATAAAGTGAACTCATATTATCTCCATGTATTGTAGGTGTACCTTGATCAATGCCTAAGCTCTTGAACAATGTCTGCATCCATATGACTTCCTTAGCTGCTTCCACAAGTCCTTTGTACTCTGCTTCAGTTGATGATAATGCTACTGTATGTTGTTTCTTTGAACACCAACTTACAAGCTTATCACCAATATATATCATGTAACCATGAGTTGATCTTCTATCATCTTGATTACCTGCCCAATCTGAATCACTATAGGCTCTCAACTTCAAATCTGCTGTAAAAGGATAATATAATCCTTCCTTTATAGTTCCTTTGATATATCTGAGAACTCTTTGACCTGCAATCCAATGTGGGTCCTTTGGACAATGCATGAATTGTGACAAAACTCCCACTGCATAACTAAGATCAGGTCTTGTTAGTGTAGCATAAATCAAACTACCCACAAGAGATTGATACTTCCTCATATCTTTGTAGTCTGCACCATCATATTTACTGAGCTTGTGATTAACTTCAAGTGGAGTTGAAGCTTCTCTGCAATTTTCCATATCAAACTTCTTCAACAAGTTCAGAAGATACCTTTCTTGTGACACATATATGCCATGATCTGTATAAGTAACTTCCATTCCAAGAAAGTATGATAACTTTCCTAGGTCACTGATCTTGAATTCTTTTTCAAGCAATCTCTTTACCTCCTTGATTCCTTCATCTGAAGTACCTATGATTATAATGTCATCTACATAAATACAAATGTAGATTGTACCTTCCTCTGTTCTTCTGATAAGTAGACTTGGGTATGCTTTTGAACTTTGATATCCAAGATCATTGAGATACTTCACCAGTCTATAGTTCCAAGCTCTTGGAGCTTGCTTCAGACCATACAATGCTCTTCTCAACCTGCAAACAAAATTTGGATACCTAGAATCTATAAACCCTTGAGGTTGTTCCATGTATACCTCATCCGATATGTATCCATTCAAGAATGCATTTTTTATATCCAATTGACTTAGAGTCCATCCTTTTGAAGCTGCAATAGCAATGATTGTCCTTATAGTTGACATCTTAGCTACGGGACTGAATGTCTCATCATAATCTATGCCATAGGTCTGGGCATAGCCTTTCACCACCAATCTAGCTTTGTATCTGGCTATACTTCCATCTGCAAGCTTCTTCACTTTATAAACCCATTTATTTCCAATTACTTTCTTACCATTTGGTTTAGGAACAAGTTCCCATGTCTTGTTCTCCTCCAGTGCATTGAACTCTTCCTTCATTGCTTCTTCCCATTGCTTCTTACCTTTAGCTTCATCATAGTTCTGAGGTTCTTCATCATGTTTGACCATATATGCATAGTTCTTCTGAGTTATGTAAGAAGTATCATAAGAATACCTTTCTGGTTGTCTTCTAGTCCTGCTTGACCTTCTTGGTTCACATTCTTCATATGTGTCTGGATACACTTCTTCATCAAATATAGGAGCTTCTTCATTCCTTCTTGTTAATCCACTTCTGGATGTACTTGCTTGCATATAGTCTTCATCTCTATTGACCTACACAATTGATTTTCCTTTCTCACATCTTCTTACCTCTTCTTCAAATTCTTCAGCTGTATGACTTTGATCTGCATACCAACTTTTCTGTTCATCAAATGTAACATCTCTAGAAATAAGAAATTGTTTGGTTAAAGGATTCCACAACCTTTAACCCATCTGCTTTTCATCATAACCAATGAACACATATTTTTCTGCCTTTGGTTCAAGTTTATGCCTAAGCTGTGATGGCACATAAGCATATGCAATTGATCCAAACACTCTACAATGATCTAGTGTTGGTTTCTTACCCCACCAAGCTTCATATGGAGTCATACCATTGAGAGCTGCACATGGTAATCTATTCACAAGATATGTAGCTGTATTTACAGCTTCAGCCCAAAGATAATTTGGACAATTCTTCTCCTTCAACATAGCTCTAGCAAACTCAACCAAAGTCCTGTTCCTTCTTTCTGCTACACCATTTTGTTGTGGTGTATACCTGCAAGTTATTTCTCTCTTAATACCTGCATTCCAAAGATAATCATTGAACTCTTGGGAGAAGTATTCTCCCCCTCCATCAGACCTCAGTCTTTTAAGCTTTTGACCTGTTACTCTCTCTGCATATGCATGAAAATGATTGAAGGCTCCAAACACTTCTGATCTTTCCTTCAAAACATATAATGTTATCCATCTTGTAGCATCATCAATGAAAAGAACATAATACCTTGAGCCATTGATAGATCCTTCTTTTGTTGGTCCCCATACATCTGTATGAATGAGCTCTAGTAGTCCATCATGTTTGAATCCTTTCTTTTGAAATGGTAACCTGTGTGCTTTACCCATTTGACATGCTTCACATTTATAAACCATATGTTGACTTTGCACATTTGGTAATCCTAGTACACACTGATTAGCAACCATAGCTTTAATTCCTCTTTCATTGAAATGACCTAATCTCTTATGCCAGAGATCAAGTTCTGTAATCACTACTTCACCATGTGTGAGCAAAGCTTGACCAATGTTTCGTTGCACTCTTAAAGTAAAGAGTCTACCTTCTTTCTTACCAGAGACAATCTGATTATATCCATTCTCTGGATCTTCCACAAATACTCCTTCATTTGTAAACCTGACTTGAAAACCTTTTTCAACTATCTGTCCCACACTAATCAAGTTTTTAGGTATTGTAGGAACATACAAAACATTGGTTAGCAAATCTGCTCCACTCTTGCATTTCACTTCTCCAATTGAATGTACACTATGTCTTGTATTATCACCAGTTTGAACTGTGTGACTCGAAATACCTTTTTCCAATTCTGACATCAATTCTATGTTTCCTGACAAATGATTAGAACATCCAGAGTCAATGTAAAATAACTTTAGATCTTCTTTATCTGATGTGTTGATTGAGTTCATCATCAATGATGTATGACTCATTCTGTGTGTCATTTGCATAGTTGTAGTAGGTGGTGTTGTAGGATTGATTTTGTCCCCAACTTCTTCCTCCACCTCTACCATAGCCTCCTCTTTGACTTTGTCTACCTCTTTGAAAATTACTTTGATATCTTCCACCTCGGCCTCTTCTATTGTTGTTTTGATTCTAGTTTGATCCTTGTTGGTTGTGCCAACAGTCATGAGCCAAATGATTACTCAATCCACAGATCCAGCAAGCCTTTTTGTTGTTATTTTGATTACCTCTTCCTCTTCCAAAACCTCTCGCTCTTCCTCTGCCAGTGCCTTTACCTCTTGCATAATAAACTTGAGAAGTTGACTCTTCTTCATCCTTTGCTTTACCTTTATCTCCTTTCTTCTTGTTCTTCATGTACATTGCAGAACTTTGTCCTTTATCCCATCTCCCTTCAAGTCTTGCGCATATGTGAGCATCAAACCAAGCAACTGGTTCAAATCTGGAACATAATGATTTAATGAAAGTTCTGTTGATAAGACAAAAGGTTTCCACCTTTCATCCCCTCTCAAACCTGCAAGTAATTGAGCAATCAATCTGTGATCTTCAACATCTTCATCTATGGATCCAAGAGTATCTGCTAGATCCTTCATCTTAGTGACATAATCACTAATGGTTTGACTTGGCTTCTTCTTGAATGTTGTAAACTCTGACCATAGACTTGCTTTCCGTGCTTTAGTAGTACTTTGGAAATGATACTCCAATGCATTCCATATATCTTCAGATGATTCCAATCCTCTGATGTGTGGTAGCAAATGATCAAAGATTGTATTGTAGATGTATGCTTTTGCACTTGCATCCTTCTTCTGCCAATGCTTTAAAGCATCAAGTTCCTCTTTCTTTGGTCGGCTTTCATCTTCAAATACTGGCTTCTCTTCTTCACCTGTTACATATACCATGAGATCCTTACTCATAATTAAGGCTTCCATTCTCATTACCCATGCGGGGTAATTATCTCTGTCCAGTTTGTCAATGGAGATATGATCTGCCATAGTTCTTTTCTTCTGCTGCAACCTGTGAGCTTAAAGGATAAAGGATAATACCTTTTGAAGTTCTTTGTGTATGAGGATACTTTTGAAGTAACCTTTTGATGCCTTGTGTCTTCAAATGCTTCACCTTTCAAACTTTAATGGAAAACTTTACAAAACTTCTCGTACCTTTGTCGTCTTCTGCTCTCGAGAATCTTTCTGCTCTGATACCACTTGTTGATGTATGAAACACGACAAGAAATGAATTAATGTGACACTAGAACACCTCTATGGTCACCATTAACTCATTGCCACTCCAAACTTTGAGAAATGATAGCCTAAAGTGAGAACTTTGCTTCTACAGAAATTCCTAGTCACCGAAATGACATACCTTCAGTATTTTGCTAAGTTCTCCTAGCTCAAGTATTATCTCTCCATGAAACGTTATAGGCTGAAATTAGAAGAGTAGAGCTTTCCAACAAGCTATCATATGCATCAAACGGATCTCTAGAACTCAAGTTATGGCCTTCACAAGATGCCCCTGTATGACCTTCCCAAACTAGAAATTTTGCCTGTTTTAGTATTCCTGGGTGTCTAAAAATAAAAAATTCGATGCCTAGCATCGAATTTCAGTCAAGGTCGATGCCAGGCATCAACTTTGAGCTTTTTTAGGCCCTTTTTCTGCACCAGAAATAGCTTCTTTTACACACACATGAAGAAGACCACTTGTATGCTAGAAGTCGATGCCGGGCATCCACTTTATGCTGAAACTCGATGCCAGGCATCGAGTTGCTCCACAAACTTCATGTTTTTAAAAGATTCAACAACAGTTAACACACAGAGAATGGAAATAATGACTTATCAGCCAAGATTCAATGCCAGGCATCGAATTGCTCAAAAAACTTGAACTTTTGAATTCATCACATAGTAGGCAAGCATGGAGATGATGGAGAGAGACTCATACACAGAACTTTACTCAGTTCTTTCTCATAGCTATGAAAACTCAGAAGTTTTACAGATGCTTTCTCACTCAGAGAAGCCCGACTATACTCAATCGTATAAAATGAACTCCTTCTTCTACTTCTTCTCTCTCACTCTCTCTCCGCGTCAGTTGATACAAACTAACTTGTATAGATTTTCGTATTCTCATGATTTTAAAAAACTTCTAGAACTAAAGTGAACTAACTTTACAAATATGATACACTTGTGAATTTGTCCCTTCACATAGGCATGGTGTTTTCTTCCTAAGATTTGACCTTCAAATATATGTCCAATTAGTGAGTGTTTCTCCAACAGCTCCCCCTCAATCACTAATTGACATTCCCTGTTTCTTCATATCATCTTCTTTTCTTTTACTCCTGCCATGCTTTTCAATTTGCTGGTCTTCACACCATCCAAGCTCTTTGTCATTATGTCTGCTAACTGATCTTTAGTAGAAATGTACTCCACTTCAATCTCCTTTTCCATTACCTTTTCTCTGAGAAAATGATACTGTATCTCTATGTGCTTTTTCCTTGCATGAAATACTGGATTTGCTGCAAGATAAAGTGAACTCATATTATCTCCATGTATTGTAGCTGTACCTTGATCAATGCCTAAGCTCTTGAACAATGTCTGCATCCATATGACTTCCTTAGCTGCTTCCACAAGTCCTTTGTACTCTGCTTCAGTTGATGATAATGCTACTGTATGTTGTTTCTTTGAACACCAACTTACAAGCTTATCACCAATATATATCATGTAACCATGAGTTGATCTTCTGTCATCTTGATTACGTGCCCAATCTGAATCACTATAGGCTCTCAACTTCAAATCTGATGTAAAAGGATAATATAATCCTTCCTTTATAGTTCCTTTGATATATCTGAGAACTCTTTGACCTGCAATCCAATGTGGGTCCTTTGGACAATGCATGAATTGTGACAAAACTCCCACTGCATAACTAAGATCAGGTCTTGTTAGTGTAGCATAAATCAAACTACCCACAAGAGATTGATACTTCCTCATATCTTTGTAGTCTGCACCATCATATTTACTGAGCTTGTGATTAACTTCAAGTGGAGTTGAAGCTTCTCTGCAATTTTCCATATCAAACTTCTTCAACAAGTTCAGAAGATACCTTTCTTGTGACACATATATGCCATGATCTGTATAAGTAACTTCCATTCCAAGAAAGTATGATAACTTTCCTAGGTCACTGATCTTGAATTCTTTTTCAAGCATTCTCTTTACCTCCTTGATTCCTTCATCTGAAGTACCTGTGATTATAATGTCATCTACATAAATACAAATGTAGATTGTACCTTCCTCTGTTCTTCTGATAAGTAGACTTGGGTCTGCTTTTGAACTTTGATATCCAAGATCATTGAGATACGTCACCAGTCTATAGTTCCAAGCTCTTGGAGCTTGCTTCAATCCATACAATGCTCTTCTCAACCTGCAAACAAAATTTGGATACCTGGAATCTACAAACCCTTGAGGTTGTTCCATGTATACCTCATCTAATATGTATCCATTCAAGAATGCATTTTTTATATCCAATTGACTTAGAGTCCATCCTTTTGAAGCTGCAATAGCAATGATTGTCCTTATAGTTGACATCTTAGCTACGGGACTGAATGTCTCATCATAATCTATGCCATAGGTCTGGGCATAGCCTTTCACCACCAATCTAGCTTTGTATCTGGCTATACTTCCATCTGCAAGCTTCTTCACTTTATAAACCCATTTATTTCCAATTATTTTCTTACCATTTGGTTTAGGAACAAGTTCCCATGTCTTGTTCTCCTCCAGTGCATTGAACTCTTCCTTCATTGCTTCTTCCCATTGCTTCTTACCTTTAGCTTCATCATAGTTCTGAGGTTCTTCATCATCTTTGACCATATATGCATAGTTCTTCTGAGTTATGTAAGAACTATCATAAGCATACCTTTTCTGGTTGTCTTCTAGTCATGCTTGACCTTCTTGGTTCACATTCTTCATATGTGTCTGGATACACTTCTTCATCAAATATAGGAGCTTCTTCATTCCTTCTTGTTAATCTAGTTCTGGATGTACTTGCTTGCATATAGTCTTCATCTCTATTTACCTACACAATTGATTTTCCTTTCTCACATCTTCTTACCTCTTCTTCAAATTCTTCAGCTGTATGACTTTGATCTGCATACCAACTTTTCTGTTCATCAAATGTAACATCTCTAGAAACAAGAAATTGTTTGGTTAAAGGATTCCACAACCTGTAACCCATCTGCTTTTCATCATAACCAATGAACACATATTTTTCTGCCTTTGGTTCAAGTTTATGCCTAAGCTGTGGTGGCACATAAGCATATGCAATTGATCCAAACACTCTACAATGATCTAGTGTTGGTTTCTTACCCCACCAAGCTTCATATGGAGTCATACCATTGAGAGCTGCACATGGTAATCTATTCACAAGATATGTAGCTGTATTTACAGCTTCAGCCTAAAGATAATTTGGACAATTCTTCTCCTTCAACATAGCTTTAGCAAACTCAACCAAAGTCCTGTTCCTTCTTTCTGCTACACCATTTTGTTGTGGTGTATACCTGCAAGTTATTTCTCTCTTAATACCTGCATTCCAAAGATAATCATTGAACTCTTGGGAGAAGTATTCTCCCCCTCCATCAGACCTCAGTCTTTTAAGCTTTTGACCTGTTACTCTCTCTGCATATGCATGAAAATGCTTGAAGGCTCCAAACACTTCTGATCTTTCCTTCAAAACATATAATGTTATCCATCTTGTAGCATCATCAATGAAAAGAACATAATACCTTGAGCCATTGATAGATCCTTCTTTTGTTGGTCCCCATACATTTGTATGAATGAGCTCTAGTAGTCCATCATGTTTGAATCCTTTCTTTTGAAATGGTAGCCTGTGTGCTTTACCCATTTGACATGCTTCACATTTATAAACCATATGTTGACTTTGCACATTTGGTAATCCTAGTACACACTGATTAGCAACCATAGCTTTAATTCCTCTTTCATTGAAATGACCTAATCTCTTATGCCAGAGATCAAGTTCTGTAATCACTACTTCACCATGTGTGAGCAAAGCTTGACCAATGTTTCCTTGCACTTTTAAAGTAAAGAGTCTACCTTCTTTCTTACCAGAGACAATCTGATTATATCCATTCTCTGGATCTTCCACAAATACTCCTTCATTTGTAAACCTGACTTGAAAACCTTTTTCAACTATCTGTCCCACACTAATCAAGTTTTTAGGTATTGTAGGAACATACAAAACATTGGTTAGCAAATCTGCTCCACTCTTGCATTTCACATTTCCAATTGAATGTACACTATGTCTTGTATTATCACCAATTTGAACTGTGTGACTCAAAATACCTTTTTCCAATTCTGACATCAATTCTATGTTTCCTGACAAATGATTAGAACATCCAGAGTCAATGTAAAATACCTTTACATCTTCTTTATCTGATGTGTTGATTGAGTTCATCATCAATGATGTATGACTCATTCTGTGTGTCATTTGCATAGTTGTAGTAGGTGGTGTTGTAGGATTGATTTTGTCCCCAACTTCTTCCTCCACCTCTACCATAGCCTCCTCTTTGACTTTGTCTACCTCTTTGAAAATTACTTTGATATCTTCAACCTCGGCCTCTACTATTGTTTGTTTTGATTCTGGTTTGATCCTTGTTGGTTGTGCCAACAGTCATGAGCCAAATGATTACTCAATCCACAGATCCAACAAGCCTTCTTGTTGTTATTTTGATTACCTCTTCCTCTTCCAAAACCTCTTGCTCTTCCTCTGCCAGTGCCTTTACCTCTTGCATAATAAACTTGAGAAGTTGACTCTTCTTCATCCTTTGCTTTACCTTTATCTCCTTTCTTCTTGTTCTTCATGTACATTGCAGAACTTTGTCCTTTATCTCCATCTCCCTTCAAGTCTTGCTCATATGTGAGCATCAAACCAAGCAACTGGTTCAAATCTGGAACATAATGATTTAATGAAAGTTCTGTTGATAAGACAAAAGGTTTCCACCTTTCATCCCCTCTCAAACCTGCAAGTAATTGAGCAATCAATCTGTGATCTTCAACATCTTCATCTATGGATCCAAGAGTATCTGCTAGATCCTTCATCTTAGTGACATAATCACTAATGGTTTGACTTGGCTTCTTCTTGAATGTTGTAAACTCTGACCATAGACTTGCTTTCCGTGCTTTAGTAGTACTTTGGAAATGATACTCCAATGCATTCCATATATCTTCAGATGATTCCAATCCTCTGATGTGTGGTAGCAAATGATCAGAGATTGTATTGTAGATGTATGCTTTTGCACTTGCATCCTTCTTCTGCCAATGCTTTAAAGAATCAAGTTCCTCTTTCTTTCGTCGGCTTTCATCTTCAAATACTGGCTTCTCTTCTTCACCTGTTACATATACCATGAGATCCTTACTCATAATTAAGGCTTCCATTCTCATTACCCATGCGGGGTAATTATCTCTGTCCAGTTTGTCAATGGAGATATGATCTGCCATAGTTCTTTTCTTCTGCTGCAACCTGTGAGCTTAAAGGATAAAGGATAATACCTTTTGAAGTTCTTTGTGTATGAGGATACTTTTGAAGTAACCTTTTGATGCCTTGTGTCTTCAAATGCTTCACCTTTCAAACTTTAATGGAAAACTTTACAAAACTTCTCGTACCTTTGTCGTCTTCTGCTCTTGAGAATCTTTCTGCTCTGATACCACTTGTTGATGTATGAAACACCACAAGAAATGAATTAATGTGACACTAGAACACCTCTATGGTCACCATTAACTCATTGCCACTCCAAACTTTGAGAAATGATAGCCTAAAGTGAGAACGTTGCTTCTACAGAAATTGCTAGTCACCGAAATGACATACCTTCAGTATTTTGCTAAGTTCTCCTAGCTCAAGTATTATTTCTCCATGAAACGTTATAGGCTGAAACTAGAAGAGCAGAGCTTTCCAACAAGTTATCATATGCATCAAACGGATCTCTAGAACTCAAGTTATGGCTTTCACAATATGACCCTGTATGACCTTCCCAAACTGGAAATTTTGCCTGTTTTAGTATTCCTGGGTGTCCAAAAATAAAAAATTCGATGCTTAGCATCGAATTTCAGTCAAGGTCGATGCCAGGCATCAACTTTGAGCTTTTTTAGGCCCTTTTTCTGCACCAGAAATAGCTTCTTTTACACACACATGAAGAAGACCACTTGTATGCTAGAAGTCGATGCCGGGCATCCACTTTATGCTGAAACTCGATGCCAGGCATCGAGTTGCTCCACAAACTTCATGTTTTTAAAAGATTCAACAACAGTTAACACACAGAGAATGGAAATAATGACTTATCAGCCAAGATTCGATGCCAGGCATCGAATTGCTCAGAAAACTTGAACTTTTGAATTCATCACATAGTAGGCAAGCATGGAGATGATGGAGAGAGACTCATACACAGAACTTTACTCAGTTCTTTCTCATAGCTATGAAAACTCAAAAGTTTTACAGATGCTTTCTCACTCAGAGAAGCCCGACTATACTCAGTCGTATAAAATGAACTCCTTCTTCTACTTCTTCTCTCTCACTCTCTCTCCGCGTCAGTTGATACAAACTAACTTATATAGATTTTCGTATTCTCGTGATTTTAAAAAACTTCTAGAACTAAAGTGAACTAACTTTACAAATATGATACACTTGTGAATTTGTCCCTTCACATAGGCATGGTGTTTTCTTCCTAAGATTTGACCTTCAAATATATGTCCAATTAGTGAGTGTTTCTCCAACAATTATGATGGGAATAACGGATTTCAATGGGTGTATTCCAGCTCCTACACCTTGGAGTGGTTCTGCCCTAAGGGTGGTTCTATTCATATTTCCTATTCCCTGGCTAGTTTGGTTGTGGGAGTTAATTCTTGGCATAGTGGATTGCACTTGAGGTCTGTTCGGCCTACTACGTTGGCTCGTCTATCCTGGCATCACATTTTTCGTTCTTTGCTGGGTGTGGAATGGGTTTTGTGAGGTAGTTTCTGGATCTTGATGAGGAAATATAGGTAGACCCATGTACTTTAATCTAGACCTATCTACTTCATCTACAGGCCAATATTTCCTTTGATCTTGGCCTAGGTATATAATCCTATCCCTATACTCGTATATAGTCGTTGGGCTAATGCCTTCTCCTTGTATTAGTGAATCAGTTTGTAGGAGTAGGTTTGATCCATGTACTAACTACACATCCATCAGATAGTCATCTTGGGGTATCTTGTCCGCTTAAAATACTTGAGTCATTACTGACTTTCCCCTAGGGGTAGTCACCGTATCTCCACTATTTGTTCTCTCGGAAGTTCCTTGTCCCTCTAATTCTCCTCTATCGGTAATCTGATTAGGGTTTTCAGTTACTACATATGGCCCATCTTGTCCACGTAGACTCCATCTTCGTACTTGACAGCTGGCCTTGGGACTATTTCTAATTCTATAGTTTTTATCATTCTTGCTACTAAGCTGTGTAGACCATCGAGGTAGATGGGTATTCCTTGCAAGTTAATGGATATGTATTGAAGAGGCGTCCGATATTCCCCTTCCACTCTAGACATAAAATCTTCCCTAGGTACTGAACTATGCATGTCTTCAGAAGCCAAGAGTCTCTCCAAGTTAAATGACATTTCTGTCTCACTTGTCTATGAACTGAACTCAACACGTAGTGCTAACCACTGAGTTGTGAGTCCTCGACTTGGTTGTGTGGTTGATACTAGCCTCAGATGATTTGGTACTTTATCTATCTCTTCCTTAGTGTCTACTTGATCTTAGGTTCATAAGCCTTGTCTACAAGTCCAAAATTGTCCTTTGTATCACTCAAAATCTTGTGGAACCAATTGCTTTCTAGTCCACCTAAGGGTCAACTTCAAAATACTATATCTAATAATCCACGTATTAGTTTTCCAACAAACCCAAAATCACAGCAAATGGATTTTGTATGAGAAAGTTATACCAGTTCAGGGTTTTGGGGGTTAAAATAGGAAATAGGACCTCTCTTGGATTGCTTCAAAACAGACGACACATGACACTTAGTAAGTATCAGCAATACTTGGAAGCAGATGATACATGATACTTGGAATTCCACCACATACGATACTTGCTTAGATGTCACGACACTTGATGTCCACGACACTCGACACTTAGCAGATGTCACGACACTTGATCTCCATGACACTTGACACCTGGGGGATATCACGACACTTGAAAGTCACAGATATCACGACACTTGGTTATGGCAGATATCACCACACTTGCTTCAGACAACACTCGACACCTGAGGGATATCACGACACTTGAAAGTCACAAATGTCGCGACACTTGGTTATGGCAGATATCGTGAAACTTGCTTCAGACGACACTCGACACTTAGCAAATGTCGCAACACTTGATCTCCACGACACTCGACACCTGACGGTCATGACACTCGATACTTGAGTGTCACGACACTTGGTTATGGCAAATATCACAACACTTTCTTCAGACGACACTCGACACTTAGCAGATGTCACGACACTTGATGTCCACGACACTCGACACCCGACGGTCACGACACTCGATACTTGAGTATCGTGACACTTGGTTATGGCAGATATCACGACACTTGCTTCAGACGACACTCGACACTTGCTGAGTATTGTGACACTTGACTCACAATACCTGGATGTCGCGACACCTGATGGAAACGACACACGATACTTGGGGGGTCATGATACACGACACTTCTCAGATATCGCGATACTTACATGTCATAGATATCGTGAAACTTGTCAGATGTCACGACACTTGATATCTACCAAATATCGTGACACATGGGAATCCAAGTATCGCGACACTTGAACTCAACCGGTCATGACACTTGGATTTTTTGGAGTCCAAATTCAACAATTTTTGCAACTATGAGTACCTTGTGTCCTCCTTGTCACTCCTATGTGCTTGCAGATGCAAAATATATATCCAAACCCACGATACCACACTCACGAAACTTGACGCAGGTCTTGTCATGTCCGGGATAGTTCACTCAATTTTTGGGTATATTGAGGTGTATTTCTTCAGCATTTCAGTTCTGCACCCTCTCTAAGATTCTTTCTCACAACCACAAGTGAAAATGATGTGAACGTACGGGTGAAAACTGAAAAAATCAGAGAAGATGAAGGTGGGAGAAGATGGTGATGATGATGAAGATGAAGGAGAAGAAAAACTCAGAATCTGAACTGAAAATTGTGATTTTTTTACCTTCCAACATCGCTACTCTACGTCTTACTGTCACACGCTCGTCCTCCAAGCTCTCTCCCCGGCAACGACACCAAATTTGGTGTCACTCTAGCACAATGGCAAGTACCAACGAAGAGTGGAACAATGGAAGATCTTCGATTACAAAAGAACTCTCTTAAAAAACTGAAATCTACAACAAGCTACCCTAAAAAATGAGCTCTCCAGCCCTTTTTATAGTTTTTTTTATTGGTTTTGGCCCTGTCCAGACCTAGTGTTCGAGTTAGTTAAAAAATAGGTTCCAAGGCTTATTTGGGGGCTCAAACAGAGTCTAAAAATTATGAAAATTGGTAGGATGATAGTTCTAATACTCCTCAAGCTTGAGGACTCCTTGGCTTGAACAAAATGGAGTTGCAAAAATGAAAAATGGTATTTACAATGGTTTTTAGTGATAAAAATCGCTATTTTTGTAGGGATTTCCTCTGAAAATTTGACATGTGCTTCTTTGAGTTCCCTACATGCTCCCTCTTCTTACGTATCCACTTCCTTGATGCGCTTCCATGCTTGTGCTTGACCTTGAGTGTCAACAAGGGTCTACCTAGTATCATGTGCACACATGGTTTTTTCCAAACTCACATGTAAAAAATGTATGTTTGAACTCTATACCACAAGTAGTGAGAGTGATTCCTTCCAATAGCCCTAATGGATGTTTAATGTGACCATCAGTCATTTGAAGTTTCATTCTCATGGGTCATAGGGACAATTTTTCCCATTGTGTCCATAGGGATGTGTTTAGGATGGAAACACGTGCTCTAGAATCTAGGATCACCTTAGTCATGTGACCCTAGTAGGTAATGGGAAGATAGGTGTTTCCTTCCTCACCTTCACTCATATATCTTATCTTTTCGATTAGGATATCTGAGACTTTCCTTTTTTTTGTACCATTGTATGAGAGCTATCAAGTTATGGGACTTGATTTTCTACATGTTTGCACAATTTTGTTTTCACATTAAGAAGCTCTTCTAAAGTGAGATGACACTACACTTTACCCTTCATCATGGTCCCCATGTTCCTAGGTATGGTTGAATCCTTCAATCTTACTAGTACCATGGGGGCACCCAATTGAAGAGATTTGAATTCCCATGGACTTATCAAATGTGGTAATTCTTGTAGAGAGTTAGATTTAAAATCTAGTCCTTCTTTTGATTGAGGTTCTACCTGATCTTGTATAGGGATGGAATATCTTGGGGAAATTGATCCTATGGGTCATGGATCTCTTCAATTAGAGGGGCACTCCCTTGTTCATTTGCCCACTTCTCTTCTTGGACTTCTTGTAAGAACTCGTGAGAGTACTGGGTAATGGAAGGGGGTATTCCACACTCTCTTGAGTTAGGAACGTAATCTTCTCTTTGAAACAAAGTATTTTAATCACTTTGAAATGCATGAGCCTTTTGAAGCACCAAAGTCTTTGGCTTGGCAATAATTGTTGGAGTTAGACGTCTGCGGAAGCACGCGAACAGCACAAGGAAGAAGAAGAAGCTTGGAGCACAACACACAAGACTGAATGTATTACTAGAGAATGTACAAAGATAAGTAGCCCATTAGGGCAATAGGCGTATATACAAGCCGGGGGAAAAAAACCTCCTAAAGAGGGAAAAAAGTGCCCCGGCAGTCCTAGAGTGTTCACACACATCACTACCTAAATATATCAACAAATCCCCCCTGGGAGTGATGCGGTGAACAAGGAGCTGGCACTCATGTATAAGGAAGTGCCAAGCTATGTGGAAATCACTCCACAAAAGGAAGTAAGCCCAAAGCTTTGCGAAAAGCTTCAAACTTCTCCCTAGGCAGAGCCTTCGTGAAAAGGTCTGCAATGTTCTCCTGCGTGGGCACATATGCCAAGCTGATCTCCCCAGCAGAGAACCTCTCCCTGACATAGTGATAATGCACCTCAATGTGCTTAGTGCGAGCATGGAACACAAGGTTCCTCGCAACTGTCAATGCGCTCTGACTGTCTGTGAAGATGGTGGTGGGAGAAGACTGGCCAACACCCAAATCAGCCATAAGGCGTCTGAGCCACACACACTCAACAGTCGTTGTGAAAGCTGCCCTATACTCAGCCTCACAACTAGAAGTGGCCATAGTAGGCTGCTTCTTGCTCAACCAAGATATACATGAGCTACCAAGCATGAAGCAAAAACCACTGGTGGACACACGAGTGTCATAGCAACCAGCCCAATCTGAGTTAGAAAAAGCATGCAAATCTGGCGGTAGTGATCCCCCCTTGGGATAAAACAACCCAAGTAGCCGAGTACCACTCAAGTAGCGAAAGATGCGCTTAACCGCTTTCCAATGCGTGACTCCTGGGCAATGCATAAACCTGCTCATCTGTGAGACAGCAAACTGAATATCTGGCCGAGTAATGCATAAGTAAATCAAGCATCCAACAGCCTGCTGATAGAGAACAGCATCAAATGCATCTCCAGCATCATGAAGACTCAATCATAAACCTGTCTCCATAGGAGTGGCAATAGGCTTACAGTCTTCAAGGCCAAAACGCTGCAATAATGTGTCAATATATTTCGTTTGACACAAAGCCATTCCACCATCAACTTGCATAAACTGAATGCCCAAATAGTGATGCAAATGCCCCAAATCAGACATCTCAAATGAGGCATGCAAATCAGCCTTGAAATCAGCAATATGCTTCTCAAGAGGACCAGTGAGCAGCATGTCATCTACATAGACAACAATGATCAAAAGCACATCATTAGCACGCTTAACATATAAGGTGCTTTTAGTTGGACTGTTCTCAAAACCATGTGCAATCAGATAGGCATGTATTTTCTCATACCAAGCACGTGGTGCTTGCTTTAAACCATATAACGCCTTCTTTAACCTGCACACCTGGTTTTCATGCCCTTTCTGCACAAAGCCACGGGGCTGAAAAACATACACTTCTTCATGCAAGTCACCATTCAGAAATGCTGTTTTAATGTCCAACTGATGTACATTCCAACCATGATGGGATGCAAGTGCACAAATGCTACGAACAGTAGTCATACGGCATGTAGGTGCAAAGGTCTCATCAAAATCAATGCCTCTTTCCTGCGCATAACCCTTTGCAACAAGCCTAGCCTTATACCTGTCAACGGTACCATCAGGTTTACGCTTCAGCTTGTCTACCCACTTAGTGCCAATGGCCTTCTTGCCAGGAGGCAAGTCACATAAGGACCATGTACCATTCTTCATTATAGCATCATATTCAGATTGCATAGCAGCCATCCAATTTTCTGAATTTTGTGCTTCATAAAAAGAAACAGGCTCATTCTCATCACAAAGACTAGATGCAGCCATAGCATAGCAATCTGATGCAAAGGAGGCACTATGAGAGCCTGAACGAGTACGATATGACAAAGGTGCATCTAATTTGCTGTCACGCAAAGTCTGCACCAACCATTTTGGCATAGTTTTTGCCTGCTCAATATCAGCTCTCTCATCAGCAAGTGCATCATGTAAATCTGCATCAGAAATGGAATGATCTACATCATCATATGAAACTTGCAAAGGCTGAGAAGTTGCCTCATTAGGACCAACACTAGCCTGTCCACCTGTAAAAAGAGGCATCAAAGTATCATACATGTCTTTGGAGCTAACAGATGTCTCCTTAGTACATGAAAGCAATGGCTGAATAGCATCTTCCACAAAGACAACATCACGGCTAACCAGAATGCGTTTAGTCTGTGGATGATACAGATGATAGCCTTTACTTTCAGAACTGTACCCAACAAAAATACATTTTACTGCCTTATCATCCAATTTTCTACGATGTTGTTCAGGCACTAATGCATATGCCAAACAACCAAAAACACGCAGATGAGCAACAGATGGCTTGCGGTCATGCCAAGCCTCATATGGAGTGATAGACTGCAACGCTTTCGTGGGACACCTGTTCAGTACATATGCTGCACACATGACAGCCTCAAGCGAGAAACTATGTGGTAAAGCCTGACTTTTGACCATGCACCTCGCCATCTCCATGAGTGACCTGTTCTTTCGTTCAGCAACTCCATTCTGTTGAGGTGTATACGGCACTGTACACTGGTGTTTTATCCCACGTTCAGCCAGAAATGCATTAAAATCTGAAGACATATATTCCCCCCCCCGATCAGAACGGAGGGTGCCCATTTTACATGCTGACAGATTTTCAGCCAAAACCAAAAACTGTTTGAAGCACATGAACACTTCGGACTTTGCTTTGAGTGGATATACCCATGCATGCCTGGAAAAATCATCAATGAAAGTCACGAAGTAAAGGTAATTTCCAAAAGAGGGTGTCTGCATAGGACCACAGACATCACTATGTACAAGCTGCAATTTCTGCATAGCCCGAACTGAACCATCTTTTGGAAAGGAAGAACGCTGCATTTTGCCCAAAATACAGCCTTCACAAACATGTTTTCCAGGTGCCTCAAGTTTGGGCAAAGAGGACACCATTTCAGATTTCTACAGGCGTAACAAACTAGCAAAATTCAGATGACCAAAGCGTGCATGCCAAAGCTTTGCATCTGACATAGCCTGAGAATCATGAACTGCACATGCCGAATCATTCACAGATCTTTCATAGTCTATGAGCTTATACAGCCCACGACATAAGATGCCAGAAGCAATAATCACATCGCCATTTGAGAGATCATGGACTGTACACCTGTCATCAACAAATTTCACAACCAAGCCAATCTTGGCTAATGCAGAAACTGATAACAGATTCTTTTTGATCCCTGGCACAAATAAAGCATCTGACAAAGTGAAAGAACTACCATCAGTAGTAGTCAGAATGATCTTACCAACTCCCATAACAGGATAAGAGGAGTTATTGGCGCATGTGACAGTATTCCCTGTAGGGGCAGGCTCGAGTGAAGAGAAGAAACTGCGCTGTGAGGTAATATGTTTGGTCGCCCCACTGTCAAAGTACCAAACATCTGAGTCTACTGCAGACATGCACTGATCATGAGAAGATGGGTCAAAACTGCAGACAATAGTAAACGCCCATTCTTCTTCCTGCACAAGATTTGCAGACTCTGTTTTTGGTGTAGAGGCCTCTGCAACAACCATTCCAGTCTCTTTCTTCTTTGCCTCTTTAGCAGCCAGTTTTGGATAGTTCTTTATAATATGATCATTTCCTTTACAGTACTTGCAGAACAATTTCTGCTTTTCTGATTTCTTTTCATCTTTATCCTGGTTCTTCGATTGTGCAGCATTTGCAGATTTTTGCTTACTAGTAGAAGAGCTCCATTTTCCTTTGCCCTTTTGACTAGCCAGGAAAGCTTGATCTGCAACACGCATAATGGACCTGTTCTGCCTGGACTGATCTTCCTCCAACAGAACAGAGACTAATTCTTCAAATGACAAGGCATTCGGATTGCCTTTCATCATCAACCGAAGAGTAGAGGCAAAACTCTGATATGAATCAGGAAGACCATTCAGAACGGTCTGCACAAGTGAGCTATCTGGTATAACCTCATCAGCAGAAATCAATTGTTCCTTCAGGTCTTTGATCTTTGTCAGAAAACTGTCCATAGAATCACCTTCATTCATGTGCTCACTCTCCAACTGTTTTCGGAGGTAAGCAACACGAGCCTCATTCCTAGCCTGGTACAAAGTGGTAAGTGTATCCCAAGCATCCTTTGCTGTTCTGCAAGAGCGAATGTGAGGAATAATGGCACGTTTGACAGACAAAGCTATCAATGCATGTGCCTGGGTATCTCTGCCATCCCAACGAATCTGCTCTGCAGTAGGTGCAACAGAAACAGCAGCACGAACAGGAATCTGCGGAATATCATCTTCGACACCATCTTCATCAGCTCCAGTACCTCCAGCACTTGTATTTGTAGTACCTGTAGTCGCAGGTGTAACAGGACGTCTTTCAATACCCTGCACAATGTTCCACAGTCCTTTTGCAACCAGTACATGTCGCATCATATAAGCCCATAATGGGTAGTTGGTACCATCCAACTTATCCTCAACAGCCAACATACGGAATACATCACTGCTTTCAGCCATGGCCGGTGACTAAAATACCTTGATGCACAAAATTGACTGTATCTCAAAAAGTTGAACGGAACTGCCCAGACGAGTTCTGCTAGACCTGTAGCAAACTTTGAGACGCTTAAACTGGCGAACAGAAACTGGTATATACCTTTGGCACAAAAGGACGAAATAGCCTGCACAAGCGCTACGATAGTGTGTTCGGAGGCCGAAACGAGCTCAGATCGCGATTTCGGCACCACACAGCAAAGCTGTATTGATCTCGGAAACACCCTGAGTATGCTCACCAAATTTTGTGTGAATCTGAGACTGCAAACGGAGGAGTGTCGACGGCGCCCTAGAAGAAGCAACGACCTGCTCTGATACCAATTGTTGGAGTTAGACGTCTGCGGAAGCACGCGAACAGCACAAGGAAGAAGAAGAAGCTTGGAGCACAACACACAAGACTGAATGTATTACTAGAGAATGTACAAAGATAAGTAGCCCATTAGGGCAATAGGCGTATATACAAGCCGGGGGAAAAAAACCTCCTAAAGAGGGAAAAAAGTGCCCCGGCAGTCCTAGAGTGTTCACACACATCACTACCTAAATATATCAACAATAATTTCCTCTAATCATTCGAGTAATCCTTGAAATGCAACTCTAAGTTAACTAAATTTTTCTAATTGAAAAGTTGTTTGGCCTCAAACATTGCTTTAGATAGCTCTTCCATCTTGATGCATAACTTAGTTCTCTCACCCTCTAGCTTTCTTGTGGGATAACATCTGTCTAGTTCAGTTACATTTGGTCCTTTTTTGACATGAGCATGGTATGCTTTGAACATCATGTCTAATTCTTTTTAAACCCCAAATCTTTTTCTTGTTCTACTTGCTTGGCTTGTTGCAAATCTTGTGCTTGGGGAATTGCATGAACCAAAATTATCCTAGTTGTGCTTCCACTAGAGCTTGCATTATGCCTACTATGTTGATTGGGGTCACTTTCGGTGCATTAGCTAGTTCTTATGGCAATCCTAAATGATATGTTTGTTTCCACAATCAAATAAAAATGCCTTGAATCATGATAGATTGAGTTTTTCTTGCATGTGAAGGGTGAGGACATTCTCATATAAAATGATCTTCTTGACATCTAAAACATGTTCCTTTACACACTTGTGCCCTCACTTGCCTTATTTTGGGTCTGGGTTGGGATTCATATACATAACATTGGCATTACCAAGTTCCCAATTGTATTACTATGGAGGGGCTTCATACTAGTAAGTCTTTAGGTGATCTAGAGACTCAATGAAGTATGTGGGTATATTATTTTGATATGAGGAGCCAAAGCTATGAGAGTTAATATCATTTTTCATAATTAGAGGAGAAATCGATACTAGGGCCCTATCTTGATCATCTTCTACTACAACATACTTAACTAAGACCACATTTGTGGGGTGGTTTGTGACCTAAAATAGGTTGTGGCCTAGGTTGAGCCTAATAAGGCTGCTAGTAGGGATGTTGATTCATGTAGTATAGTTGAGGCTGGTAGTGAGGTTCATACCTATAAGGCCATTGATAGGTCTACCTAATTACCTGTTTTTTGTAACTATGTTCTTGTGCAAAGTGGTTGGTTTACTTTCTCTTTATCATGCAATAATATGATCCTAGAGATAGTGATCTATAGGCTTGAATGGGACATGTGTTGGCCATGTGATCACCTCCACAAATGTAGTAATGTTTGACCATGAGCACCTTCTGATTTTCTTCCTATTTTGAAGGTTTCCTCCTATCTTTTGAGCAACTAGCCCCATTAGTTCTTCCACTAATGATGAGGGTTTTGAAGTTGTGCTTGCAGGGTAATGTGGACCCTTATAGATTTTCGAGAGTTCTAGTTCTTTTCCTAGGTCTTCCTCAATCTGAGTACATATTTTAACACATTGATTTAGAGTGTGTTAGTCGGCCGCCGGATTGGCGATTGTAAAAACGAAACCGAATCTTGTTCACACGAACGAAAGGTTGTTACAAAAATACGTTGTAATCTTTTATATAAAGCAATGAAAAGAGATGCTCAGGACGACTCGTGGAATCACCAGACTGTCCGTCTGGGTGATTGTCTGAGCGTTGCTGTAGCGTTGTTTGTCTAATTTCTGAGTACTTTGAGTATACTGTGCATATCCGTGTTTGTTATCTATCGATCTCCGTTGCGCTTGTGAGTTTCATTTACATACGATAGATCGTTGTACTGTTGTCTGAGTAAGTTGTTTGCGAATCTCTATTAGGATTGTTGTGTTAGTTCACATATCGTGTTGTTATTCTTTCTTGAATGGTCTGCCTGTGTTTGGTGAAGTCTGTGTAGCTATGGTAGCTTTCTGGTATTCGGGTTTGTATTGTGTTGTCTTCAGTATTGAGGTCTATGTTTGTATGACAAAGATTAAGCTACGGTAAGAGCCGTCCTAGTTGCGTACTGAATCTTCAAGCACTATGTGTCTGAAACTGTTGAGTCCTTCTGTGTTTTCCGTTTGTCTGATTTTGAGCGATGTTTGGTGAAGGTTGAACTATTGTTAAATGTTACAGTTGTGTGTATTCGGAAAAAGGGTTTTGAGGTAATTCGGTATTACGATACTGATAGTCTGGTACAATGTGTTCGGTAGACTCTAATAGAGTTCAAATGACGAACCGTAAAGAATGAGGATGAGATACCAATTCTTGATAACACCTTGAATGTTGGTATATTGTGTGTTGTGACGTAATTTTGGGAAACAAGCATAGGGCCTCTGTCTTTACAGATCCCTTCCACTCCCAAGAACCCAATTCTCGTTTAAACGCGCTTCTGACAGTTAGAACAAAAGCGTTTAACACTTGTGCCATCTGTGGGAAGGTGGCAACAGATCAGATTGTTGCAAATCAGTTATGGAAACGTGATTGTAAATTGTAAATCGATAGTAAAAGTACGCAATTAGTATCAAAAGATGATACATGTTGGTTACTGGATCCGGTGAAACGTATCCAAAGAACCGCCAGCCTGGGGTACCTAATTTGCTAAGGACGCCTCCAGGAGGTAAAAGCGCAGATAGGTCTAACCCAGTTGTCAAGAAAGTAAAGAACGTTAGTAAGGATTCCGGTCATATTCCGATGGAACGAACTAAATCTCTGGCCGACTCCGGTGCGATTTCATCACAATCTGTCAAAGATATAGTAACTCAAGAATCTAATAGGACGCAGTATGAAGTTAATTTAACATCATTGAGTAAAGATTCGAACTTGTTTACGAATAGAAACTTCTTACTAAAAGAAATCAGCAAGGGAGAAAAAGCACCCTGTATTGGTGAAAAATCGACACATTCCGGTGATATTTCGGTACCAGTTGCTGAAAGATCGCTGTTTTTCGGTGACGGTTTACCATTTTTTGGTGAATCATCAGTCCAGTCACCGCGATTGGGAGTAAGCTTTCCTACATTTGACATCAAGAAGGAAGGTAGCTTGTTCGAAACCGAGATTCGAAACATACTGAACAAGATTATCGACCCGGAAAGTGCACAGGCTAACGATACAGATTCCGACGATTCAGATATTCAGCCTCGGGGTACAGAAGATAGTCACAATATAACCATCAGCGCCATGAACGGGCAACAACAACAACAACAGCAACAACAACAACCATGCCCACCAAGGCCGACTCCAACCGGAGTAACGTACACTAAATTCGGTGGATTTCCAGGAGATGACCCAGATGCTCATGTACGCACATTTGAGATAAGTTACACAGTGCTCAACCATCCACCCGATCTGGCGTATAAGGCCATTGTCTTCCAGTCTACATTGGTTAATGAAGCAGCCAGATGGCGTACAGAATATGATATTAACCATTTTGGCACCTATGAAGCAGTAAGGGATGCATTTTTGCAGAGATTCAAGCTAAAGAAGAATCCAGCCGAAATTTTTGATTACCTGCAAAACAATAGACAGAAGATAAATCAAACAGTGCAGGAATATGCCACTCTATTCAGAACCCATTTGAGGCAATTACCACCAGCACATGCCAACCTACCGGATGACGTTATCACTCAATGGTTTATCAATGGATTGACTCCGCAACTTAAACAGATTATGATCATACGCTGTGTAGGAGCTATGATGCTAGATGCAGTAATTGCAATGGCTTTGCAGCTGGAAAACAAGGTTGGAGGATTTACAGAAGACTTGGAATGGTTAAAGGCAAATAAAAATGTTGCAGAAGACCCGACTAGACAAATGTTCTGCACCACATGCAAGAATTCAGGGCACACTAGTGCCACTTGTCCACTTAATCAGTTGTTTTGCGCTATCTACAACACGACCGGCCATACTACCGAAAACTGTGCATACAACGCCAAAGTGCAGGGAACCGCAACAGTCAATGCTATTATACAGGAACCAGGACAGCCAGCCAATCATTATGTACCTCCGCAAATGAGAAACAACTAGCAACAAGGCTATCGAAATTTCAGAGGACAGAGAAATAATAACTACAATGCAAATCGCTGGCAGGCCGGACCAGCACAGGAAAATCCCAATTTGCCACCACCGCGCTGCCATTTTTGTGGTGAATTTGTTAACATTAGAAGATTTTGTAAGGATGCAGCTGAGTATGATCAGAGGAAGAAAGAACGACAAAACCCAATGACTATTATGGTACAAATCACACCCGTAGGAACGCAAGCTGCAATAATTCAGACCCGATCCGGTAAGCAACTGCAACCAGCGGCAGAAGTATTTGAACCAGGCATACGTGAACAACAAAGGATGTATGATAAGGCCAGTCAATGGACCACCACCGAACCTCCAGTGTTTCCAAATCCTATTCCGGTGACCCAGGCTCCGCTAACCAAGGAAGGAACACAAAAACAAGATTCTAATTCAGTAGCAGGCACATCATCTTCAGCAGATACATCCTCTTCAGTCGGCGCATCATCTTCAGAATCCGTGGAAAGCGCAATTCAATCACATAAGGCCTGGGAGATTTTATCTAAAGCGTCCATTACTCTTCCTCTTGGTCAATTACTTGCACTAGTACCAGGAGTTCGACAACAATTCCAACAACAGTTCAGTCCGTACCTTCTTGCATTCCAGCAACAGCGGCAGTGCAACCGGAACCTGATTCTACGGTCGATCATTCGGTTCCTTTAATTACGGTATGGTATAAAAATCATAAAATTACACAGGTACTAATTGATGGAGGATCTGGTATGAACATTGCTATGCTGCACTGTGTAAGCAGTTAGGATGGACTGAAATTGAACCAGTTCAGCTCTTTGTCAAAATGGCTGACCAGTCAAGAGTCCATCCAGTAGGACTTGTACGGAATGTACCAACAACTTTGCAGGGTACCACATTTAAGATGACCTTTGTCGTCCTAGAATTACCGGAATCCACCCTTGATTATAATCTTCTTTTTGGTCGTCCTTGGCTGAAGCAAGCTAAGGTCATACAAGATTGGTCTGCACAGGAACTCACTTTCAAAGACAATAATCGTAAATATATTGTAAAACTAGATGCTATACAGCCTTGCGAATTGCATGCTAGGCCGTATTTTGCAGAACCAGTTCATATGTTAGATGGGTTGTCAGATGATGAAGAAGAAGAGTTTTTAAAGAACAACATTGACTTAATCTCCCTAGGAACTGTTGACCTACAATCTATTGCAGATAATTGGAATCCTGCAGTTTGTACGGTGATGCCTGATACTACTACTACACATGACGCTGATCTACAACAACTTTTTAAGCTAGCTGACGATACAGAGAGGCCCCGACAATTTTATGTTCCAGAGGATCAGTTGATCACTTATAATTTAGGAGATGAAGACCATCCGCGTCCTATCAAGATAAAAAAAAACTTACCGGAAATATTTCAAGCAGACCTAATCCAGCTACTTCGAGAGTTCTCCGATGTCTTTGCATGGGATTATAAAGATATGAAGGGTTTGGACCCGCGCATTTATCGACACAGGGTCATGCTGAAGCCGGAAGCAAAACCAATCAAACAACCAAGCTACCGGATGAATCCGAACTATGCATCACAGGTAAAGGCAGAACTTGATAGGCTACTCAAAGTCGGATTCATTGTACCAGTAGAGCATGCTGAATGGATCTCACCAATTGTTATTATGCCTAAAAAGAATAAGCAGCTATGAATATGTGTAGATTACAGGAAACTGAACGCAGCTACGGTGCTTGATCCATTTCCGCTACCTTTTCTTGGCACAATGCTTGATAGAGTAGGAGGACATGAAATGTATTCATTCCTAGACGGATACAGTGGGTATAATCAAGTTAGAATGGCTGAACACAATATACCAAAGACCGCTTTCATCACCAATTGGGGCGTTTTTGCTTGTACCGTAATGTGGTTTGGATTAAGAAATGCCCCAAGTACTTTTCAGAGGTGTATGCAGGAAATATTCTCCCCTTACCTTACCTCGTTTATGCAAGTTTATCTGGATGATTTTTCGTTATTTGGCAAGATAGTAGCACACTTGTTCCATTTATGGTGTTGCTTTGAAAAATGCAGAGAATACAGACTCTGTTTGAACCCAAATAAATCTGTGTTTGCAGTTTCATGTGGAAGGCTACTTGGCCACATCGTATCTGCACAAGGTATACAGGTGGATCCAGATAAAATTACAGCTGTGTTAGAAGCACCTGTGCCCACTACACCTAAGGAATGCGCTTCATGGGCCAAGTAAGATGGCATGGTCGGCACTTACGGTGGCTTGCTCATTTGGCAATACCACTGAACAGATTAATCACCAAGACTCCTCGACAATTTGAGTGGACTCAGGAATGTCAGATAGCATTTGATAGTCTAAAGTGTTTATTAACACAAGTTCCCATCTTACAGCCTCCCGACTGGGATCACCCCTTTCATGTATTTGTTGATGCCTCAGATATAGCAATTGGAAGTGTATTAATGCAACAAACGAATAAGTGGTTCAGACCAGTATACTATACAAGTCGAAGGCTTGCCCCTGCGGAAAAGAATTACTCTGTAACTGAAAGGGAATGTTTGGGTTTAGTATACTCTGTCAAGAAGTTCAAGCATTATCTACTTGGCTGCAAATTTACTTTTCATGTAGATCATACTGCACTTGTCTATCTGGTTCGGCAACAGCACTTAGGTGGCCGATTAGCACGATGGGTTCTGCTTTTACAAGAATTTGATTACGAAGTTATTCATCGGCCTGGCAGTTCACATGCTTTAGCAGATTTCCTTTCTCGCTTAGATTCTGGTGAAGCTCCGGTCGGTGTAGATGACACAACACCGGCAATTTATGTTTCTGAACCGACTAATGATGAAATTGCAGACCCACCTATGCCATCTACATACTATGATCAGATATTGACCTTTCTTACTGATGAATGCCTCCTTTCTTAGACTTCTACTGCAATACGCAGGAAAATTGCAGTTTTCAGCCGTCGATTTCGGTTGATTGCTGGGGAATTATACTATATGGATCACACTGGAGTTTTACTTCGTTGTATTCCTCCACATGAAGTTAACTCAGTCATTATTCTGGCTCACTCAATCCCTTCCGGTGGACACTTTGCAGCAGATTTAACACACCGGAAAATTCTGCAAAGTGGACTTTGGTGGCCTACTATGTACAGGGATGTATCTCAGTTTGTCAAACAATGTGATACTTGTCAACGGTCTGGACAGCCTCTACAACGCCAATTTTTTCCCTCTCCAACCGGTCTTGCCATTGGAACCTTTTCAGAAGTGGGGCCTAGATTTTGTTGGACCTATTACACCTCCTGCCATACTCAGTAATAATCGTTAATATTCTAACATGTACAGACTATGCTACTAGATGGGCAGAAGCATGGGCTTTAAGGTCGGCCACAACTGTTTCGGTGGCAAAGTGTCTAATGAAAGATGTCTTTCCGCGTTTTGGCTTACCTCTAGAGCTTGTTACAGATCAAGGCACTCATTTTGTCAACAATTTAATGAAAGTACTTACACATTCTTTTCAGATCATGCATAAATTCAGTTCACCATATTATCCTCATGCAAATGGTTTGGCTGAGAGTACGAACAAGACCCTGTTGAATATGCTTCGAAAACTCATTCTGGAAGCACCGAAAAGATGGGACCAACTGTTACCTGCAGTCCTGTGGGCATACCGAACTACCTATAACGTAGCAACAGGTCTAACACCCTTCAAACTAGCTTATGGATTGGAATCCATAGCACCCATGGAAATTATTGTGCCAAGCTTACGTGTGGCTCTCACTCAGAAATTGATACCAGAAGATTCTTTATCATTTCGGCTAGATACACTCAGAAAACTAGATGAGCATCGATGGACAAGTTTTCTGACTATCTAGGAAGTACAGCTAAGACAAGCTCGAACACATGATCGATATCTAAACACCCCAGTTTTTACGGTGGGACAACTTGTACTATTTTACAATGCAAAATCAAATCGCTCTGCTGGCAAATCCAAGTTACGATGGTTTGGCCCCTACCAGATTTTTGAACAAGTGGGCCCAACAACTTTTCGATTGACTACTTTGACCGGAATTCCTCTTTCGAAAGTCATCAACGGTTCGAAGCTGCGGCCGTATCAACAAGCATTCCATCCACACTGAACGTTCCACGGATTGGCCGCACATTTTTGCGTTTTCTTTTCTTTTCTTTTATTTTCTTTTAATTTTGCGTGCTTAATAAATTAATATAAGTCTGTAAATATCTGCATTTTGATACCTAATTATGTCAACAGCCGCCCTGCCCTTTCCATCTACTCATACATGCACATCGAAGTTATGAAGTTATCATCTCAGCGTCGCACGATGATTAGTGATTTTGACTGCTCCCCACTGCCGAACATCTACTTAACCTTCTCCGTTTCGCCAAAAATCGCTATTGTGTTTGCGTGATTTGTGTGATTGTGTAAACCCTGTGCTTTGTGCCTTATGCTTGCGTTTACTGTGTGCGCCATGGAAGCTCTGGCAAACTTCGCCGCTTTCCGTGATGGACTCCCTGCCGACGTGGGAGAGTTCCTGCGCACCCGTGGGTTATCCAATTTTGCTGAACTGCCTTGGCATTCAGTGGAATCCCACCCGTTTTATGCCCCTATAATCCCCGCCATCGCTGCCACACCTGCCACCGAGCGGAGTTGGCCGATAACTTCATTACCATCCCGCGTAGTTATCACTATGCAAACCTTCTCTGATGCATTCCGACTTGCTCCAGTAGGTCGGGAAAATGGCCCAAATCTACCAATTGCAACAATGAATCAGTTATTCCCTAGGAGCTCCTCAAACGAATATGCCATCCTCTGCCATCCTGAACCTAAGAGATCTGCGCTACAATTCCTAGTAGCCATTCTTAACCTGCAAAAGCGAACCTATGGAATCTCTCGTCCTTTTTACTCCGCTATAGATTTAGCTGCTCGAGAACCCATCAATTTTGCATCATATTTCTTCCGGTGAATACACAAAGAATGCGTCTCCATCATGAAGCACGTAAAGAAGGGGGATATGCCAAGATCCAGGCTACCGCACATCCTCAGCTTCTTATTTCCGGCCATCCAAGCAGCGCAACCCCCACCCCGAGGACCCATCCTACGCCATGAAGAGTCTGCACAGATTTTAGAGGATGATGAAGAAGATGAACAGGAATTATTCCAACTCTTCCGACGAAAAAGAATTAGAATCAGTTCATCCGAGAGCGAAGTACAGGGTTCAACCACAAATGATAAGGCCGACGACAAAGAAGAAGAAGCAAACGAAGACGAAACTTTTCACGACACCACAACTACCATGCATCATGAATCTTCAGCACAGTCATCTTCAGAACAACATCAAGAACAGGAGGCTCCCACCGAATCTGACACAAGCTCATCACAAGGAGCATCACAGCAACAATCGGAGCAGGAAAAGCAAAGAGATGAAGAACATATAATCAAAGAAGTCTTCGAGGAACTGCTTAAAGCAGTAGAGTCCACAGCTGCCGACACCGCTGACACACAACAAACCACAGAAAAGGTAACAAAATCTCACTCTGTTTTTCCCACTCCACCATCGGAACCTCCACTCAACCCAATTATCCCTACTCCACCCATTCTTCCCGAAGAACCCACTGCCTCTTCTTCCTCATCCCCAAACTACTCTCCACCGAACTCCCAGCAGCTACTCACCGCATCCTCATCTCAACCTCGTCCTCATCTTCCACTTCCTTCGATTCCCATGATCTCTGAGCTTGCAAATATGGGTCAATTGCTAATTCAGCTATCGCAACAATTACCAGTACAGATGAAACAGGTCACTGATAGCATCCGAGAAGAATTCCAACATAAAGTGGATGTCCTGGAGGCAGATATTAGTCCTCTACAAGAAGAATTGGTGTTGGCTAAGGCAGAAAATCAAGCCCTACAAGAACAACTGAAGGAGTTACAATCCCGAATGGCCGAACAGGTAGAAATTACAACTCAAAGGGATGCGGCACTAGCTGAGCTCAGAAAGAAAGACGAGTTACTAAATGATGCAAATACAGAAATCATCCAGTTGAAGCAAGAGATACAGGATAAAGAAGATGCCAGAATCGCATTAGGAAATCTGCTCGAAGAAACCAGAGTTCAACTAGACAAAGTGGTACAAAAAGGCCAAGAACAGTACGATCTGGCGATGAAAACAACCGAAGAACTCCAGAAATATAAGATAGAATTCGACGAGGTAAACAACATTCTACGGTGAAAACTGACATTAGAAGCACAATTACAAAAAGTAATATCAGATCTTCGTAGAGAAAGAGATGCCTACTCCAGAACAATCCAGTTCCAGAATCAGCAGAGCGATAGAAAAGACAACCAACTCGACAATCAGAAAGAAAGATTGGCCAAGATGGATAAACAACTTGCAGAGATGAAAGTATCCAAGGATGTGGCCTTATCAAACGAATTTTATTTACAAGAGGCCTTTCTGCAGACGCAGACAGAAATTTTGATGACCGAAGTAATTTCCCTAAGTTCTGTAAGAACCGATGCACAATTAGTAGAACCCGATACTTTGAAACAGCTGTTAGAAGCTTTAAAAAAGAAAATCGCCCGAACCTTTAGATTAGCCAAAGCCATGTATTTAGAAGGCATTATAGATGAACTGTAGTTTTGTTAGACCTGCGGGTTCGAGTCCACCGTGCGTGCCAATGTTAGTCGGCCGCCGGATTGGCGATTGTAAAAACGAAACCGAATCTTGTTCGCACAAACGAAAGGTTGTTACACAAATACGTTGTAATCTTTTATATAAAGCAATGAAAAGAGATGCTCAGGACGACTCGTGGAATCACCAGACTGTCCGTCTGGGTGATTGTTTGAGCATTGCTGTAGGGTTGTTTGTCTAATTTCTGAGTACTCTGAGTATACTGTGCATATCCGTGTTTGTTGTCTATCGATCTCCGTTGCGCTTGTGAGTTTCATTTACATACGGTAGATCGTTGTACTGTTGTCTGAGTAAGTTGTTTGCGAATCTCTATTGGGATTGTTGTGTTAGTTCACGTATCGTGTTGTTATTCTTTCTTGAATGGTCTGCCAGTGTTTGGTGAAGTGTGTGTAGCTATGGTAGCTTTCTGGTATTCGGGTTTGTATTGTGTTGTCTTCAGTATTGAGGTCTATGTTTGTACGGCAAAGATTAAGCTACGGTAAGAGCCGTCCTAGTTGCGTACTGAATCTTCAAGCACTGTGTGTCTGAAACTGTTGAGTCCTTCTGTGTTTTCGGTTTGTCTGATTTTGAGCGCTATTTAGTGAAGGTTGAACTACTGTTAAATGTTACAGTTGTGTGTATTCGAAAAAAGGGTTTTGAGGTAATTCGGTATTACGATACTGATAGTCTGGTACAATGTGTTCGGTAGACTCTGATAGAGTTAAAATGACGAACCGTAAAGAATGAGGATCAGATACCAATTCTTGATAACACCTTGAATGTTGGTATATTGTGTGTTGTGATGTAATTTTGGGAAACAAGCATAGGGCCTCTGTCTTTACAGACCCCTTCCACTCCCAAGAACCCAATTCTCGTTTAAACTCACTTCTGACAGTTAGAACACAAGCGTTTAACAAGTGTCTAGCTCTTCCAAATACATATAGGATCTAATCCACGTAAAAGACCATCTAGAAAAAAAGACACTTGCTTCACCTAAGTTGGTAGTCGTGGGGTTTGGAATCTCTCTATGTAGTGCTTAAACATTAGTCTTGCTAATCTCACAATCCCTTGGGGAGTCTGCTTGAAGTTGTGGATCAAGGATGATGTGTTATGTCTATTTCCAATTTTTAAGAATTCAGTGATGAATGCATCCATCAATTGTGAGCTCTCCTGGTACTTTATTTAGTGGCTAGAACCATCCAAAGAGTGTACCTTTCAAGGTTAACCCAAATGCCTCATATTGAGTGAATAAGTCTTCCGCCTGTTGAGCCCTCAATACTTGTTTGAACTCAGCCACATGATCATACAGATCCCCTATTCTATCAAATTAATTCTTTATGTTTTTCACTAGTTGTGAGGGTCTCAATGTTCTAGAGTGTTCTCTTTGCCTTTGTACCTACCTTGGCCTCTTGGATATGTAAAATAGAACTTGTGGGCTAGTGGTTAGTTCATACTGTGGAACATCAAAAGCAACACGTTGAGGTTAGTCAGAGCAGCCAGCATAGTTACAGTTTGAAAAATTTCTCTTAAGGAGGTGTCGTAGAAAGGTGTGGAATACTATAATGCATAAAATACCTAATTAATAACAACCAATGGAGCAATCAATTTAACTCTCATTGGATGTCATCCCTATTTTTTTAGGGATGTGCAAAAGATGACCTTGAGAGAGTCAAACTAAGGCTTCTCTAAATTTGCTAAATCAAATGACTTGAGAATTTATCCACATAAAATAAATAGTGGTAGCTCTCCAATGAATTCTTAATCTCTTGATTTGGAGCTATGTGGAGAGAACAATAACCTTTGCAAGTTGACTATGTCTAAGGAAGACAATGATGGCCAAAGTATATATATATTATTTCCTTCTTAAAGTAAAAGCGATTGAGATCCTTATATAGACTCTTAAGGATCTATCCATGCCTTTTCTCCATGAATTTGGTTTCGAAATTAGGATAAATTAGTAATTCAAATGGATTGCGATCTTTTCCTATAATCTAGGAAAAAGTGATATAATCTTGATCTATTTTTGGTCGATCGGATTGATTGATCAAATCGCAACCACTCTAACTTGCGATTTTGAGCCTTTCACTTTTCCTTTTACAAATTTGAATGTTTTGCAACGTACATAAGAGTGTGATCATATGTGATCAATAAACTTAATACAATAAATGTGCAAAATAAAAATCTCTTCAAATGAGTATCTAAAATACCATCTTAATGATGGTTTTGATGTAGATCATAGTTGTAGTTACTTTCCAATGCCACTTTCTTACTGTATGTGTGCATAAAACACACAAATTTAAAAAAAAACATAAAAACATAAAAACATAAAAAACATAAAAATAATTTCACTCTCACGTAGTATGGATTCAAGATCTTCTTCACCAATTAGGGATGGCATGCACATGGCTGATCACCCTCTAGATGCCATAGAGACCATGAGTGCTAGGATGTAGATATCACAATTTCCCACAACCATCACGAGCTTTGAGAGATCATGATTTCCCAAGGAAATCGGTTGTGCTAGGGAATCCTATTTCTTGTGGCATTTGTTTTCTAAACTTCTTTTGGATGGACTAATTAGTAGTAAACTTTGGACATTCATCTATGTAAAGAACTTAGAGACCCTTGATTCTTGTTTAAAATAGTTAATCGATTTGGAAGATGGTTTACTAGAAATATTAACCCTCCTCAACCAACACTCTTCTTCTAGTGGTGGTTGATATCTCTCGTCTTTGAATGAGCTAGCCAGACATTTGGGAGCTTAGGAGCCATCTAACAATCAAGCTTACCAAAATGGACCTCAACACATGCAACCACTTAAAAGATGTTATCAATGTGGAGCGAAGACCTAGAACACATGAAACACCTCGACAACTCAAAGGCTTAAGAGTAAGGAAATGACCAAGGCATAAACCATGGCATACCTTTCCATCTAAGTCACTGAAGTAACTATTGTAGCCATTGGATACACATGAGGGAGGACCTCAATGATGAAGTAAGATGGAGTGTTTTGGTACCTCTAAGGAGGTGATCCATCCTAGTACCATTCTCGTCAGAGCTTTCTCAATAGACAATATCTTGCCACTAAGCTACACTCATGTGGTGATTAAGAAGGGGAAGGAGACTAATGTTGACATTTTCCTGAGAAGTATTCAGGTCCTCAAGGTTTTATTCTTGGATTTTGGAACTTGCTTGAATCAGTCTTTTGGTGATTCTTGGAGCCCTTTTAGAGTTTATTTGTGCATATTTCTCTTTACACAAGTTCATAATATAAAAAAGAGCATTCTTTGTGTTTCATATACAATGAGTTCTCAGATTTGGACCTATTTTTACACCCATATCACTGATTTATAAGTTTCTTGGATAGGCCTTAGTTGTGTTGGGAGTACTCATCACTAGTTAGCAGATCATCAACACTTGTTAGCTTAGTTTGCAAGTGAAATGAGCCTTTGGTAAAGCTAATTTTGGATAAGATTTAGGCTCTTTTAGCTCACTTTGTATTTCTCATTGCTCAAATATATTGTTTGAGATTTGAATTAGATGTGTGCAAAAGCTCCCTAGTCAATTAATACCAAGTTGTGAGCTCTGAGAAAAACATTGAACACTTATATTCCCAAAATAGAAGGTTTCTTCATAGTTCTAGTACATCCAAATCATTTGTTTTGATGCAAATTTTTGGAAGTGATATTTCAAAGTACCTAGTGGGTCTAAATGCATTATTTTTGAAGCTAACAGAGTCTACTAAGCATCTCTAAAGTCAACTTGGTAGGTGTAGACCAAGTTTTGTGCAACACTAGCTCACCTCTGGAGCACACCCAACCATCTCCTCATAGAGGTATTAGAGCAACAAAAAATCAACATCGAGCACTCTCACTATGTATGTCTTTTTTCAAATTTCCTATGTATGCTTATGTGGTATTACATGATCATTATGTTTGACATAGTTTTCATGTGCCAAAGAGGGTCATGGTGAGGTTTTTATGTAACCACATGTTAGAGAATCTTCATTGATATAGTGGAATGCATACCCTAGACTTGCCATAAGAGATGTAATCTAGTGAATTCATAGCTAGTTGATAAGCCTAGTTGGCTTCTGCTTGTCACTTGATCTATTCAATGAGAACTAGATTGATATGATGTGAAAAAATAATGTAGTTTTATGGTTCTTTGGTAGTGTTATGATTCTTGATCTCCATTTCTTCAAAGGATACTCTACTAGAATTTTTTTACAGATTTCATTTTCCTCCATACATAAGCCAATTATGTTCCCTGATTTGCTTCTAAAGGACAAATATTAGTTCACAAACTATCAATTTGGCACCTTTGGATCAATCCTTTTTGCTCATCTGTTCATTTTCTAGTGAAACTCTACCAAAATTTTTCCAAAAACCTGACACATAGTACTATTTTCAAATTTTCAATGGTGGTTGGTCATCTCTATTATAATAAGTAATCTAGTTACTTTTTCATCACCATGGTATGAGAGGTTTCAAGCACATCTGATGGATCATGGTTGTGGGAAGAGATGGTGATACACTCCAAAGATGATAATGGTGCTGCAATAACCTGCTCCACACCTGCCAAGTTTCACTATAGAAATGCTTAATAGACACTTTGAGCTTGGTAATGATGCAATAAAACTGCCTTATTACTTTGGAATATCATTCTTCAATTGATTTATCAAAACATATAACTCAACACAAAACAGATGATTAAAAACTTGCTATTTTTATATGAAGAGCACTCTGGTATTTTACTTAGAGCTCATAGTCTGGTAAAAATTGACCAGAAAAAATTTGCACATATTTAATTTAATATATGATAAATCTAAAGCAACAAATGTGATGAATTTAATGGACTATACTAATAGAAATCAATTTAGGAACATTGGGGTGTCATCCCGACTTTTCAGGAGCAAACTCCTTTCATACATAGGTGTTTTCAAATTGATGTAGCTCACTGTGTAAATATCCAAACAAAATGAAAATTGAGATGAAGCAAATAGACTTATCACTTTACCTATAGCAATTTAAGTCACTTCAAAAGAGTAAGTACACTGAGAGAAATCACTGATCAAAGTTGACTAAAAAAACATAGAGTAAACCTAAGACAACAGTTGTAGAAAACTCCAAGTATGATCAAGGAAATCAATTTGTTTTGAACATATAGTACATGAAAATGATGGGAATGAAGCATGGGAAGGAGGAGCACAATGTCTGCTTAAATTATTTACAAATCTTGATTCTAATCTCCTCTAAAGGACTGCTCTACCCCTGCGACTCTTTTCATGAGTTTTTATAGAAGTTTTTGAATTCAAATTTGGTGGGGATCCCACCTAAAAGTTCCTCCATTCTTAGGGAATCTCATCTAATTCATTCCTCGTACTTGGATTTCATGATTTGTACCTACCAAAATCATGGAGTTCCTTTTTCCCTTTCACATTTGAAGATTCTACTTTTTACTTTTTACGAGAGAATGGTTTTATGGCTTCTCTCATTGAGAGTTCATAAAAGACCATAACACAAATGATTTTTATCAAGAACTAGGCTTGGAAAAATGCACCAACAACTCTCCTTCAAGCCTAGCATGCTTGAGTCCATTAGTCCAATCATTCCTTGCTGATTTCCATTAGTCCAATCATTCCTTTGAATCTGCTTAGCTTGATACCATCCAATGGTTTTGTGAACATATCTGCACATTGAAGATTAGTGGATACATAGGACAGTTGAATGTCCTTGCTCAATAACATTTCTCTAACATAATGGAAATGAACTTCAATATGCTTAGTTCTAGCATGGTAAATAGGATTAGCTGCTAAGTGAAGAGAGCCACTATTATCACCAAAGATGTGAGGTGTTGAGGTATGCAACCCCAACTCTGAGTATAAACACTTCAACCACATTTCTTCTTGTGTTGCATTGGCCAATCCTCTGTATTCAGCTTCAGTTGAAGATAAAGCAATAGTTGGTTGCTTCTTTGAAGACCATGAGATCAATTTTGAACCTGCAAAAGATTAAATATCCAGATGTACTCTTCTTGTCATCCTTAGATCCAACCCAATCTGAATCTGAATAGATTCAGAGATCAATTTCTGAGGTGTAAGGATAAAAATAATCCTTCATTAATTGTGCCCTTTAAGTGTTTGAGCACTCTCTTGGCTGCTTCCATATGTGGCTTCCTTGGCTTATGCATAAATTGACTGAGTATGCTTACACTATAGCATCTATCTACCTTTGTGAGAGTAGCATAGTTCAAGGTTCCTACTAAGCTTTGATAGCTTATGATGTCCTCAATGAAATTTCCATCATAAGAACTTAGCTTATGGTTAATCTCCATGGGTGTACCTACACAGTTCGTGTTTTCCATTTTGAATTTGGAAAGCATCTGAAGTGCATACTTTCTCTGAATGATCTAGATGCCAGAATTTGTATATATGAGTTAAAGCTCAAGGAAATGTGTTAGAGGTCCCAGATCACTGATCTTGAATTCATCCTTCATTCTAGCCTTTTTGTGATTGATTCCATTGATGTCATTCCTTGTAATTATTATATCATTTACATATACACATAGAATATATTACTCTGAACAATTTCTTTTTATGAATAATGATGTATCTCCCTTGCTAGCCTTGAAGCCTTGGTCCTATAAATAGGTTACCAATCTGTGATTCCAAGCTCTTGGAGCTTGTTTCAATCCATACAGAGCTTTTTGCAGTTTGCACACATAATTAAGATGATGTGCATTTTCATAACCAAGAGGTTGTGCCATATAGACTTCCTCTCAAATCCATCCATTCAAAAATGCATTTTTTACATCTAATTGATATAACTTCTTCTTTTTGGCTTCTTCTTTTCTCTCATTGACCTTCTGTTTTGTTGTAGAGAGCTTTTCTGGTCCTTGATTTAATTCTTCCATTTTAAGTTTTCCCTTGTTCTTCCATAGCTTCAATTTATCCAACTCTATGATGTCATCTTCAAAATCATTATCTTCAAGTTGCTTTGGCTCCTTTGTTGGAAGAGATGGAAAGTCCTCTTCCAAGTCATATGGTAGCTTCACTTTCCTGTCATCATCAAACCAAGATTTATTCTCATCAAAGACTACATCCCTACTAACTAGAAAACCTTTGTTAGCAAGATTGTACAATCTATAGCCCTTTTGATTTTGATCATATCCAATAAACACACATTTCTTTGCTTCGGGATCCAATTTCCCTCTTACTTGAGAAGGAATGTGAGCATAGGCTGAACATCCAAAGATTCTGCAATGTTCTAGGCTTGCTCTCCTTCGATGCCAAACTTCATATGGAGTCATACCATCTAAAGATTTGGATGGGAGTCTATTTACAAGGTACGTGGTTGTTGATATAGCCTCTGCCCAAAGGTAATAAGGTAGGTTCTTCTCATTGATCATAGATCTAGCTGCTTCAACTATGGTCTTTTTCCCCCTTTCTACTACTCCATTGAGTTCAGGGGTATACCTGGTTGTTATCTCGCTTTTGATGCCTCTTTCTTGAAGGAAAGCATCAAACTCCTTTGAAAAGTATTCTCCACCATTATCTGATATGAGTCTATTGAGACATTTACCTATTTGGTTCTCTACAAGTGCAAGACATCTTTTTAAACAATTGAAAACTTCATCTTTATGTTTCATGAAGTATAAGATTGTCCACCTATTGCAATCATCAATAAAAGATACAGAATATTTGGAACTTGAAATGGAGGGTTCTTTGGTTGGACCCCACACATCTGTGTGTACAAGTTCCAATAGCTCTTGATGTATGTAGCCTTTCATATTGAAGGGTTGTCTATGTGCCTTGCCAAATTCACGAGCTCCACACTTGTAGATCATATCTTGCTTTGTGATGTTGGGCAATCCAAGTACACTTTTGTCCCTGCATATTTGTTTTAAAGTCCTTTCACCAATATGAGCAAGCCTTTTATGCCATACCTCTAATTCAGAGAGAGTTTGAGATCCATAGCTAAAGAATGCTATGTTCTTGGTATCTTCCACTTCAAATGTGAAGAGCCTTCGTGTCTTTTCTCCTTTAGCTATCCTTCTGAATCCTTGCTTTGGGTCTTCCACATAGGCTCCATGTCTTGTAAATCTGACCTGCAATCCTTTTTCCATTATTTTTCCAACACTTATCAAGTTCTTGGTTATTGTAAGTATATACAATACCTTAATCAGAAGGTTCATGTTCCCATCTGATGTCTTGACATTAACTATCTTTTCTACTGAGTGCCTTGTATCATCTCCTATCTACACTTCATGTTTGTTCTTGGGATCTTCCAACTCAGAGAGCAATGCTACATTTCCTGATACATGATTGGAGCATCCTGAATCAATGTAAAACACATGATCATCATCCATATCCTGCTTCAATGATAGGTTCATAAGAGAAGTGAGTCTTCTTGAATTTGATCCTCAATGTAGTTTTTTTAGTCCTTCCTTCCTCCATATCCATTTTGGTAATTGTTGTTGTTGTGATAGTTGTTGTATCCTCCATCATATCTGCCCTTATTTGATCCATAGCCACCTCTATTGAATCCTCTTCCTCTTGAATTTCTTGGGTTCATGTAACAATCTTTAGTAGTGTGATTAGAATATCCACATATGTTGCAAGGTTGAGATGCTTGAGGTCTCCCCCTGCCTTGGTTTCCACCTCTACCTCTACCTTTAGCTTTTCCTCTTCTTGTGAAGTTAGCTTGAAAAGAACTTCCTTCATCTACATTCTTCTTTGACTTTGATTTATCTTTAGCTTTAGCTTTATCAGAGTACAGGGTAGAAGATTGATTACCTCTTGAGGACTCACCATTTTTGTTCAGCTTTGCTTCATGTGTGAAGAGTTGGCCCATTAGAGTATTAAGATCTGGTACTTGCATGTCCATGTAAAGATCCATGGCAGTTGTGAAGGATTCCCACTTGTCGTCTACTTTAATGCCATTGATAATTTGCCTTATGATTTGCTCTTCTTCAATCACCTCTCCAATGCTTCCTAATTGATCAGAAATGTCCATCTTTGTGACATAATCAGTCACACTTTGCTTGGGGCTTTTCTTCAATGTAGTAAACTCCATCCACAACTGATTCTTCCTTGCTCTAGTGTTTAAAGAAAAGAAGGCAACAAGTGCATTCTAGGTCTCCCTTGAGGTCTTGCATCCTTTCACATGAGGTAAAAGAAAATTAGAGATTGAGTGTAGAATGTATGACCTTGCTAATGCATCCTTTCAACAATAGGTTGTGAGTCTTTCTTGTTCTTCAAGTGATGGTTGCCGTTTGCTTCTCATAGTTGGCATGACTTCATCTTCAGATATGTATCCAAAGAGATTTCTCCCTTGAAGGTAGGCCTCCATCCTCAGAGAACATGCTTGGTAGTTGTTCCTATCCAATTTGTCAATGGTAGAAGGAAAACCATCTCCCATGTTGATTTGACAATGCTCTCATACTACTATGAGAAGAGATGGTGATACACTCCAAAGTTGATGCTAGTGCTACAATAACCTACTCTACACTTGCCAAGTTTCACTCTAGAAATGCTTAATAGACACTTTGAGATTGCTAATGATGCAATAAAACCACCTTAGTACTTTGGAAGATCATTCTCCAATTGATTCATCAAAACAAATAACTCAACACAAAACAGATGATCAAAAACTTTCTATTTTGGGATGATGAGCACTCTAGTATTTTACTTAGAGCTCATAGTCTACTAAAAATTGACCAGAGAAAATTTTTCACACATCCAATTGAATATATGATGAATCTAAAGCAACAAATTTGATGATTAATGAACTATACTGAGAGAAATCAAGTTAGGAACATTGGGGTGTCATCCCCACTTTTCAAGAGCAAACTGCCTGCATACATAGGTCACTTCAAATTGATGTAGCTCACAACGTAAATATCAAAATGAATTAAAATAGAGATGAACCAAATAGATAGACTTTTCACTTTACCTATAGAAATTTAAATCACTTCAAAAGAGTAAGTACACTGAGAGAAATCAATGATCAAAGTTAACTGAAAATACATAGAGTAAACGCAGGAGTTGTAGAAAACTCCAAGTATGATCAAGGAAATCAATCTGTATTGCACATATAGTACATGAGATTGATGCGATGATATGACTTCAATTGGTTCTATGAACAAAGATTAATTTACAACAGAAGTAGACAATGTCTACCAAGCACTCTTCCTACAAGGGGTATGATCTTTGTAGGTCTTGCGTTATGCTTCTCTTTACTTGGAGAGCTCTCGACACTCTTTTTTCTCACTTCTCTAACTCTCCACTTCAGTGTTCTCACATGGTTCATCACCAAACCACATTCTCCACAAGATTATGAGAGAATATACTTCCCCTCTAACTCTTCACCTGCCCTTGTGTGACCTTTGGCTCTTCACATGGCCTTTTCTTGACTCTTGGATCTTTGTATTTCCATAATTGGATGATGATGTGCATCGAGCATGACTCTAAAGTCTCATTTGACTTTGGAAACACACTTTTCTTGCTTTGATCTCCATGAGCTTGCCCAATTTACATTTTCAACAATCCCCCTCAAGCTCATAATGGAAGTTTCTATCTCTAGGAGGCTCGTTTCCCTCTTGAACTTTTTGAGCTTGTGTCATCGAAAGCCCTGGTGACGATATATGCAACCTAGTCTTTAGTGCTTACAAAACGTACATACACATCGTTATTTAACACCTTTTCCCTCACATAGTGATAGTGTACCTCTATATGCTTAATTTTGGCATGGTACATGGGATCATTGGCTAGGTGTATACTATAAATGTTGTCTCCATATAGTGGAATAGTCTTGCCTGCAAGTCCAAGTCTTTCATAAACATATTTAACCATATAGCCTCACATCTAGTGAGTGCTAGAGTCTTATATTCAGGCTCAATCAATGAATATGCTATTGTAGGTTGCTTCTTCAGAATCACGAATTTCCTGATGGGAAAAGGCTATTGGAATTACAGCAAAGGAGGGAACGAAAATGCTCCGCAGTTACCATAGAGGAATCGGACTGCAGATGAGTTAAAAGCATATGAGGAATGAAATCAAGGAGCACAAAAGGTAATGTATTGGATATCTATTAGCATATAGGATAGCATGATTGGACACATACAGGATGCCAAGACTCCGAAAGAGGCTTGGAACAATTTGGTCACTGTGTATGAGAGCAATACAAAGGCATGGAAATTGCAACTCAAGAACAAGATGCATACTTTGGAGAAAAAGAGCATGTCAATAAGTTATTACACATTGAAAATCAAAAGCATATCATTCACTTGCATCTATTGGCATGAATGTAAATGATGATCATAAGATGGAAGTGTGCCTTCGTGTGTCCATGTTGATTATTGAAGAAAAGAATCTTGGTGAGGGCTCAAAATGCCAAAGAAAACCTAGTTCTAAGTAGGTATTTTTCTCTCGCAGAGGAAGAGGTAGAGGTAGAGGCTTCAGAAGTGGAAGAGGACACAATAACCAAGAACAAAGTCAGTTCCTGGATATGTTGAAATAGGTGATGACACATCACACCCTATTGAGCCTATATGAAACATAGCATTGTCTATGGAGGAAGGGAAGGTAAAACATCTTCTTGATATGTTGCATGTTCCAAATATAATAAAAAATCTGGTTTTTGTTGGACAAATGGTTGACCAAGGATTACAAGTCAGGTTCAATGTTGATGGGTTATATGTAGAAGAGTATAAATAGGATGGAAGATTGATTGCCAAAGAACACAAAGTGTGTAGGATGTTCACCTTAAATGTGAAGATTCCTGAAATGAATGCAGCCATGTTTGCAAAACATGCAGGAGTTATTGCTGATATATAGATCTAGCACAAACAAATTGGACATGCAATAGAAGCTTGACATTTCATCAAATACCACATCTTTGCTCATCGTCATCTATCGTGTGAGTGGGTTATAACATTTATATCCCTTTTGCTCAAGTGAGTATCCAATGAGGACACATTTTTCTGCTTTTGGATCAAGCTTTATCTTCAACTCATCTAGAACATGTACATATGCAATATAGCCAAAAACTTTCATATGTGATAAGTTTGGCTTTTTACCTGTGAACTACTCTTAAGGTGTAACTTGATGTACAACAACAGTTGGAGTTATGTTCATGATGTATACAGTTGTATGCACAACTTCTGGCCAATAACAATGAGGAATATTCTTCTCGACCATCAAAGCTCTTGCTATTTCTGCAATATGTCTATTTTTGCATCCAACAATGCCCTTCTGTTCTGGTGTATACCTGCATGAGAACTGACATAGAATTCCATGATTTTTAAGAAAGTTTCAGAAGTCATTTGATATGAATTCACCTCCTCCATTAGATCTTAATATCTGAATATACTTTCCTATCTGCTTTTCCACCATAGCTTTAAAATTTTGGAACTGAGTGAAGACCTCACTCTTCTCTTTCATGAAATATGCCCATACTTTTCGTGTATGGTCATCAATAAAAGTAACATAAAACCTACAACCACCCATAGATGTGGTCTTTGCAAGCTCCCAAACATCTGTATGTACTATTTCTAGCACGTTATTACTAACATGCTTGTCATGCGGAAATGATGCTCTTGACTGTTTACCAAATTGACATGTTGCACATACCTTTTCTATTTTTGCAACCTTGAAATTTGGTAATCAGTGAAAATCTACTTTTACTGCATCAATTTCGGCCTTTGCAAATGTACTATACTTTATATATTGCACTTGTAGTATTCTTATTTAAGGTCATTCTTGTACATTCCTTTTATGTAATAGAAGAAGAAGAAGATCATTCTTCCTTGCCTCAATCTGTGTGTATGCTTCTCTGTGATTGTAAGAGTGTATATGTGAGCTCTCTTCCATATCTCCTTCCTTGTGACAAAACCATGATGAACTACTTTGATGGCATAGAAGAACCTTATGATCATGTGGTAGAATTCAAGCAGGCATTGAGACTATATCAAGTAGAAGACTTGTTCAATCAATACAAGGCTTTTGGGCTTGCCTTCAAGGGTACAACTGTAGCATGATTTTAGCCTTTGCAGTGAGTTAATTATAGGAACATCATTCAATTGATGGAATCTTTCATCATTGAGTTCTCTACAATGGAATTAGGCACAATAACTCACCTTTGATTCATAGTTTTAAGAAAATGCCCTAAGAGATGGTTAGTAGCACATAGATTCAAGCAGTACATAGAAAGACGTTTAGTCCTAGATCTATCTACACAAGCCAAACAAGTGTCCTTGTTGCTAAATGGTCTATTGAGTGGAAAGCTATGATCGTATGCCTAACTCAAAGACCAAAACACCCTAGATGAGCATGTCAGAATGTGCATTGACATAGAAGACAACTTAGGAGTAATAAGCTAAGTTAGATACATAGAAGCTAGGAGGAAATTTATAGAATAGGAAAAATCAGAAGGTCACTCCTATGAAATGATGCTATGTATGTGGCACTAATCGTATCACCAATGTTTTCCAAATGAAAATCTAGAATGCCTTAAATCCAAGCTCATAATAAAACACATAGAGAGGAAATACACAAACCATATGGCACAAGATTGTTCTTACAACAAGCAAGCAAATACAAAAGCCTATCAGTAACCATATAAATAGCCATTTAGGTATCATAATGAGTACTCAAGCGATGTTTGAGGCTAGCCAACTATTTAACCATAGTAATATAGTCAAACTAGAATTGCACTTTCAAGGGCTATTAGACTCATTAGAGCAAATGGCTTCCAAACTTGCAAATCCAAGACTAACCAACTATGTATGTATGTATGTATTTTTCACGAGCAAGGAGATAAGGAAGAGAACTCACTCACACACTCTCACACTCAAAGAGGACCACACACATAGATTGACGCAAGGCAGAATGATATTATTCTTCTTCTTCTTCTATTACATGAAAGGAATGTACAATAATCATCTAAAACAACAATACAACTAGTGCAATATATAAAGAACAGTACATAAGGAAAATCCTAATATCCATGAATAAGTGAGCTGACAAGAAACAAATGCTCTCGGTAGATTAATCTAGTAAAGCTCAATGAAGTATCCCTGATATATGCCGATGTGACCATTATACATGTCACAAAAATAAAAAATGATACATGTCATCTTGAATCATCACATGTTGAGCTTGATATCTCAACACTCCCCCTCAAGCTCAATGTTATATCTTGTAATCCAAGCATCTTTCGAAACTTCTTCAACTTCCTAGCTCCAAGTGTTTTGATGAAAATATCAGCAATGTGTTCATCTATCCTCACATCAACAAGGTCAATATCACTTGCTAGTACTTTTTCCCTGATGAAATGATACTGCACCTCGATATGCTTTGTACTATCATAAAAAAAAGGGTTCTTTGCTAACTGCATGCTACTAAGATTATCACAATAGATGGTGATAGGCTTTTGAGTTCAACACCTAAATCTACAAGTAGCATCTCTAACCACGATGCTTCACATGCTGCCATGGCAGCACCTTTATACTCAACCTCTATAATTGACAAAGCAACAGTGGGTTGCTTCTTGCTGCTCCATGTAATAGCTGCACTCCCAAATGAGAATAGAAAGCCACTAGTAGATCTTCTATCTGGAATACTACTAGCCCAATCTACATCAGTATATCCATGAACCTACAAATCTACAACAACTTCATAAAACAAGGCATAATCCAAAGTAGCACTCACATAAATTAGAGTGTGTACATAGTAGCACGTCCCAATGCTTCACCTATTGTAGTATCCAACTTCAAATTCTAATCTAATGGCATAAAAATTGGCTTAAAATCAGCCATACCATACTTTTGTAGCATAGTCAAGGCATAATGCCTTTGTGACATCCATATACCTATTTCTATATGTATAAACTCAATGGCCAAGAAATAGCATAGCACACTAGGATCTTTCATGTCAAATTCCTGCATAAGGAGTTGCTTAACCTCTTTAATGTTTTATTCATTATCACCACCTATAATCAAGTAATCAACATAAATAACCACAATCTTGATGCCTTTATCACCCTTCCTTGCATATAGTGAATGATCTTCATCACACATATAATAACCAATGGTGGTTAAGTAATCAACAATTCTTGCATGCCAAGAACGAGGGGCTTCTTTAAGCCTATACAAAGCCTTTTGCTACTTGCAAAAAATTTCAAGGTGCTTTGAATCTTCATATCCTTGTGGTTGGTTCATGTATACTTCTTCCTGTAACTCACCATGTAAGAAAGCATTCTTCACATCCATCTAATCCAAAGTCCATATTTTTGTTGTAGCTAATGTAACAAGTGCTCTGACAGTAGACATTTTAGTTATAGGGCTGAACAACTTCTCATAATCAATGCCATCTGTTTGTGCATATCCTTTTGTCACCAATCATGCTCTATACTTGCTTATGCTACCATCAACATTGTGCTTTACCTTGTCAACCCACTTACAACCTATGGGTTTCTTTCCTTGGGGCAATGGAACCAGCTTCCATGTATCATTTCCATAAAGCACAACCATCTCTTCATCCATAGATTTTTTTCCCAATTGCATCTTCAAAACAAGAAGGTTCAACATCTTGTATTACCTTGTACATGTAGGCACAATGATGAGCCATGTAACTATCATACGTCAATCATTGCATTGAATTTGGCATCCTCCCAAATCTTCTTGGTCTTGGGTCACTTCTCCTTGTATCATCTGCGTGTGCCTTTCTTACTTCTCGAGTCTTCATAGAGGGCAATCGAAGTTCCTCATCAACGCTCTTTTTTTTAATCGCTTGAATCTCCATTAATGTATTCAAAGCAGCTTTTGGTCTTTCAATGTGAGAATTGGTATCTTGAATGATCTTGATGCACTTAAAATAATCTTCTAGCTCTTGTTAGTTCAAATACTAAAGATCTGCCTCTAGAAAATTTCCCTGCATAGAGCATACGTGAATGGTAAATTTTCACTTTTCTTTGTGTTTTTTATTGGGGCTACTTTCTATATACTATGGACTTGTAAGAATGACAATGATCACTGATTCTGGTCCAGAAACTAAGAGTCTTGCTCTTGATTGGGATCCAATCCTAGGGCCTGGTTGAGCTAATGTGAGATTTTGAGTGATCAAGGAGCAAGAAATCTAATACCAATAGTTCCTTTATCACTCTAAGTGATGGACGAGATCAATTGAGCTAGAAAACCCCTTACTCGTCTTGACACTATTGCTTTGCAGAGCAATATTCAATGGAAAATGTCTCGGTTTTTGTTCTTTTGTACTTTATATATTCTTTATAGCCTTACGACATTCTTAGTGAGCTTGAAATCACATAAAATCTTGATTTAAAAAATCCTAAGAAACACCACAGTTTCCCCACACGATTGCACTAAGGATCACATGAACATGAAGCAAATAATCAATTTTTTCAATGTCCTATATTTGTTGCCATTATCATCAACCTCTTGCTTATGCTATATGCGCTTTCTGGTATGCCACTAAGGCCTTTAGTTAAATGAACTCCCATGGGTGACTGCCTTGTGCACACGTGATTTATGCAAGAAATCAAGCACATTCAATCCCTACTTCCCTTTACGATTACCTTCAAAATCTTCTAATTCAAATATGCCTCAATAAGGCCTTTTCAAATGACTGACCTCCTTCCTATCTTAGGTGTGATTGCTCCACTGGGGGGGGGAGATAGTTTAGGACCAAACACACAAGCAATAGCAAGAAATGCTCCCCTATTGCTCCCTCCTCCATGCTTTATTGCTCCAAAGCTCAATAAAATCCATACAAGTAGTTCGTCCAAGCTCAAAACACACCTGCACTCACAAATACACAGACCAATTCAACACATAATTTTTGAATGGAAAGATTATGGTCAAATGAGTTCTTTTACTTCCAACACTACTCTTTTTTTTTTTTAATATGGAATGTGTGTTAGAATTGAACAACACCTCTTTCTATTATCTCGTCTAACCCTAAGTTGGGCAAGATGACGAACCGAAACTACTTAGAGGTCCTACTTCCTATTCTTATTGCTGATAGAGAGAAAACTTGGAAATGATGGAGAAAAATGTAAAAAACGCTTCTATACATTCGAATGAACCCACCAAAACCTCCAAAAAAAAACTTCATACCACCTCTCCCAAACTTCCAGCTTCAATGGAAACCTTGAACAATAGCATATCCCAATCCAAGTATGTTTTGTGGAACATGTCTTTATAGCTAGTGGTTTTAGGTCTAGTTCTTTAGGATTAGGGTCTAAGGGTTTTAGGATTTTTACACACGCATACACATATATACACATATAAGGCCTATTCAAGAAAAATGGGAATTACACAGGATTTTGAGACAATTCTTTATGTTCCAATATTTTACTTTTTGACTCATTCACACACCACAACATGTTATTATCTCTTGATTGAATTATATTAAATTGAAACTTTAATATGAAGAATAATAATATCATTAATGGGGTATCAAGGTTGGGATCAAATTTAAGAAGTTAACTTAGTAAGTAATATAAATGGGACTTGAATAATTCCCAAATTTCTTGAATAGGCCTTATATACACATATACACATACAATACATATACACATACACATGTATATACACATGCGTACACACATATACATGTTTTAGGTCTAGGTCTTTAGGATTAGGCTTTTAGGTTTTTTACATACATACAATAAAAATAAATATATATATTTAAATAAATAAAAATAGGGTTTCAAGGTTTTTTAATTAGATCAAATATATATAAGAAACAAATTAGAATATAGAAATAAATATATATAAAAAATACGATTTTAGTATAGATAAATAAATATGAATATATGTATATATATATATATATATATATATATATATAAATAGGATTGTAGGGTTTTTTATTAAATTAAATATATTAAAAATAGGGTTTTAGGTTATATATATATATATATATATATATATATATATATATATATATATATATATATATATATATATATATATATATATATATATATATATATATATATATATATATATATATATATATAGAGAGAGAGAGAGAGAGAGAGAGAGAGAGAGGGGGAAAAAGTACAATATATAATCAAATATATATAGAAAATAGGATTTTAATATAGATAAATAGATATGAAAAGAGCTACATGTTTTTAATTAAATCAAATATATAAAAAATAGGATTTTAGGTTATATATATATATATATATATATATATATATATATATATATAACTTAAAATCCTATATATATATATATATATATATATATATTCATATTTATTTATCTATACTAAAATCGTATTTTGTATATATATTTATTTCTATATTCTATTTTTTTTTTATATATATTTGATCTAATTAAAAAACCTTGAAACCCTATTTTTTATATATTTTATTATATATATGTAAAAAACCTAAAAATCCTAAAGACCTATTTTTTATTTATTTAAATATATATATTTATTTTTATTGTATGTATGTAAAAATCCTAAAAGCCTAATCCTAAAGACCTAGACCTAAAACATGTATATGTGTGTACGCATGTGTATATACATGTGTATGTGTATATGTATTGTATGTGTATATGTGTATATGTGTATATATGTGTATGCATGTGTAAAAATCCTAAAACCCTTAGACCCTAATCCTAAAGAACTAGACCTAAAACATGTATATGTGTGTGTGTCTTTATAGAATTTAAAGTTGTGGAGTTGCAGATGGGATTCTTAACGAAAAAAAAAAAGTAAATTCTACATGAAATTTCCAAAAAATAGGCAAAAAACAACATTGGTTGTCTCTCATGACTCCAAACTCCTCGTTTGATGCTTCTTTATTGCTTAGCTTTACCCAAGAAATGTTTCATTTGGTTCATAGTTCAAAGTTGAAGATTTTGAGGGCCCTCTGCTTTTTCAACCTTTTTTTGAGGGGCCTCTGCTTTTTCAACCTTTTTTTCATGTCTTTTCTTCTTCTCTTCCAACAACACATATAAATACATATATACATGCATGCATAGATACATACACACACATATATGCATACATTCATAGGTACATACATACATACATCTACTACGTATTTGCCTATATACATACATGTGCAAAGATATATGCAATTCATATATGAATTAATAAAATTAATCTGAGAAAAGATAATGAAACTTTTTTAATAAATATGGATGGTGATCGATTAAGTGAACAATGTCATTATCTTTATGTATCTAATCAATGAGTTTGAAGAGGGAATTGTATGAGTAAGAGAGAAAAAACACCCATAAATACAATATGTAAGTAAATAAAAAATGTCCAATGAATAAATCTAATTTCATTAGGGACGAGGTGTGGAATTTGTAGTTTCTTCTATTATAAGCTCCAAATGCATTGTTTTCGAGGCTAATTCATCAAGCTGAATCTAAAATCTCATGCTTTTATGCATAGATAATGAGAGATATAGATTTTGATATTGAGAAAAGGAAGGATGAATTACACATATGCCTATTCTTCTTATTATTATTATTAAAACTTACAAAGATCATAATTAAATCATATTATGTATAAATATAAAGATCAAGCACAAATGAGCATCATGTAGTTCCATGACATCTTGAGTGTTGGATGCTACAACTAAAACTAAGATTATTTGATTCCAACGATGCATAGAAATTGCATGTAAGAATTAAAAATACATTTCCAAAGTAGATTAAGAATGGCATGGATTATTTAGTATCTAAGAATATTCAGGTGAATACAAATATCATTTTGATGGAATCACCTTAAGGTGTACGAAGAGACAATGATGCAAACCATCCGCAAATGATAAATGAACTCAAATGCATTATTTAATGAGTGTCATACATCGTTCTTAAATTAGCACCTTTAAGATTTCGTGATATATACATATACTGAAAGATTTCCTCTCTCTCTCTCTCTCTCTCTCTCTCTCTCTCTCTCTCTCTATATATATATATATATATATATATATATATATATATATATATATATATATATATATATATATATATAAGTGTGTGTACAGATTATTATATGCACAGATTCGGTTACCTCAATTATCGTTGACTTTCAATCATCGTTGACTTCCGAATAATATGCCGATACCTCAATGTTTAGATACCCTTTGAGTCAGTATGGATTCCATGAATTAAAAAAAGAGATAGAATACATAAACGAAAGTTATAGAGTGAGAGTAACAAAATATCCATAATATCACATATATTTAAACGTTGGTTTCAAAATTTCGAACTCTCTCTCTCTCTATCTCTCTCTCTATCTCTCCCTCACACACACATACGAGAGACACGCTACATGCATAAATACATACCTGCGTACATACATACATAAATAAACATATACATACATACATAAACACATACGTACATACATAGATACATACTTATTTAATGCTTGTAATTTTATACATACATACTTATGTCTCATACATAAATACATACATATTTATGTCTTATAATTGCTTTTGAGATATCAAGCTCAATATGTGATGATTCAGCATGACACATATGATTTTTTTATTTCTCTGACATGTATAGTGATCATGCTGATATATGTCAGGGATATTTCATTGAGCTTTATTAGATTTATCTATCGAGAGTGATGGTACATTTATTGGTCACCAGCTCACTTGTTTACAAACATTAGGATTTTCCTTATGTACTATTTTTTATATATTGCACTAATTATATTGTTGTTTTTGGTCATTCTTGTCTTCTTTTTATGTAATAGAAGAAGAAGAAGAAGAAGAAGATCATTCTTCCTTGCCTCAATCTATGTGTGCTCCTCTTTGAGTGTGTGAGTGAGCTCTCTTCCTTATCTCCTTCCTCATGATATGGTATGAGAGCTAGTGTGGCTGTAGGGCATGAAGTAGAAGGTGTCAAAATATTTTTGATAGTTATCTCTTTAGGGTCACTCGTTTTGGTGAGATTTCTATTTCAGAGCCATCTTGACCTTTGTTTTGAGCCTGTTAGGTGCGACCCACAAAAAAACCAAGTCAGTCTGCAAAACTATAACTTCTGTTCTACTCGACAATACTCAAGTATTATAGATCCAAAATTCCAAGTGAATGTGTGTACTATAGATAGATGAAAACTATATTTTTTTGAGATCGAACTGTCACATCATACTATGACAGTGTTCAAGCAGAAGTGTTGCTTGTAATGTTTTTGCAGTGTTGTGAATTGTTGCAAAAATGGAAAACGCAGATGGAATGATTCAGCTTATGAGAGATAATCTAGACAAGAACAAATACCATGCTTGGAGATTCACAATGAAGAATTTCTTGATGGGAAAATGCTATTGCAAGTACATCAAAGGAGAGAATGAAAATGCTCTGCAGTTACTAGAGAGGAATCAGACTGCGGACCAGTTATGTGGGTATGAAGAATGGAATCAAGGAGCATGAAAGGTAATGTATTGGCTATCTATTAGCATACATGATAGCATGATTGGGTACATACACAATGCCGAGACTCCAAGAGAGGCTAGGAACAATTCGGTCACATTGTATAAGACCAATAGAAAGGCACAAAAATTGCAACTGAAGAACATAATCCATACACTAGAGAAAAAGGGCATGTCGATAAGTGAGTACACCCTGAAAATCAAAAGCATATGTGAGTCACTTGCATCTATTGGCATGGACGCAGATGATTATGTTAAGATGGAAGTGTGCCTTTGTGGTTTAGGAGCTGCTTACAAGCAGTTCACAACTTCCATAGAGATCAGGGAAAATATTCTGAATTTTACTGATCTGGTGTCCATGTTGATTATTGAAGAAAGGAATCTTCATAAGGACTCAAAATCCCATAGGAAAACGTAGCTCTAAGTAATTATTCTACTCTCAAAGAGGAGGAGGTAGAGGTTTCAAAAGTGGAAGAGGAAATACTAACCAAGACCAAGGTCAACATCGGAATCATGCAGGAGGTAGAGGACAAATTCGAGGCAGGGGAGCCAAAGATGTTGTTGCAATTTCCAAAGAAACGATTCAAGTAATGACAATCAAGGATGTTAGAATTGTGATAAACTTGGATACTTTGAACATGATTGCAAGTTAAAGAATCAAAATAATAGACGGCACAAAACAATTATGCATCCACAAGTGCAAATGATTATGAGAAGCTCTTCATGGTTCAACATCATATGATGAATAGCATGTCTAGCGATCTTTCAAAATCAAATGGTAATTTTTGTTATATTGATTCATGTGCTTCAAATCACATCACCAATCATGTAGAATGGTTTAGTAGTTTGCAAAAATTGCTAGATCTTGGATATATTGAAACAAGCAATGACACATTACATCCTATCAAGCATATTGGAAACATGGCACTATCTATGGAGGACAGGAAGGCAAAACATCTTGTTGATGTGCTACATGTTTGAAATATAACAAAGAATTTGGTTTTTGTTCGACAAATGGTTGACCATAGATTACAAGTCAGGTTTAATGTTGATGGGTTATATGTAGAAGATTACAAATAGGACGGAAGATTAATTTCCAAAGGAAACAAAGTGGGTAAGATGTTCACTTTAAATGTGAAACTTCTTGAAATGAATGTAGCCATGTTTGTAAAAGGTGCAGGAGTTATTGCTGATGTCGAGATATGGGACAAATGAATTAGACATGCAAATTTGCAAAGGTTGAAATTGATGTGGTCAAAGGAGATTGTCAATGGACTACCAAATTTCAAGGATGCAGAGATGCAAAAGGTATGTGTAGCATATCAATTTGGTAAACCGTTAAGAGCATCATTTCTGCATGATAAGCATGTTAGTGAGAATGTGCTAGAAATAGTACATACAAATGTTTGGGGTGCTACAAAGACCACATCTATGGGCGGTTGTAGGTTTTATGTTACTTTCATCGATGATCATAAACAAAAAGTATGGGTATATTTTGTGAAAGAGAAAAGTGAGGTGTTCAATCACTTTCAAAATTTTAAGACTATGGTGGAAAAGTAGATAGGGAAGCATATTGAGACGTTACAATCTAATGGAGAAAATGAATAGATGTCAAATGAGTACAATAGGTTTCTAAAAAGTCATGGAATTCGATGATAGTTTTCATGCAGGTACACACCATAATAGAATGGTGTTGCTGAATGCAAAATAGACATATTGTAGAAATAGAAATTGTCTTGATGGATGAGAAGTATATTCCTCATTGTTATTGGGCAAAAGCTTTGTACACTACTATATACATCATGAACAGAACTCCTACTACTATTGTACATCAAATTACACCTGAAGAGAAGTTTAGAGGTGAAAAGCCAAACCTATCACATATGAAAGTATTTGTTTGTATTGCATATGTACATTTTTCCAAATGACTTGAGGATGAAACTTGATCCAAAAGCAAAAAAACGTATCTTTATTGGGTATTCCCTTGAGAAAAAGGGATATAAATGTTATAACCCACTCACATGATAGGTGAAGGTAACTAGAGATGTGGTGTTTGATGAAGTGCCTAGCTTCTATGATGCCAAAGAAGGACTTAATCTTGACTCAAATGACAAAGGAAATGCTGAAAAATCAAGTGCAAAATCTCAAGTTTTGAGTGGACATGATGCATTACCAAGCAATAGTTCCAACTAAAATCCATGGAGTGAAAGATTGCATGGAATTTGAGTCCCGCAAATTCATCAACTACATCAAAGAAAGGTAAAGAAAAGCTTTTTGTTGGTAGTAAAACATCTACAGGTTTTGAAGACATTAATGATTATTCAATCAACTTTCAGGAAAGAGCCTTGATGACGAACTTGGATTTCCCTCTATGAAGACTCCAAGAGTAAGAAAGACACATGCAAATGATACAAGGAGAAGTGACCCAAGACCAAGAAGATGTGGGAGGATGTCAAATTCGATGCAACGATTGACGTATGATAGTTACATGGCTCGTCATTGTGCCTACATGACCAAGGTAATACAAGATGTTGGACCTTCTTGTTTTGAAGATGCAATTAGAAATGCAGATTCGAAAAAAGCTATGGATGAGGAGATGGCTTCATTGTATGGGAATGAAACATGGAATCTAGTTCCATTACCACAAGGAAAGAAACCCATAGGCTATAAATGGGTTTACAAGGTAAAGCGCAATGTTGATGGTAGCATAAGCAAGTATAAGCAGGATTGGTAGCAAAAGGATTTGCACAGATGTATGGCATTGATTATGAGAAAACATTCAGCCCTATAGCTAAAATGTCTACTCTTAGAGCACTTGTTGCACTAGCTACAGAAAAAGGGATACAAATGTTATAACCCACTCACATGATAGGTGAAGGTAAGCAAAGATGTGGTATTTGATGAAATGTCTATCTTCTATGTAGATGCCAAAGAAGGACTTAATCATGATTGAAATGACAATGGAAATGACAAGTCCACAATCTCAAGTTTTGAGTGGGCCTCATGCCTCACCAAGCAATAGTTCCAACTCAAATCCATGGAGGCTCAAATTCCAACCATGATTGCCTTGAGTCTGATTTGTGGTAGGACAATTGTTGGTAGGCATACCAGTAATTAGGCCATATTTTGATAGAGTTATGATTGGTTAGACAGAAACAAATCCCCAAGAGAATTCCTAAGTCAAAAATCTCATCAAAATGCACTTTAGACACACACAGACACATACACACACACACGATTTCCCTAGCTTGATCTATGACAAAGCAATTTTGGGCACATCTTAGTGGATTCTTGACCATCGTACTAATATTGCCCTAGGCTGATGCATACATGGATAAGAAAGGCGCTCTTTACATCTATGATAGATATCTAGACACATTGGATCAATATGGGATAAAGTTCTTAATGAAACTTCACTAACCTTTAGTGGTGCTCCTAGTGGATTCTTAGGTGTCCATGCTAAGCCATAAGAGGTAGATGATCAAGAACAAATACATGTAGTAAGAACGCTCTTTATGGCCAAGCTTTTGTTGGATTTGATACCATAGATGTATACTACTTTATAGAGAATAAGGAGGCCTTTATACCCTTCCTCCTATTGTGGGTTGGGTGCATCCTTCCTCAATAGTTTTGAACTATGTTCATACAAAGCCCTCACTAGTGCAATCTATGAGGATCCATTGAAACAGGAGTTCTAAGCCTTATTCCTAAATACTCAAGACATATATGTCTATCAAGGCCAACCTATCTCATGGATGGTGTGCCTAGAGCTTAGAGAATCACCCTTAGGCTCCCCGATTTCCAACAAAGAACTAAAGATAATGTTTCCAATCTGCACATTCAAGCTGAAGAAAGACCTAACATGAAGAGATCAAATCATATAGAGCCACAACTACATATTAGAAGACTTGATTTTTGCAAGAGGTTAAGGCCCATGCAACTAGCCAATTTCATGAGAGATGTATATGAGAGACATGAAAATCTTCATGATCACACTCAAATTCAAGTGCCTTCTCTATGCAAAGCAAGTAGATGATTTTGTGATTGAGTATGAAGCCTTAATTAGGCTAACCCTCAAAGGACCTTCTTTGGAAAGGATTCAATACTGCAAGATTGAGAACTTTACAAATCTCTATAGATTAACTAATTTATTCATTGAAGAACTCTCTACACAAGGAGTCACTCAGGTAGCTATTGACCCTTTGGTCTTCCCCTTGATTTCTTTAGTTGATTGTATAAAAAGGAATAGAAAGTGTAATTGCAGTGTCATCATGAACAATTTTAAGTGCAAATAGTTTCCATTGCATACAATTGTGTTCCCTATAGAATGAATTGAACTTTCAATAACACTCAACACCTATTGCATTGTCTCCTCAGAATGTTTATTTCTATGATAAGCATGCATGTATGTATGTATGTCTCGAATTACCAAGTCCTACAACTAAACTAACTAGCAAGACTATAGAATCAACTAGCCTAGACCACCATAAGGAAGAGAGAGCACAACTCCACCTATCTGATTCCACCCATATATATACCTCTAGGCCAAGGGGGTGAATGCCCTTGGGTTCTTCCAAGTGTTTAGCGAGGTCCCCCTCATGTGTAAACTTTCCCAAGGGTCATCACATGCCTTCTAATTTCCCAAGGATTATCACATGTCATCTAAATCAAATGAAGATTCTTCTCTCACGTACACCAAGGGGTGGCATTTAGAGAAGCTTCTCTCAAATCTAAGGTTCCTTCACTTGAGGATAAAGCAAGCCTAAGGTTCACAATCATTCAGCTAGGATCTCTTGTGAATAAACATCCCAAACGTTAAAAAAAGGAGTTCACCCCAAAGGTTCCAGCACGTTCCAAGGGTAAATTAAGGGCTAAAACAAGAAAAATATACATCATTTTCTAACTTTTAGAATCCATATATTTAGCCTTTCAATCCCATGAATTATTCACAATTCCTCCCCCACTCAACATTTTGGTCCTCAAAAATGTGTGTAGGTATATTATGTGAAGTACTCCCCAATGCACCATGATCTATTGAGCATGGCCATCTCTCTCTTTAGATTCATTTCTCATAATCAACTAAGGGTTGCTATCTTCCTCAATCTGAAAGGAAAAGAATTAAAATAATTTCCCAAATCACTTTTCCTTAGTCTAATTGAATGTACATGCATGCTTTGTACCTACCAAATAGTGAAATGGGTGGACTTTTTCGTGGCCTTAGCTTAATTGTTTTCCTTTATCACTTTCACAAACCTCGAGCTCCATAAAATTGTACATTTTTGTACACTTTGTACCTTCTTATATAATGTATATTTTTAAGGAGTATGCAATAGAGGTCCTACCTCTATCTTGAAAAGCTTGGAAACTAGATTCATCTTCCACTTTCAAAAAAAAAAGAGATGAATTTTTAGATGTTATGTATTTAACTTACTCTTTTATGGTCCCTTTCAACTAGAGATGTATTTGATTTGTATTTGGTGGTCTACTAACTCCCTACCTAAAAATGCTCAATAAAATCAGAAGAAGATAATATCTTTTGTTTCCTTGGAAATTTAGATGGACTTATATCAATCATTCAACACTTCTTGAAACATAATATTCAAGTGTTCTAAGTGATAGATAATACATCGAATGTTGGAAGTTCAATTCCTATTGTTGCACCTTGTCTCTTGATTGATTTTTTACTAGATTAACCTTTAGGAAATTTCCTTGTTCTTTTATGGTTTAATCCTTCTTGAAAATATTTGATCTTCAAGACTTTATAGATCCAATGGCTATGGACCATACTTTTAGAAATTGGAATTACTTGGTTGACTGTTCTTCTAGGTCTCTACCCAAGTTCTTTGTTCTTGTTAGCTTGGCAAGTTCTCCCAAATAGAATTAGTGCTAACTATCTTGAAGAAGCTCTGGTTCATACCATAGATAGTTAAATATGTTAACTTGAAAGGTCACCAATGATTTGCAAAGAGAAACAATTTTTTTCTTATTTAATTGATTCCTTCAAATCCTCAATCTAATTGAGGAACAATACTTATCAAGAAATCAAGATACCTTATTGTTAGATCTTCTATTGATTGAATGGAGTTTATATGATTCAACTTTTATTTGCTTTAAGTTCCAAGGCCTTACAACGAAAGACACCCCTTTCTCGGCATCATATTCTAGACTATTCAAAGAACTTAGTGACAATTCTTGAAAAACATGTTCTCATCATCCAAAAATTTAGAGAATGATCTTTTTGGAGATCATTCTATCATTCACGGTCACATACTTGAACAATCTTGAATTTTAGTAAGATTCTCACTTTTGGAGTTTAACTAAAAAAAGCTCCCCAAAGTTTTTCTCTTCTTCCTATACAATTATCACATGCAATCTAAATTTTGGGAATATGTTCTATATAGAGGAATATATCTTTTCATAAATGATAGCCTTATCTAAGGTTAATGTAATTATGTTCCATTTACCATCCTCATAATCCAACCAAATGTAATTACTTTCCTTGAGTAAGTACATCTTTTTCCCTTTCAATGAACTTAAGAGCTTACTCTTTGTGGTCTTATCTTTAAGGCTTATCTTGATGTTTTCTATCAGATATTGAGTCTATTTCTTCTCTCACCATTAGAGAAAATTCTCAAAGGGATTCAATTCCATTGTCCCATATCAAATAGTTCCTTGTGGAATCCCTAGAACTACATCCTTTACTTCCACCTTCTTTTTCCTCTTAATGCTCTCTGATCATTCTCTATGATTCCAAATTTCGTATTTGAATTTCTTGTGTCATATAAGAGAGAATGGACTAAGATGTCTAATTCTTGTGCCAAGTAATCTTGTATTTTGAAGATTTCTTTGATCCAATATTAACCTTTCTTTGGAATGATTTATCAAACAATAAAAGATGTGATCCCTTTTTACCAATCTAGGTCTTTTGGCTTTCTCAAAGATTCCTCTCGCCAAGTTGACTTGAGATAACACCAAGTCTTTTCTACTTTAGATCCATTCTTCTTCATCGATATTTACCCATGGGATTGTTGGTGCAAGACAAGCCTACACACATTGGCTTGGAACCTTGGACTCATGGAAGATTAGCATGGATAAAGATTTATCAAGGCTTCACTTGAACCAAAACTCACATGAACATATGCTTATAAATTCTTACCTCTTTACCCCTTGTAAAAGTCTTTATGACTTGGCATCTCATGTAATTACTTACCTACCTCATAAGTCGTGGAAATTTGAATGATGTAATGGAGAGAATATCTCCCTACTTTTAGAGGAGAGATTCTAGGGAGCCTTAGTTTGAATTTCAAATTCAAATGATTAAAAAACTCCTATAAAAGATGAAGTGAAAAAGTCGCGGTTAGTTACACACTCTAGCTCACTCCCCGAGGCATTGTTATCATTGTAACTCATTGTGTGTGAGTGCTATCTCATAGCCAACACCACAATACCTCATTTAGCTATGCTTGTCAAGCTAATGAGATTGTACAAACACATTAATCAATAGAAGTATACATTCATCATCTCTGTTTTGTCTGAGTTTCCTACTCCAAGTCTGCCAACTTCCAAGAAGCATTTCTCAGTGCTCACTGAACCAAATCAAGTGATCTATAGCTCATTGGAACCATCTCAAGGTCTACTACAAGCATACAAAATCTCAGAGGATTTCATTCAGCAATTTGGGAGAAATCCGATTCGAAGTGCACACTGGTCTGTGTCTGCAGAGTTCCTAAAAAGTCGGGGGTAAATAGAATTTTGCTAAACTTATTTCTCAGTGCATAGTTTATCAATTGAAGTGATTCCACTTGTGATTGGTAGCTTACTAAGATAATTTAATACTCCCAAAAGGAATTGTTCCAATTTTAAGTGTGCTGGTCACACTGAGTAAAAGTCTGAGCAGGTATCACTACAGGAATAGAAAGTTTTTCTTGATTCTTGAAGTACCAAGTTATCTGTTTTGGTTTGATCATTACCCAAACCATTTCCAAAGTACATATATGGTTTCTTTGTGTAATTTGGAAGCTAAGCAAGTGTACTAAGCATATCTGAAGAGAAAAGAGGGCAGGTGTGAAGCAGGTTTTGCAGCACCAACTGATTTCCTGAGTGCATCCAACCATCACTCCCAACAGGGATTCAGTTGGGATCTTTAACTCATACCTTCATGAGTTTTCATCTTGCTTAAGTCTTTGACATCCTATTGATGTTCTTAGAACCTCCAACTCTTCTTCTAGGGATCAACAACTATATGTCATCTCTCTAACTTAAGCAAGTTTTTCATGTTTACTATCAAACTTTCTTGATCTATCTTATCCATTATCAAGCACCGTACCATGTATATGCTTCAAGGTTTTATCTTTTGGTTACTGCCAAGATGGAGTTTCTTCATGAATTTCATCCTTGCATATGTGGTGCTCACTTTGTTTGAGTTTAAATCTCAAACACACTTAGGTACTTGATATCAAATGTACTCCTTAACTTTCACAATAGATTTAAGGAATGAATTTATTTCTCTTTGATGTATCATATAAATGGTACCTTTCTTCAGTACTTTAAAGAGTTTTTCTCCTCAAAGACTTTAGGCTTTAAAATAAATTGATGCTCATCCAAGTTCCTAGTATAATTCCAAATATAGCTTTCTATATGATCAATCCTCTTTCCTTCCAAGCTCATTGAACAAGTCCTTGACTATCCCCAAGTTCAAGGTATAACTAGGGCACTTTAATGATTGTGTAAACCTAGACATCCCATACCGTCCAATTTACATTCTCACCTTAGTGCAGATAATGTTAGCTCTTACTTAGGGATTGTTTACTGAGAAAACTTTCTTATTCTAATTAGGTACAATCAAAAAATTTTGTAAGTTGTATCCTTAGCAAGTCTTCATTTATTCTTGAAAATATTTGAAGATTGAGTCTTAATTGAACTAACTCTTTGATCAAATGTAATCAATGGTATCTTTATCTATGTCATTTTATGATAGAGCTAGTATTCTCATAATAGATATTATCAGATGACATAAGTAGGCATCTTTCTCAAAGGATATAATCATGTGTCAATCATAAGTTCAGCCAAATGGTTATATCTTTAACCATGTTGGAAAATCATCGCTTGCTCATAGGACATATTTTGGAGTAGTATTATTTATATTATGTTTCAAATCTTAATATTCTTCTTTCTTGAGTTATGCATCAATGAGTTACAAATCTTAATTCTTGAAGAAACTCTCTTTCAAAGATTCAATTGGACCATATTTCTTGTGAAACAAGGGAGAAACTTATTGGGGAATAAATGAATGTCAGAAAAGATGACATGGTTCAAGCATATCCTATTCCAATATGCCATATTTTCTTCCCCCAGCGGTTGATCATTGTCCTCAATGATCAAGTATTGGAGTTTGTAAGGCCTTTGAACTTCATGACATCTTTTATGATTACAAAAGACTAACCTATTCCTATGCGAAGGATCTCATGTAGGTTTTAGTTTCTCTTTCAGGTATCTTTCAATTCAAATTCTTATTACCACTAAATTGAGGTTAATAACAAGAGAAACATGACATGACTTGTAGCCTAAGTTCTTGTCCTTGCTAATCAAGCATGCCATGGGTTTAATGAAACTTCAGGATCCATAAAGAGGACTCAAATCTTAAGTTTTCTTTATATGTGTAAAGCTTTGCTGGCTTTTGGATTAAGGCAACATATAACAAGCATAAAAGAATAAAAGTCATTAGAAATGTAAATGTATCATTACTCTTTTATGCTTTTGACTTCATAATACAAAGTAATTTCCTATCTTAACCTTAAAATTAGTGAATGTAATCTCTAAACCCATGAATATGTCAAAACCACTTATTAGTATACTTGAGGCATGCCAAAAGTCAGATACATTTGTGCTAAAAAAATTCCTACCATGCATAAGGCTAAAAACTTGAACCCCTCTTTAAAGCATGCATGGAATTCACACTTGGAACTCCATACATTCACACATGAATGTATGCTCAAAATTTATATTCATGAATTTACATTCAATAACATGCTCATAATTTGCACTCATCCTCATGCCATTCTTTGATGAACCTTCAATGTTCAATATATAATCATATTGAGATGCTGATTCCATTTAAATCTAAAACCTTTATCTATTCTATTATGCCTCTCATAGCTCAAATAAATCATTCTATGAAGTGTGCAATAGGACTTTACCTGTTGCATTTGAAATGCATTCTTAAATGCATTATTCTAGCATGGCAAAACCAGCAAATATACATGGAAATTTTAAACATAACATTTATCGATCATTTGTTGGTGCATTTAACAAGCCTAAGAGATTTTCTAAGCTTTCAGGACTACACACATAAGTCACTGTAGATAGAGAGACTCACATAAGAACTCATGCTTGTCAATATTCGTTATATTTATCTTAGATAAATGTAAAAGCCAAATCTAAAGATGGAATTTAGTAATGTGAGGAAAAAAATTTCACGACTCATTTTTTAGGAGGAATCAAATTCATATCCATCCTGATTCTAGGATCAGTGTTAGGTGAAAGAGATTCAAAATTCAAATTCAAATATGAGTATAAATACTCATATCTCTTAGTTGTAGGTAGTGTAACAAATCTGAGAGGGATTGAGCTACAAACTCAAGCCTACATTGAACTCACACCATCTAAGTGTAGTGCCCTACTCCATTTGTATCATATGTTCAATAGAATTCACATTTGGATACATTTCATTGAGTAAGTACTTCTTTGCATTCTGTTTCAGTACTTTCATCAACATAGTAAACTTGTTTAGTCAATTTCTCTGCCACTCGTTTGCTATAATTTAACATGGAATATTTAGATTTAAGTGTCTAGTATTTATGTATTAAATTTCAACAATTTCGGTTCAATAAACTGCGAGATATGAATCTTAGTAGTTGACTTTGTCTATACATCTTCTAGGTCCTGAAAACGTCACGGTGACTCCCAGACTTGCTAGATTTATTTCTCTTTGTGTGGTGTAGCTAAAATCATTAAATATTTTGCTTTAGTTAGATATAAACCTCAATTAGATTCTTGCAAAATCTCTTTGGTGAATTCTAACCATGTTGTGAGCTTCGTGCACAACATTGAGACCTTTGCATCCCAAAATAGAAGGGTCTTCACATTCCTTGCAAATAGAAATTATCTTTTTTGATGTAAATGTTTAAGAATGATGTCCCAAAATACTTGATGTTTTCTTATGTACATTTGGGAAACTAAGGAAGTTTACTAAGCATCCGTGGAGTTATATTGGATGGTGTAGAGCAAATTTGTTGCAGCACCAACTTCTCTCTCGGCATTATCCATCACCTTTTCATAGTGGTATCAGAGCTAGAGAGAAAAGGAAGCCAAAAAGGTATGGATATGATATATCATTGGTTACTAAACATTCAATATATCTAGCATAGGACTTAAACTCTAAAGAGCCTTCAACTTATGAAGAAGCAAAAGAGAAGCTTGAATGGAAGAATGCCATGGACCAAGATATAGAAGCTTTACAAGAGAGTCAGACATGCAAATTGGTACCCAAGACCTCATCTATGAAAGTCATAGATTCAAGATGGATATATAAGGGAAAGATGAATTCTGATGGTTCAACCAATAGGTACAAAGCAAGGCTATTTGGCCAAAAGATATGCACAAACTCAAGGTATTGATTATGAAGAGACATTTTCACTTATTGCAAAGATGTCTACCATTAGGGCACTCATGAGTGTTGCCTCTTCCAAGAATTGGAAGGTTTATCAAATGGATGTAAAAAATGTTTTTCGAAATGGATGGATATCAAGAGAGGTATATACGGTTCAAACTCTAGGTTTTGAAGATCAACCATATCCAGAATAGTAAGAAAGGTAGATCCTTACCTCTTCTTTAAGAGGAACCAATTAGAGGTCTTATACCTATCTATATATTTTGATGATATAATTATTAGAGGTAGTGATGCAGTATTGATGATATAGTTCCTAGGATTGAAAGCAGTATATAGAGAAAGGTATGTTTCTCCAAAGAGAGGAAATACATTAAAGATATGTTTTCTAAGTTCAAAATGGAGAATACAAAAGTTACATGTACTCCCATGGAGGTAAATCAGAAGTCAAGTGCTCATGAAGGTGAGTTACTTGAAGATATGACTAGCTATCAAAGTCTAGTTGGAATCCTAAATAATGCTACATTAACTAGAGTAGATATCCGCTATGGAGTAAGTGTGTTTAGCTAGTTCATGCATACCCCAAGGAAACCTCATATGGAAGTAGCGAAGAGAATCCTCAAGTATTTGAAGGGCACAATCAATGAAGGACTATACTATCCATACACATCTGATATAGGTAGGTGCAAATTTGATTTTATGTTCTTCAAAGAAGCAACCCCCTATTACTCTTTCATCAACTCAGGCTGAGTACAGAGGACTTGCAAATGTTTCACAAGAAGCAATGTGGATTAAAACCGTATATTCAGATTTAGGGCTAAAGACTTGTAATCCTCATATTTTTTGAGATAATATTCATTTTTTACACCTTGCAGCTAACCCAATCTATCATGCCAAAACTAAACACATAGAAGTCCATTATCATTATGTCATGGAAAAGATTCCAAGTAAAGAGATTCAACTTTCATATGTGTCAAATCATCAACAATTTGCAAATATGATGAGAAACACATTGGATGGAACAAAATTAAACACATTCAAATCAATGATTGTATTGCAAGAGATCTTGAAGGACTAAAGCCTGAAGATTGTTAGGGTTGAGGGGGATCTATTGGTGCATTTAGCATGCCTAAGAGTTTTGCTAAGCTTTGAGGACTACACACATAAGTCACTCTACATAGAGATACTCAAATAAGAACTCATTCTTGTCATTATTCCTTGTATTTATCTTTGATAAATGTAAAATACAAAAGTGAGAATGGAATTTGGTAATGTTAGGAAGCAAAATTCACGACTCATTTGGTACGAGGAATAAAATTCATATCCATCCTAAAGTCAAGAGGTTACTTTGGAAGAAATGCAGGTAGAGGATTCCAAAATCAATCCTACAACAATACCTACTACAATTATGCTTCAGATCAGAAAGAGGATTCAACCTTGATTATGAATGCAACTTGTGAAAGACAAAGTAAAGATCAAAGAGTCTTCTACATTGACTCAGGGTGTAGCAATCACCTGAGTGGTAACATAGCTTTGATGATTGATTTGGAGAACAAGGTAACTAATCATGTAATTCAAACAGGTGATAATACAAAGCACAATGTGAAGTCAATTGGATCAGTGAAGGTGAAGGATGGAAGTACTCTTTTGAGTAAGGTCTTGTATATTCCTACAACTCCAAAGAATCTGATAAGTGTAGGGAAAATTGCTGAAAAAGTTTATGAACTAAGGTTCACTAATGATGGAGTTTTTGTGGAAGACCCTAGCAAATTGTTTCAAGAAAGAAAGAAGGAAGACTCTTCACATTGAAGATTCAAGGTAATGTTGGTCACGCTTTGTTCACTTATGGAGGACATAAGATATCTGAGTTAGATCTTTGGCACAAAAGGCTTGGACATTTCAATGAAAGAGGTATTAAGGATATGGTTAACAATGGTTCAGTACTTGGATTGCCTAATGTTGGAGGTCAACATATGACATACAGATGTGAGGCATGTCAATTAGGTAAGGCTCATAAGCAATCATATTCTAAGCATGGTTTCATGTATTTAGAGAAGCTTGAATTGGTACACATAGATGTGTGGGGACCATCAAAGGATTTTAGTATAAATGGTTCAAGATATTATGTGATTTATGTTGATGATGCTACGAGGTGGATCACTATATATGTGATCAAAGATAAATCAGAGGTATTCGATACATTCAAACATTGTCATGTGTATGCAGAAAGAATTATAGGTCAAAAGTTGAAGAGACTAAGGTCAGACGGAAGGGGGAGAGTATTTCTCTAATGAGTTCAGTGATTACTTATGGAATGCAGGTATAAAAAGAGAAGTTATTTGCAGGTACTCTCCTCAAAAAAATGGTGTAGCACAAAGGAGAAATAGAAATCTTGTTGAGTTTGCACGATCAATGATGAAGGAGAAAAATTGTCCAAATTATTTGTGAGTTGAGGCTATAAATAAAGCTAAATATTTGGTTAATAGGCTACCATGTAAAGCTGTGCAGGGTATGACATCATATGAGGCATGGTGGGGTAAGAGACCTACCTTAGATCATTGCAAAGTATTTGGATGTTTGGCTTATGCATATGTGCCATCTTAGTTGAGGCATAAATTGGAACCTAAGCTGAAAAGTATGTGTTCATTGAATATGATGATAAGCAGATGGGATATAGGTTGTTGATTCCATCCACAAAGCAATTTCTTGTATCAAAGAATGTTACATTTAATGAGCAAGGTACTTGGTATGCAGGTAAAATCAATAATCATGCAGGTGATGAAGAAGTGTTGAATCAGAAGAAAGGTAAACCAAAGGTTCAGATATTTGATGAAGAAGAGAACAATGAAGTACAAGTTGAAGTTGAAGAAGTGCCAGGGTTTGATCCAGAATGTGATGAACAAGAAACTTCAAGAAGTGGAGAATTGAGAAGTTCATCAAGACACAAATGGCAACCTACAAGGTCTAGCTATGACACTTCTTTTTTGACTACTAAAGATTATGCTTACATGGTGGAAGCAGATGAAGACCCTTCTACATATGAGGAGGCAAAAGGTAAGGAAAATTGGGAGAAAGCTAAGCAAGAAGAGTATGATGCATTGATGGAGAATGAGACATGGGATTTGGTTCCTAAACCAAATAGTCAGAAGATCATTGGATGCAAATGGATCTACAAGACAAAGAGGTATGAGATGGAAGTGTGTCTAGGTATAAAGCTAGATGTGTTGTGAAAGGGTTTGCTCAGACATATGGTATAGATTATGATGAGACTTATAGTCCTATGGAAAAGATGACAACTATCAGGACACTCATAGCCATTGCTGCATGTAAAGGTTGGAGATTATGTCAATTAGATGTAAAAAATGCTTTTCTTAATGGCTATATTTTAGATGATGTTTTCATGGAGCAACCACAAGGGTTCATAGATAAAAGGTATTCAGAATATGTATGTAAGCTGAAGAGAGCCTTGTATGGTTTGAAGCAGGCCCCAAGGGCATGGAATTAGAGAATTGTGAAATTCTTGAAGGAACTTGGTTTTCAAGTATCTAAGGCTGATAGTAGCTTGCTTGTCAAAGCAAGTGATGATGGGTTCATTTACATGTGCATATATATTGATGACATAATTCTTACAGGTACAAATGAGAAGGGAATTCAAAGCCTCAAGAAGCAAATGGAGAAAGAGTTCAAGATTAGTGACTTGGGAGACTTGTCATATTTCTTGGGCATGGAGATCTCATATACTCAACATGGAGTGTATGTAACTCAAGAAAGGTATTTGAAGAACTTGTTAATCAATTTTAAAATGGAAGATTGCAAGGTAGCACCTACTCCAATGGAGGTGAATCACAAATTGAGCAGATATGGAGGAGAAGAATTCAATGATATGCAGTTGTATCAAAGTCTGGTTGGTAGTCTAATCTATGCTACATTAACTAGGCCTGATTTGTCATATGCAATTGGAGTATTATCTCAATTCATGCATTGTCCTAGGAAAGAACATTGGGTTGCAGGACAAAGAGTATTGAGATACATTATGGGTACACTCAAAGAAGGTTTGTATTATGGTTTTACATCAGATACAACCATCAAGATATATAGTGATACAGATTGGGCAGGTAATCTTGAAGATAGGAGATCAACATATGGATACTTGTGTTATGTGGGAGATAAGTTAATCTCGTGGTTTTCTAAGAAGTAACATACAATTGCTTTATCATCTACAGAGGCAGAGTATAAAGGTATGGTTGAAGCTGCAAAGCAAGTCATATGGATGAAGACTCTCATGAAGAGGTTTGACATCATTCAGAGTACACCCACTATTCATGGAGATAATATGAGTTCATTCTATCTAGCTGCTAACCCTGTTTCTCATGCCAGGACTAAACACATTGAGATTCAGTATCACTTCTCCAAATTGCAGATATGCTAACCAAAAGCTTGGATGGACCAAAGCTACAAATATTCAAAGACATGCCAGGTATAAAAAAGATAGAGAAAACCTCAATTGATGATTGAGGGGGAGTTGTTGGTGCAAGTCAACCACCAATTGATGTTTTGGATAAAGACTTGAAGTCAAAAGAAGAAGAAAAGATCAACAAATGAAGATTGCAGATAGAGCATATTCAGGAAATGAAGACTTGTATACATACACTTATACCTTTTGTAATGGTCATGAGCTTGTTTATATATGCATATATATACAAGTAGAAATTCGGGGCAAGTATGAGAGAGCATGAGATGAGAAGAATTAGAAATTGTAAGATTCATTAGACATTTTAGAAATGAGGAAGATCTCTCTCATCATTTAGATGTAAAATTTTCAGAGAAGAAGAAAAATTGTGCCCGATCTTTTGCTGAGTACTCCTTCTGTGTTTAATCTCTTGTAATATGCTTTTGTACAAGTCTAAGCCTATAGCTTATTGACCTCTGTACAAGTTTTCAGATCCTAATTGTGATCAAGCTGAGAGAATTGAGAGTAGGAACATTTACATGTGTAAATGTGAAGAAGTGAAGTTGCAACAGGTGCAAAATTTGATGCTAATGTTTTGGTCAGTTCTCCTTCCACATTGTAAAGGTTTTAGCAAGCAAGCACTCATTCTTTAAGTTGGAAGGTAAGCTACGTATGGCTAAGAGCATTTGAATAAATGAGTTGTAGTTTAAGAGAACTATGCATTAAAAGTTACATGTGTCAAAGTCGACTGTAGAAAAGTAGAGTTTTAGACATAGGTGGATTGCTTGAATCATTTCTCAAGACCTATAGAGTCTTTCGAGATGATTTAACTTGGAACCCCCCTGGAGTGAATGATGTGAACACATACAAAGAGTGATAGATCAGCCCCCTCAAGGTAATAAGCCTAAAGCTTTACGAAAACCTTCAAACTTTTCCCGTGGAAGAGCTTTGTAGAATATGTCTGCCACATTATCTTGTGTAGGCACATATACCAAATCAATATCTCTTGTATGAAGGCGCTCTCTCACCTAGTGATAATGCACCTCAATATGTGTGGTCCGTGCATGAAACACTGGGTTTTTTGCAATAGGCAAAGCACACTGACTATCAGTGAGAATATGTGTAGCAGCATCAATCTCCATGCAAAGATCCATCAACAGGCATCTCAGCCATATACACTCCACTGTAGCTGTGAAAACTTCCCTGTACTCAGCTTCACAACTCGATGTCGCCACTGTAAGTTGCTTCTTACTCAACCAAGATATGCATGAGTTTCCAAGGAAAAAGTAATTACCACTAGTGGACGTGCGAGTATCATAACAACGAGCCAAATCACTATCTGTAAAAGCATGCAAGCATGGCTGAATATCTCTTCCATAAAAGAGACCTAAGCTCAAAGTGCCTCGAAGATATCTAAAACACACGTTTTACCGCTTGCCAATGCTTAGTGCCAGGGCTATGCATGAATCGACTCAACTGGGAAACTGCATATTATATATCCGGCCTTGTGTTGCATGCATATATAAGACATCCCACTACTTGCTGATAAAGAGAAGTGTCGAATGCATCACTGGAATCCTCAACTGAGAATCTAAATCTTGTCTCAATTGGTGTGGAAACCGGCTTGCAATCCTCAAAGTCAAAACACTGAAGTAGTTTTTCAACATACTTTGCTTGATGCATAACAATTCCCCCCTCAACGGATACAAACTGGATGCCAAGATAGTAGCTCAAAAGACCAAGATAAGTGACATCAAAAGTATGTTGCAAATCAGCCATAAGAATGTCAAGTTTTGCATCACAAGACCCAGTTAAGAGTATGTCATCGACATAAAGAACAAGCACTATGAGATCAGCCCTATTCTTGCATACATAGAGTGTGCTTTCAATCGGACTACATGTGAAGCCAAGAGCAATCAAGTGCTTATGGATTTTTTCATACCAAGCACGTGGAGCTTGCTTGAGACCATACAAGGCTTTATGCAAGCAACAAACCATATGCTCTTTTCCTTTCATAGCAAATCCAGGAGGTTGCTTCACATAAACCTCTTCTTTCAAATCACCATTCAAGAAGGCTGTTTTTATGTCCAACTGATGCACTTTCCAACCTCGATGGGCAGCCAATGCAACCACGGTACAAATGGTAGTCATGCGTGAAGTAGGTGCAAAATTTTCCTCATAGTCAATGCCATATTGTTGTGCATATCCTTTGGCAACCAATTTAGCTTTGTAGCGATCAATGCTACCATCATATTTTCTCTTAATCTTATAAACCCACTTTGTACCAATGGCATTCTTTCCTTTTGGCAATTCACATAACTCCCAAGTACCATGCCTATGTATGGAATCAATTTCTGATTGCATAGCACTTATCCATTGTGGATCGTCACATGCATCTTCAAAAGAAAGTGGCTCTTCATTACATGTTGTAGCAATAAGAGAATAATCCACAAAATTACTTGATGCATGGTGAGAGCTTGATCTTGTTCTACAAAGTAAAGGTGATCTCAATTTGTTGTCCTGCAAAGTTTGTTTCAGCCACTTTGGCATAGATTGTGCACTCTTGATAGACATGTGTTCATTATGTAATACATCTTCAACATGTACATCATGCGTGGGCTGAATTTCATGCTCATTTTCAGCCATATTTCGATGCAAATGTTCAGCCATATGTGGTTGGAAATTTCTAGCACTTTTGACAATTTTTGGCTGAAATTTTTCAGCCATGTTTGGCTGCAAATTCTCCACATTTTCAGCCCTATTTGGCTGGAATTTTTCAGCCCTTTGAGCCTCATTTGGCTGATCTACATGGCCATAGTCAAGCGCACCATTTTGGAACAAAGGCATAAGTGATCGAACACATCTTATGAGCTAACTGTTGGCTGTTTTTTGCATTCAAGTAGAGGGCAAACTGAATTTTTAGAAAATACCACATCTCAACTCACAATAATTGTGTTTGTCAATGGATGGTACAAATGATATCCCTTACTTTTAGCACTATAACCAACAAATATACATTTCTTTGCCTTGTCATCAAGTTTGTGACGTTGTTGTGATGGCACAAGAGCATATGCCAAACAACCAAACACACGCATATGACTAACCATAGGCGTATGACCATTCCAAGCCTCATAAGGAGTGATGATTCTCAATGCTTTTGTAGGGTAGTGATTCAACACATAATTTGCACACATGTCTGCTTCCATCCAAAACTTATCAGGAAGATGCTTTCCTTTAACCATACATCGTGCCATTTCAAGTAGAGTTCTATTTTTATGCTTGGCAACACCATTTTGTTGAGGTGTATATGGCACCGTACATTGGTGTGAAATACCTCTTTCACGAAGCAAAGCATTAAACTCATGTGACATGTATTCACCACTACGATCCGTGCGTAGAGTCAAAAGCTTTTGTGAAGAAAAACTTTCAGCCATAGCTAAAAATTCTTTGAAGCAAGAAAATACCTCATTCTTTGCTTTCATAGGATACATCCATGTATGGCAAATAGCATCATCAATGAAGGTAACAAAATATACATGCTTTCCAAAAGATGGAGTCTTGACGGGACCACATACATCACTATGGACAAGCTGCAATTTTCTTGTAGTGTGTGTAAAGGCCTATTCAAGAAATTTGGGAATTATTCAAGTCCCATTTGTATTACTTACTATGTTAACTTTTTAAGCTTGAGACCAACCTTGATACCCCATTTACTATAAAATTATCCTTAATAATAAATTTTCAATTTAATATACTCCAATCAAGAGAAAATAACATGTTCTAGTATGTGAATGAGTCAAAAAGTAAAACATTGGGACACAAAGAATTGTCTCAAAATCCTGTGTAATTCCCATTTTTCCTGAATAGGCCTTTGTATGACTATCTTTTGGAAAAGAAGCACGATGCATTTTTCCAAGAATGCAATCTTCACATGCATGCTTTTCAATGGACTCAAGTGTAGGCAAACCAATAACCATGTCCTTCTTTTGCAAGTAAAGAAAACTATTGAAGTTCAAGTGATAAAAATGAGCATGCCAAAGCTCCATTTTAGCCATGGAAGAAGTATGAGCAACCAAGGCATTCGAGGCAGCCCTTGTGTATGTATCCATGCGATACAAACCGTTACATAATGTACTGGACATCAAGATAACATCACCATTGCTGAAATCATGAACCATACATTTATCATCAACAAAGTGTACATGAAGTCCAGCTCTAGCAATCAACAGAACTGAAGTTAAGTTCTTCTTGATACCGAGCACATACAATGCATTTTTCAAGAGAATCACACCTCCATTTGCAGTGGTAAGCTCAATTTCTCCTACTCCAATGATAGGATAAGAGGCATTGTTTGCACACACCACATGTCCTGCTTTGGGTGCATCTTTCAAAGAGGCAAAAAATCTTCTGCATGATGTTATGTGCTTTGAAGCACCACTATCAATGAACCAATCTGAATCAACCTCACTCACAAGATGCAAAGAAGCATCATAATGACATGTAACAACACATGCCCAAAAATCTTGAGCCATGTTAGCTTCATCATTCTTTACATTTGCTGAATTTTCAGCAATAGACATGCCGGATTCCTTCTTCTTTTCATTGCATTTAGCAAGATTTCTACACTCATCAATAGTATGATCAAACTTCCAGCAATACTTGCATCTCTTCTTCTTTTGCAAATCAGCATCATTATGGGAATGAGTGGAAGAGGAAGCTTGAGGCTTGGGTTTTGATGAACCCAAAGCTGAACCATACTTGCTTTTTCCCTTTTGTGAGATAGCAAGTGCTTGCGTTCCCTCAATCAAACCACTCCTATTCACTCTCGATTGCTCTTCTTGCAAAAGAAGAGACATAACCTCATCAAATGCCTACATATTAGGATTTCCTTTTGCAACCAAACGAAGTGTAGTAGCAAAGCTTTGAAAAGATTTTGGTAATCCTTTCAACAATGTAGAAATGAGTGATGCATCTAGAATAATCTGATCTATGTTTGCCAATTGCTCTTTCAAATCCTTGATGTGTGTCACATACACATCCACCGACTCATTTCCAGCCATACATACATGTTGCTTCCTCAAGTATGCAACACGTGCTTCATTACGCACTACATACAAAGAAGCAAGTGTCCCATGCCTGTCATGATGTAGAACACGACCGAATGTGTGGAACTATATGACACTTCACAGAAAGTGCAATCAAAGCATGAGCTTGAGCATCTTTTCCATCCCATCTAAGCTTCTCTTGTGTAGGTGGAGAAGAAGAAACCATTGTACTCGAAGGAGAAGCTCCATCTATGATAGTAGATTGTGAAGTAGAAGCACCTTCCAGTCTTCGATCTACATCTGCCACTATGTTCCAAAGTTGTTTGGCAACAAGAACACGCTTGATCATGAAAGACCACATCAGATAGTTGGTCCGGTCAAGCTTATCTTCAGCTTGAAGCATGCCAAACAAGTCATCGTTGCCCGCCATTTCACAAAAGAACAACAATGTGATAGAACCTTCACTTCGATGAAAGCTGAAATGAGTCCTGAAATTTCAGCTCACAAACCATCACTCTGATCGCGATTCTGACTGCACGAATGGCTTTGAAATGGGGGTAAAACCCGAGCGCGCCTGATTGAAATGTTTCTTGGCTGCTGAAATTCATAGTTCTATGCTCCGAAGTCGATTTGCACTGTTAGAAGTGCGCGCGTCATGACACGAAAAACCGAAACTTGAGAAGAAGTAGAACCCGCTCTAATACCACTGTTGGGTGTGTGTAGAAGTGCGAGAGACACACGAGAAGCACAAACAAGGAGCACAAACACAACAAAGACACACAAAGAAGACGATGGATGTAATAGCTCTCTCTATTGATGATGAACTGAACTGAAGTAAGAGCTGAATAATATCCCTTAGTACAAAGTACCACCACGTATGAGAGTATCAAGTATGTGGTAACATGGGGAAAAAACCTCTAGCCAGCACTAGAGTAAAAAGTGCCTATGTATAGGGAAAAGGTTCACATCAAAGCTACTTGAGGAACACATAAGTGTAACAATATGTTCAATAGCATTCACATTTTGATACATTTCGTTTAGTAAATGGTTTTTTGCATTTTGTTATAGTAATTTCATGAGTAGAATGCATTTTTTCAATCAATTGCACTCTCTGTAAGCATCCATTTTCTATATTTTAACTTTTGATAGTAACATTCAAGTCTTTAGTCTCTACATATCAATTTGCATCAACTTTGGTTTAGTAGATGGCGAGATATGAATCTCAGTAGTTTACTATGTCTCCACATCTTCTAGATCCTAAAAAGTTCGGGTGATCCCCTATACTTGCTAGGTTTATTTCTCCTTGTATGGTACAGTTAAAATCATAAATTAACCCACTTTTTTTTGGATGTACACTTCAACTAGATGTGTGTAAAATCTTTTTGGTCAATTCATATCAAATTGTGAGCTTTGTGCATAACATTGAAATCTTGTCATATCAAAATAAAAGGCTTAAGTCTATAATTAAAGTTTCTCTTATAGAACAATGGTGAGCACCAACCTCGATGGAGATCCATGTTGTAATTGTTAATTTGTGGAAATGTGGGGTTGATATGACGATCATGAGCAAGTGTACACAAATATGAAGATGAGAATCTCACAAGGTGCACACACATACAGATATGCACACAAGGAAGAGTAGAAAGAGTGGAACAACGAAATCTCTTAACTTCTTGAATACCAATTAAAAATGTAATTCCTTAGCTCTTCTAATCCTCAACCAAGTAACCTCGCAAAATGAGCCTACATATTCTATTTTTAGTTTTTGAGCGAGCTTTGGTCAATTTCATTCCGTGTCCGACATAGTTAAAAAATTAAGCTCTATAAATATTTTGAAGGCTACAAGTAGCTCCAAAAAATATGAAAATTGATACATGGATATTAGCTAATCTATTCAAGATCTAGGATTCCTTGACGTGAACAAAATTTAGCTATTAGTTACATAATGGGAATTTTATGATGGGTTTAGTGATTAAAATCACTTTTTGTGAAGAAAGATGTATAATTTTATTTAGTTTCAACTATGGGACTTTCCTTTACATGCTTTTTCTTCTCCTATGAATTCTCAAGCCATGAACTTCACTCGTGCTACCTATTGATCCTATTATCTAAACTGTTTGATGGCCAACATGCCCCTCCCTTTTGTGTCTATCATCCATGATAGACTCTTGAAGTTGAGAGTGGTCGATGTAATTTTGAACAATGTCTATTGCCAAAGTCTAATTTGCACTTCATAAGCCTCATGCCAAGTCTTTTTCAAGTGCCTCCTATTCTCAAACATGTGAATTATTTGGTTGTCCCATGTGATAATGGTCCAAATATTCCATAGTCTCATAGGGAAATAGGTTCAATAGAAGAGTGGTATTTGAACTAAATACCTTTTAGTGGTATCCCAAAAGCCTATTGTGAAGATATCTTGGAATTTCTATTTGTAGCATGTTGAGAGGTACTTAGTCTTGCAGTGTCAAGCATAGCATAACTTTCTTGATGGTGTGATACTCATGTCATATACCATCTCTAGTTTTCTTTCTTGAATGTCAAGGCTTTGATGTGTAGAGCTTTTACCTTCTTCAATACTTTGAAGACAATCACCATTCTATCAATAATTCTCACACATGTCGATAGTGGTGGGATCCAATGTGTTATAGTTTCAATCATGTATATGACCATGGGTGGCTGAATGAGTCTATCCAACTTATACTCATCACTCTGTTGTGTGAGAACCACTCCCAGTGCATAGGCACTTGCATCTGCATGGACATGGAAATCCTTAGACCAATCGGGTGTGACAATGATTGATGTAGCCTCCAATTTGGAGGAGACTTATTTACTTGTGAGCTTAGCCAGTTGTCTAGCTATGTCTACATACATCTTAATGAGTCTTCTATGGTAGCAAATATGATTTTATTTGGGTTAGGGGCCAAACCTTTAACATAAACCACATGTCCAAGGAGGTTACCTTCTATCACTAGAAAGTGATTCTTATTAGGATTCAACTTTTTTGGTGTAATTCACAAGCCTACACATTTTGCTTGATGGATACATTGAACTCCATACACATATGGAGAACCATAGGAACTATTGCTAGTGGTTAATTACCACTTTACCTCTTTGTAAAAGTCAAATTGACTTGGAATCTTTGTAAACACCTACCAAAAGGGATTCGTGGAAAAATGGTTAGCTTCGATTGATGGAATATCTCCTAGGATATAGGAGCTTGATCATAGGGAGCCAAAAGTTTGCATTTGAATTCAAATTTTTACTCAACCACTATAAAAGTGTTCATGGAAAAGTCACGGGTAAGACTCATCATTCCTGAGCTCATTACTATTAATTCTGAGTGTGTGTGAGGCCTATACTCTAGACCACACCTATCTACACCATTAGGCAATGATCTTCATGCCAATAGATCTGTATACAAGTGTTCATTAATACATATATCTTCATTGTTCATTTCTGAGTTCTCTATTATAGTACTTGAAAGTCTGTCAACTTGTGGAGTGCATATCTCAGTCATTTCTTCACCAAATTCATAGATCTATAGCTTGTTGGAATCAGCTCAAATTTTTCTACATGCTATTAAAAATTTTGAAGAGATTATATTCAGCCATTTCAGAGAAAAGCTTGTCGAGGTGATCATTGGTCATTGACTACAACAGTCCTAAAAAATCGAGGGTAAAGATTTACTTGCTAAATTGATTTCTCCTAGCATAGTTTATCTTTTTACATCATTCCACTTGGAATATTTAGCTTACTAAGAAAATTAGATATCCCTAAAAGGAATTTTTTCAACTCCTACTCTGCTGGTCATACTGAGCAAAAACTCCAGCAGGTGTCAAGACTAAAATAGAAGGTTTTCTTGAGATCTTGATGTTCAAAGTTATCTATTTTGATTCAATCTTTACACACATCATTTCCAAAGGACATAGACCATTTTATGGTGTCATTGGAAAGCTAAGGAGATCCACTTATCAACTCTCACGCATCAAAGGGCTGGTACAAAGCAGGATTTGGCAATACCTACTCAATCTCTTGGAGTGTCCATCCATTTTTCCCAATAGTGGTATCAGAGCAAGTTAAGGTAAAATGGGAGATGGTTTTCCTTCATTTATTGATAAATTGGACAGGAACAACTATCAGGCATGGTCTCTAAGGATGAAGACATACCTACAAGGAAGGAGTCTTTATGGATACATCTCAGGAGATGAGGAATCGCCCTCATTCAAAACAAGAGGATTACCAACAAAGGAAGAACATGAAAAGCTCAACACATGGTGTACTAAGGATGCATTAGCAAGGTCTTATTTACTCAACTCCATCTTTGATTTTCTTTTGCCACACATTAGAAATTGTAAGACATCCCAAGAGACTTGGGAAACCTTGTCATCTTATTTCTCTTCCAACACAAGGGCTAGAAAAAATCAGTTGTGGATTGAATTCACCACATTAAGGAAGCAACCTAAGCAAGTTGTTTCAGAGTTTGTGACCAAGATTAAAGATGTAGCAGATCAGTTAGCAAGCATAGGAGAAGAGATTGAAGAAGATCAGATTGTAAGGCAAGTGATCAATGGGATCAAAGCTGATGAAAAATGGGAAAGCTTCACCACTGCCATGGACCTTTACATGGACATGCAGATTCAAGACCTTACCACTCTCATGGGACAATTGGTCACTCATGAAGCCAAGCTCAACAAGAATGGAGATACATCCAAAGGTAATAGTTCCTCTGCTCTATACACTGATAAGAAGTCTAAAGATAAAGGCAAGAATAAGAAGGGAGAAGATGAAGGCACTACCTCCCAAGCCAACTATGCAGGGAGAGGTAGATCATCAAGAGGAAGAGGCAGAGGAGGTAAGCAAGGTAGGGGGAGATCCTAGAACTCCTCACCATGCAACATTTTTGGTTTATCAAATCATACTACAGATGAGTGTTTCAAGAACTACAAAAATCAGAGAGGAAGAGGATACCAAAGAGGTGGATACTCACAGTCAAGAGGTAGATTCAACCATCACCAAGGCTACAACAAAAACTACAAGAACAATGACAACAACAACAACTACAATGGCAACTACCAAGGAGGATTCAAATCCAGAAAGGACTACAACAACTATACAGAAGAGCATGATGACTCTCTTTTGATCATGAACATGACTTCAAAACCAGGTACAAATGATGACCACCTATTCTACATTGACTCAGGATGCTCAAATCATGTGGCTGGCAATGTAGCACTACTCTCTGATCTTGAGGAACCAAAAGTTAAGCACCAAGTACAAACAGACGATGACAGCAAGCACTCAGTAGTTAAAAGTTGGAAATGTTAAGACTTGTGATGGAAATCAGAACTTATTGAGTAGGGTACTCTATGTACCAACCATTACCAAAAATCTGATGAGTGTTGGATAGATTGTGGAGAAAGGTTTGCAGGTTAGATTCAACCAATTTGGAGCATTTGTGGAGGATCCTAAGCAGGGGTTCAAGAGGTTTTCTAAAGGAGAAAAATCAGGTAGACTTTTCACTTTTGAGCTAGAAGACACAAAGAATATTGCACTATACAGTTATAAAGATCAAACACTTTCAGAGCTTGAGAATTGGCACAAAAGATTAGGGCATGTAGGAGAAAGAACCTTGAAACAGATATGCAGGGATCAATGTCTTATTGGAATACCCAATGTTTCCAAACAACACAGGATATATAAATGTAGTGCTTGTCAATTTGGGAAGTCTCACAGGTTACCCTTCTCAAGGAAAGGCTACATGCATGAGGACTACCTAGAACTTGTACACACAGATGTATGGGGACCAAGCAAAGACCCCTCAATCTCAGGATCAAGGTACTATGTATCTTTTATTGATGATTATAGCAGGTGGACTGTATTGTACTTCATGAAGCACAAGGATGGAGCATTTAATTGCTTTAAAAAATATCTTGCACTAGTTGAAAATAAGACAGGAAAGAACTTGAAGAGACTAAGGTCAGATGGAGGAGGTGAGTACTTCTACAATGAATTTGAAGACTTCTTGGAGGACAAAGGCATCAAAAGAGAAACCACCACAAGGTATACTCCTGAACAGAATGGGGTAGCTAAGAGAAGAAATAGGTTGATTGTTGAGATAGCTAGGTCTATGTTGAATCAAAAAAAGTAACCTAACTATCTATGGGCAGAGAGTGTTTCCACTCCCACTTATCTCATAAACAGGTTACCATCTAAGTCCCTTGATGGGATGACACCCTATGAAGCATGGCATGGGAAGAGACCCTCACTTGACCTTTGCAGGATATTTGGATGTGTAGCATATGTACACATTCCTTCTCAGATAAGAGGCAAGCTAGACCCTAAGGTTGAGAAGTGCATCTTTATTGGATATGATCTAAATCAAAAAGGGTACAGGTTTTACAACCCTTCCAATAAGGGATTCATGGTTAGTAGAGATGTTGTCTTTGATGAAAATGATTCTTGGTATGAGAATGAATGCAGGAAGTTTAAACTACCCTATGACTTGGAAGAGGAGTTTCCAAGTCTTGCAAAGGAGGAACCTACTCAGAATGAAGACTCAACTTCAGATGATGAAGATGTTATCAATCTTGAAGAGTTCAAGGCATGGAAGTCCAAGGGCAAAGTCAAAATGAAGAAGCTTGAAGATATACCTGAATCTTCAAATCAGTCAATCAGAAGATCACAAAGAGAGCAAAAAACCTATGAGATATGGGTATGATACATCTCTTGTTACTAAACACTCTCTTTATCTTGCCAAAGATTTGTCAATTGAAGAACCAGGATCATATGAAGAAGCCATAACCAAGACAGAATTGAAAGAAGCTATGGATGACGAGATTGAAGCACTCAAGGAAAGTGACACATGGGAACTAGTACCAAAGAAGGACTCCATGAAGGTAATACGATCCAGATGGATCTATAAAGTTAAAAGAAATTATGATGGGTCAATCAACAGGTATAAAGCCAGATTGGTAGCCAAGGTTTTGCACAAACCCAAGGCATTGACTATGAAGAGACATTCTCTCCTGTGGCCAAGATGCCAACCATCAGATTGTTGGTGAGTGTAGCTGCATCAAAAAATTGGAACATGTATCAATTGGATGTCAAAAATGCCTTCTTGAATGGATGGATTTCAGAGGAGGTATATATGTCACAACCTCCTGGCTATGAGGATCCTAACAAGGTTACATATGCATGCAAATTGAATAAAACTCTTTATGGATTAAAGCAGGCACCTAGGGCATGGAATCACAGGTTGACCACTTACCTTCAAGAACAAGGTTTTGTCATGAGCAAGGCAGACACTTCTCTATTCATTAAGAGAAGTAATTCAGAGGTAATATACCTATGTGTCTATGTTGATGACATCATACTTACACATAATAATGTGAATGGAATTAGAAAAATCAAGAGCCAGATGATGAAGGAGTTCAAGATCAATGATCTTGGTCTACTAAAGTATTTTCTTGGGCTTGAGTTAGTTTATACTAACTCTGGAATATACATTACTCAGAAAAAGTACATACAAGATATGTTGAAGAAGTTTCACTTGCAAGATGCCAAAGTGGCAAGTACTCCAATGGAGGTAAACCTAAAACTAAGTGCCCATGAAGGTGATGAAATTAATGACATTACAGGTTATCAAAGTATGGTGGGTAGCTTGAACTATGCTACCTTAACAACGATAGACATTGCATATGGAGTTAGTGTGCTAAGTCAGTTTATGCACAAGCCAAGGATACCTCACTTAGAGGTTGCCAAGAGAATCTTGAAGTATCTCAAGGGTACACAAAATCATGGTTTGTATTTTCCTTACACTTCAGACATTGATATCAAGATCTATTCACATGCAGATTGGGCAGGATGCAAGGATGATAGGAGGAGCACTTTTGGATACATTTCATTTGCAGGTGATAAGCCAATATCATGGTCTTCAAAGAAGCAACCTACTGTTGCTTTGTCTTCTACAAAAGCACAGTATAGGGGACTGGCTAATGCCACACAAGAAGTCGTATGGATCAAGCTTTTGTATAAGGAATTGGGTTTATATACTAGGTCACCAATAATCTTTGGAGACAATACAAGCTCACTTCACCTTGCAGCTAATCCTATCTATCATGCTAGGACCAAACATATAGAGGTCCATTACCATTATGTGAGAGATAAGTTATTAAACAAGGACATTCAACTAACCTATGTATCAACCAACATGCAATGTGCAGATTTGTTGACTAAAGCTTTGGATGGAACCAAACTTTGCAGGTTCAAAGCAATGATTGGATTGCAGGATATACATGAAGATTGAAGATGAAGACCAAGCCAAAATGTTTGGCTTGAGGGGGAGCTATTGGTGTAATTCACAAGCCTACACATTTGGCTTGACGGATACATTGAAGCCCATACACATATGGAGAACCATAGGAACTATTGCTAGTGGTTAATTACCACTTTACGTCTTTGTAAAAGTCAAATTGACTTGGAATCTTTGTAAACACCTACCAAAAGGGATTCGTGGAAAAATGGTTAGCTTCGATTGATGGAATATCTCCTAGGATATAGGAGCTTGATCATAGGGAGCCAAAAGTTTGAATTTGAATTCAAATTTTTACTCAACCACTTTGAAAGTGTTTATGGAAAAGTCACTGGTAAGACTCATCATTCCCGAGCTCATTACTGTTAATTCTGAGTGTGTGTGAGGCCTATACTCTAGCCCACACCTATCTACACCATTAGGCAATGATCTTCATGCCAATGGATTTGTATACAAGTGTTCATTAATACATATATCTTCATTTTTCATTTCTGAGTTCTTTGTTATAGTACTTGAAAGTCTCTCAACTTGTGGAGTGCATATCTCAGTCATTTCTTCACCAAATTCAAATATCTATAAGCACAAGCAGACACAGTAGTCAAAGAAGATCTGGCAAGTACGCCATTTAAATTTTTCAGACATCAAAGAGTTGGGCACACAAGAAGAAGGAACAAGTAGGGAGCTCCAGGAAATGTATGTCAAAATGTTATAAGAAATCCCTACAAAAATAGTGATTTTCATCACTAAAAACCATTGTAAATACCATTTCATATTTTTGTAACTCCATTTTGTGCAAGCCAAGGAGTCCTTGAGCTTGAGGAGCTTTAGAAGTACCTACATATCAGTTTTCACATTTTTTAGACTCCGTTTGAACCTCCAAATAGGGTAGAGAACCTAATTTCTAACTAGGCCGGACACTAGGTCTGGACAAGGCCAAAACCTAGTCAAAAACTATAAATAGAGCTAGAGAGCTCATTTTTGAGGTTAGCTTGTAATTGATTTGAACTTGTATGAGCTTTTTGAAAGTAATCTAAAGAACTCCATTGCTTCTCACTCTTTGTCTTGCTTTGTGTGCGCATGTGTGTGTATGTGTGTGCATGTCAGTGTGCTTTGCTCTCACGCACTTGTGCCTTCACTTGCTCGAGGTCATTATACCATCCTCACATCGTTCCCGATTGACATTAAAGGAGGTGCTACTCATCACTGAGCTACACCAAATTTTGGCGCCGTTGCCGGGGATTGAGCTTTGAGGACGAGCGTGTGATGGTAAGACGTAGAGTTGACGCGTTGGAGTTATAGGTATTTTCTTCACCTTTTTCCTATTTTCTCTTGTTTTCTCATCACCATCATCATCCTCACCATCTCCCACATCCATCTCCATCATCGCGAAAAGTTTCAGTTTTTGGTCATATCACCCCACCCATACCATTTCCCTCATTTCACTTGTGAGAGAGAGCGAGAGAGTGTTTGTGTGCTTGTGATTTTCTGTGTTTTTTGAGATTTTCTGTAGGAATTAGCATCCCGAGCAGCTGCACCAGCTCCAGCAGGTAAAAAATTTGACTATGCAGGTCCCGAGGCATTGATCTCTGTCAATCGCGACCAACAGAAAAAATGATCTTTTTGCTAAACAAAGTACATAACCATAATCTACAGGCCTAGAGCTTCCCAAATGTGTGTTTAAAATTTTAAAATTCCTCAGATTTCTGTCAATCGCGATCGCCCTGCCAATCGCGATTGACAAACCACGACGGACACATGCCGACGGCTCTGTCAATCGCGACCGACAGAGTCAACGACCCACTAACCACGACTGACAAAACCTACGCGTGACACGTGTCAATCGCGATCGAGCCATCAATCGCGATCGACCAGTCAATCGCGACTGACAGCCCCGACGGACCTGTCAATCACGATCGACCAAGTCAACGATTGCTTGACCACGACGGGCAGACCCTCGCGACAGACCTGTCAATCGCGATCGACCCATCAATCGTGACTGATAGAGTCAACGACCCTTTGACCATGATCGACTGAAAATCCGGGCCACGTGTCAATCGCGATTGACCCATCAATCGCGACTGACAGCCACGACGGACCTGTCAATCGTGACCGACACGTCGATCCTGACTGACCTATCAATCGCGATTGATAGAGCTTGCGAACGTGATTGACGGGCAAATTTGGCTAATATTTTAGGGCAAAAAAGAGTGGTCTATTTTTGACAAATTGTGGAACAAATACCAGGGTTCATCATTGCTTGTGAGGCCGATACCCCAAAGCATTTTTAGAAGTCCTGTCTACCTGCTAACCTGTTTAAAATCCTGATTTTGCCCCAAAACCCTGAATGGACATAACCTCCTCATACGAAATCCGATTGCGGTGATTTTTGTTTTGTTGGATAGGGTAATTTGAAGTGACCATATCCCGAGGTAGGAAAACTAAGTTTCCCTTGGGGTTGTTTTCCATAGAGGCAAAAGGCGATTGGGTCTGTGAATTACATGCATGAAAGTGATCTGTCTGTCAACTGAATTCAATTCTTGAGCTAATTGTGGACTTTTTCAGGTTCTTTGAGAGCATCGAAGGGTACTCGAAGCAAGAGTAAGTGCGAGCTTGGGAACACTCTTCCTGGGCATACAAGGGCAACCAAGGGAAGAAACTTAAGGTTGGAAATTCTCAACACCCTCTGTCAATCCCTAGCATAGGCTAAGTACGGATAGAGGTTTTGATTAATTAAGGACACGTTAAGAACGACCAAGTCCAAGAACTCTAATCACTCAAGTGCAAGTGTTAGGAGATTACAATTGCGAAACAACCTAAGGGAAAAGAACTTAAATTGAGCGACCACACTCAAAGTACGATAAAATTCAAGTGTTCCTTGCGACGAAGATTAATTGGACAAGAAGTGACACCCTAAGGGCAATTAAAAAAGAACAAGTGACTAATACAAAAGAACTCAGCAACGCAAAGTGTACTTGGGAAAATTTGAGATCATTCAATTGGGCATATGAACCTTAGATCAGGATGACACCTAGGGAGAGACAGACAAAGTCTTAGATCTTCAGAGGCTAGTGTTAATCATACTGCTAGGTCTTGGGCCCAGCAGCTGAGCCATCATTCGCATTACCCTAGCTCTGAGACTAGCGAGTCTGAGATTTCCCACGATATGGAGAGACCTACAGGAAGTTCTAGAGTGCCATATTTACATAGGGTGGAAGGCCCTTACAAGATGCAACTCGAATACCTTAGGACCAACCGATTAGGTGCTTGCATCTATGAGGACGGCCTAGGAAGATCTGTGGTCCAGATTAAAAACCCTGACCAATCCATTGGACTAGAGCACCCAGCTGTCGGGTTTGAAAACGGAGCATACCTAGACAAGGAAGGGACAATATATGTAGTCACCAGTCATCCAGATAGGACAGATGAATTGGGGAATGTGGTCCTAGAAACGGACTTAGGTGACCTAGAGCAAGGAAACATGGGTGTAGAACCTAGAACCCCCCGAGGCAAATCTGTGCTCACTAGGATTATCACACCAGAGTGGATTCCCCAAGATAATAAAAGCATAGATCTACTCCTGAACCGAGAGACTGATGAAGCCTTTTGGAGGTATAGATCTAATCAGCTGAATGAGGAAGGAGCAATCATGATATATGAGTTCAAAGATCCTGATAGTCCAGGCAGAGTGACCTACTTGGATCATGCTTCAGAGAGGGTCTTTGTGGTTAGAGAAAATGATAGGCATGCTTACACTTGGAAAGGTGAATTTATTTTCCCCCAACCAAGATCGAATGTGTCCTTTGGTCACCCTGGAGCTAGAACATCCCATGTTCATGGAACTCAAAGAGACAGACATAGAGATAGACCGGAGGTAAGCTTTGCCAACCCAGTGGGAAGAGAAGGAACGAGAACTGAAACAAATAGAGTGGAACCTGAGGGACTTAGAGCCCCAAGGAACCAAAGAAATGCTGATGATTTCCCTCTTCCAAGTCCTAGGGAACACACCAAGATTTTGAGACCGACTCAGTTAGTTAAGTCCATGAAGAATTACTTCGATGGCGCAGGAGACCCATATGATCATGTGGCTGAGTTTAGGCAAGTCTTGAGAGCTGAACAAGTTGAGGACCTATTCACGCAGTATAATGCCTTTGGTCTACCCTGAGGAACACAGCCCTTACTTGGTTTCAACCATTGAATGAGAGACAGTTCAGGAGCATAGACCAACTCTTAGAGGCTTTCATCACCGAATTCTCTAAAAGTGGCGTAAGGCATAACATTTCCTCATTGATACATAGCTTCAAGCAGACCCCTCAAGAGACTGTGAGACTTGCAGGAAGAAGATTTAGGCAATATCTTGAGAGATGCCCTGTTCCTGAGTTACCAACACCAGCCAAACAAGTGGCTTTATTCTTGGATGGATTGCTAAGTACCAAATTGAGATCCTATGTGTACTTGAAGGACCCTAGGACCATAGAAGAGTGTGTACGCATGTGCATTGACATTGAGGATAACCTAGGGGAGGAATTAGAGCTCTCAAAAATCTATAAAGATTCAGATAGTTCTAGTAGCCTCATTTCCTCACAATCCACATCAATTGAGGATCTAGTAGAAAAGGTAGCTCTGAAACTAGGTGTCTCTAGTAAACAAATTCTTAGATTTGCCCCGGTAAAGAGGTGTTATACTTGTGGTGGTGACCATATGGCGAACGCATGTCCCATCATGGCTCAACCCCAAGTGAACCCTAGCAGCCAATACTGCACCCCAGAACGGAGATACACAAATCACACAGCACAAGACTGTCCATACAATAAGCAAGCGATTAGACAAACCTACCCTCGGCCCTATCCACAACAGTGAAGATACCAGAACCAGTACCCTCCACAACAATATGGTAGACCGCAGAAACACTATCAACAACCCTACCAACACCAACAAAGGCCACAACCTGTGTTGGCTCAACAACCTCCAACCCCCGCTAATGTGATTCCTGTAAAGTATGCAGCTGCAGAAGAGAATTTGACTAGGGCTATAGTGCCAGTAACACCATTGCTTTCAGAAAGTGATCCCAGTGACCATAGCTTTGATTCTACACATGTTGGTAGTCCCCAGGCTTACTACATGCAATCTTCTAAACATGGCGAGTCCTACTACAGTGAAGAACCAAGTGAACCTAGTTGGGAGCCAGAATACATAAATGTAATGTACACAAACCCTAACTCTAGACCCCAGCCTAGGCAGGTAAGACCCCCATTCCTTAGAGGACCATGCTACAGATGTCAGGGAGATCACCTCATTCGTGATTGCCCCTTACCTCCACCTACACAACCCCAGTCAGTGACAATTCAAGGCTTTTGCCAAGATTGCGGGAAGGAGCATCTCTTATGAGACTGCCCAAAGAATCCCAATAATATGCCAAAAATAACTCCAATTAACGTTATTGGGTTAGTTGTAGACTCAACAGGAAGTGTCACTTCCACTGCACCAATGCAAGTGGTCACTAGGGCCCAGGCCTTGCAACAGAACCCAGGAATAGGTCAAGAGAAGAGTGCAGAGGTTAGTGAAACCGAGAGCATAGCCAAGAAACGATCGAGAGCTTGGAGGGATAGTCGAGAAAGAATGAAAAGACAATGGTCTAAAAAGATGAGCGACTTAGAAGAAAGCATAAGAGAAACAAAAGCCAAAATTGTTGAACTCACCTCTCAAACAAACTCTCACATACCACCACCACCATCATTTCCATCACCATCTAACCCACCATCTGTCCCCCTACCTCAGACCATCCCACCAACCCCTAGAGTAGGATCAGTATTGGCTGACCCCACTCCTGAAGACATAGACATGATGCTTAAGGCATATCAGGCCAGAATCCAAGAAGGGCCAAATGTGACGGAGCATGACAATTGCTACCCCAGAGTTGACCTAGAGATAGAAAGAACCAAGCTTTGCGCAAAAATGGTCGCATTGGCTCAGACCATGTTTGAAGCCAGTCGTCTCTTCAACTACTCTGGCTTAGCTAAGACACAATTGCACTTGGATGGACTCCTAGAGAAGTTAAAGAGCATAATTGCAAGATCTGCCAAGGAAGAAAAAAATCAAGGAAGAGATGAGGCAAGCAAAAGAATAAGCCTTCCCCCACAGGAAGCTTTTGTGCCCAATTCCACTGAACCAGACACCTCCTCTTCTATGAATAGGTACACACCAAAATTCCTACGAGAGATTCAAGAAGACAAATGGGCTAAAGAAAGTGAAGTCCCTCCTCCCATTGAACTTGTGGATGACACGCATGATCAATTCCCACAAGATATTCCCTCCATTTATGGAGAGCAGGAGAGCACCCAGTCTCAAGAGAGATTAGACTTTGAGTCTAATTCTTTACATGAATTACCCCACTTCACAGGCCCATGGGAAGCCAAGTCGACTTGTATGAGAGCACCCAGAGTCATGGTAAGAAACGAAGACTCAGTCATACCTAGGAATACGAAGGTAGTGAAAAACACTAAAGTGCAGTGCAACCTCACTTTAGAAGAGCTACCCAAAGTTAGGTCAGAACTATGGAAACATGTAGCCAAACAAGTACCAGAGATAGCAAAACGCCATTCCCAGGTAGGTTTTCATAGAACGGTGCTAGAAATTCCTCTAGACAAGATAGGAGATATGAGTGAAGGTGAAGAAGGAAACACCTATCTTCCCATTACCTATCAGGGGTACACAACTAAGGCAATTCTAGACTCAGGTGCAGGAGTTGCTATTGCTACCACTTCCAGGCTATGGAAGCGGTGGGGCAAGCCAGCACTCAGGCCCACGAGGATGAAATTGCAAATGGCTGATGGTCACATAGAAAGACCCTTAGGCTTGCTGGAGGGAATAACTCTCACTACATGTGGTGTAGAGTTTGAGCACACGTTTGCTATCTGTGATTTTAGCAAGAACCATGCCTATGAGATGATTTTGGGAAGACCATACAAGATTGGGGAACCAATTCTTTGTATTTGCAACACCTAGGTGTCACGACCAAGGCTAATCTCAAAGATTACTCTCATAGAGATGTCCCTCCTATCCAATGGAATCCCATCCATAGAGCTAAGGATGATACAGAGTCAGTGCACTCCATAGGATTAGGATCCTCATGGAGCATGAAGACACTCACTTATGGATGTGTAAAGTGGCAGTAGAAGAGGAGAAGAGAGAAAAAGCCAGAGAGATAGGTGCAAAAGAAACACATAGATCCATTCAAGACCTAGCCTATGCACCTATCGTATTTCTTGATGAAGAATTTGAACCCCACGACTGGGCAAAAATCCTAGCAACCATGGATGTAGCCATCAATGAAGAACAATGGACACCCCACTGTGATGAGGATGGCTATGACATTTCAGTTTTCTCCATAGAGCCAATCATGGGAGAGACAGTTCTAGAAGAGTGTGAACCTAGCCCTGATGCATTTGAGGATGCGAGTGACTCCGATCTAGAGTCAATCATTATGGACCCACCTTTTGCATCAGATGAAGAATACTTCTACGAAGTGGAAGCTTATCCTCAGAGACATGGAGAACTTATAAATGATGTGAGGTTAACCACATAGGTGACTACCAAGAATGAAGGTAAGAAAAGAAAGAAGAGAGAAGTCACACCTGAGGAGGAAGAATCTTTGTTTGAGGTCCCTGAACACTTTAAAAAGTATGAGATTGACGATAGAAGAGTCATGGTGAGAATGCCTAAACGTGAGGCACAATCAGGAGAGGCCTATGATAACAAAGAAACCACCAAAAAAATAGTGGTAGCCCTAGAAGAAGGAGAGGAGAGATGCACTTACATAGGACATGACCTAACAGAGGAAGAAGAGCATGCATTAATAGCCTTGCTAAGAGAATACAGAGATGTATTCGCTTGGAGTTACAAGGATTTGAAGGGTGTTGATCCAGACATATGCTCACACACTATCCCCATGACCTCAGATGCCAAACCCTCCAAGCAAAAGCCATACACATACAATGACAATTATGCTGCTAAGATCAAAGAAGAGATAGATAGTCTGGTAGAAGCTCGATTCATCTATGAAGTTGACCACTCTGAGTGGGTATCCCCCATTGTAGCGGTGCCCAAGAAGAATGGAAAGCTACGTGTGTGCATTAACTTGAAAAAGGTTAATGCAGCCACAATTCGAGATAACTATCCGCTTCCTATCACAGAACATCTCTTAGAAAGAGTAGCAGGCAAGGAAGTGTACAGCTTCCTTGATGGATTTTCGGGCTACAATCAAGTAGCCATAGCTCTAGAAGATCAGCATAAGATAGCTTTTTCCACAGAGTGGGGCATATTTGCTTTTCGGGTAATGCCATTCGGGCTGACCAATGCCCCTGCAACCTTCCAAAGATTGATGTGTCATGTGTTTAAAGAATTCCTGAGGAAGAATTTAGAGGTCTATGTTGATGATCTCTGTGCTCATTCCAACATTAGACAGACACATATACCAGAACTCAGGCAAATCTTTGACAAATGTAGAGAGTATCAAGTCTGCTTGAACCCAGAAAAGTGTGTTTTCATGGTTAGGCAAGGCAAGATTCTAGGACACAGTGTCAAAGAATGAGATATCCACCGATGAAGAGAAAGTAAGAGCCATAGCCGAGTTACCTAGGCCAAAGAATGTCAAGGAAGTACAAGCTTTCATGGGGCATTGTGGTTATTACCGACGGTTTATACAGATGTATGCCATCATAGCAAAGCCTCTATATGGACTTTTGACTAACTTCGAGTGGACTGATGAATGTGAAAACTCCTTCAATGAGCTCAAAAGAAGATTGTGTTCAGCACCAATCTTGACCACACCGGATTGGAATAAGCCCTTCCATGTTCATGTGGATGCATCCAATTATGCTATTGGATGTGTACTTGCACAACCTACGGGCGAAGGCAATATGGATCTTCCAATTGCCTATGCTAGTAGACAGTTGAATGCGGCTGAACGAAACTATACAACCACTGAACGAGAGGGATTAGGCATGGTATATGCAGTTAAAAAGTTTAGACACTATTTGCTTGCAAATAAGTTTAAATTTTTTACTGATCATCAAGCATTGTTGTACTTGGTAAACAAGCCATGCAATACAGGTAGATTAGTAAGATGGTTTCTCTTACCAATGGAATACGACTTCGAGGTTGTGGTGAGGAAAGGGAAGACCCACTTGAGAGAAGACCATCTCTCTAGGCTCACATCGAGAGAAGCCCCACAAGGAGTATCAGATGACCTTCCTGATGCTTACTTGTTTAATTTGGAAGTTGTACCTCAGTGGGCTAAGCCATTAGTGCCAATATTGACATACGGGCCTAACCACCCAGTCATAAACACTCAAGGTAGAGAGGTAGTAAAAGCCCAGAAGTACCACATCATGCCAGGAAGCATGTACAAACAAACAGATCAAGGGATCCTAGCTTGTTGTGTGGAAGAGGACGAGTATGCTAAATGGTTGCAATTGGCACATGTAGGTGCATTAGAGCAACACTACTCAAAACAACGAACCCTATAGACACTAAGGAGACTCGGAGTGCATTGGCCTACTATGGAAGCTGATGTACATAAGATGTGTAAAGAATGCCCAATCTGTTGCACTAAGCCACCTGTGGAGCATGCTACTCTTTATCAAGTGTCCATAGTGCCAGATTGGAGTTAACCATTAGTAGATTTCCTGAGGACCCTCAAGATATGACACTGGCCAGACAAAGAAGTCTAGAACAAGAAGCCCTAGATTACTCACTCATTGGTGATAATCTATACAAGCGTGGTAAAGATGGTTACCTGAGACTATGTGTCCATGAGAGCGAATATCTCAAGATCTTGGAAGCAGCTCACCAAGGTGTAGCAGGAGGACACTTTGGACCAGATCGGGTGATCAAGGCAATACTATTTGCGGGCTTCTGGTGGCCGACCCTTCACATGGATGCACATACCTATGTGAAATGGTGTGATGTCTGTCAGAGAACTCAGTACCCTATACGCAAGGATGAGATGCCACTGAAACCCATGATGGGTGGACGTGCATTCTCTAAGTGGGGAATAGACTTTGTAGGTCCTATTAATCCCCCAGCCAAGGGTTCACATGTTGAATATATCATTGTGGCCACAGACTATCTAACCAAGTGGGTAGAAGTGAAAGCTACCACAAAGAACGATGCTCAAACGACAGCTAAGTTCTTATTCGAGAATGTATTCACGAGATACGGGCTTCCTATAGAGCTAGTTAGTGATAGAGGGACTCACTTCTTGAATGAAGTTATTGAAAATCTTCTCCAAGAATTCTTGGTAGTACATAAGAAGTCTGCCCCCTGTCACCCACAAGCTAATGGCCAGGCTGAGAGCACAAATAAGATCCTATGCAATGTGTTGACTAAATTGGTGAATAATAAACGCTCTGATTGGGACAAACAGCTATACCATGCTGTTTGGGCATACTGAGTGGCCTATAAAACGGTACTCCAAGCCACACCCTTTCAAATGGTATTAGGTCAAAATGTGGTGCTACCTCTGGACTTCTTGATTCCCACATTAAGAATAGCACAGGAGCATGAGTGGACGGGCCATGAACTCTCTTCAAGAGTTTTTGACCTCGAACGATTAGGTGAAACAAGACTAAGAGCTGCAGCAGGAATATATGCAGCTAAGAAAAGGCAGAAGGCGTATTTTGATGCTCATGTGAAGGATAAAGGATTGAAAGCAGGGGACCTAGCTTTAGTCTACACTTTGAAGCAACATGCAAGAAAATTAGAGAAACGTGGCTATGGACCTATGATCATAAATAGGATCTCAACGAGTGGAGCAGTACAACTAGCCACCTTAGAAGGTGATATTCTTCCGAGCTACATCAGTGGGTGCATAGTCAAGTTGTATCAGGAACCTCTCACAGAAGAAATGCTCAGTCGACTCAACACTGCTAAGAAACGCAAAGAAGAGGAAAAACGAGTTCGAGAAGAAGCTCAAATAGAAGCTTTAGAACGCATCAGAAGGATGAAGTTGAGATGGCAGGGTAGGGATCAACCTAGGACAGATGCCTATGAGGATCCAGGATATCATGTGGCAATGTGTGAAGTCTCAGGAATAAGTCCCCAAAGAATAATAGATCGACGTCCTTTTGTGACCTTAGAGATAGGACAAGGAGTTAGTGCAAAAATTGTGTGAGCATTAATTAACTCAGGTGCAGCCACTAGTGTGGTGAGACTTTCTTACTGTCGAGAATTGAAATTAAAAGTCAATCCTATAGAAGCATATCTCATAGGATTGGGAGGTGTGGAAACCCCTTGCATGGGCGAGGTGGAACTTCCCCTCTCCATTCAAGATGTTCCAATGACAGTTAAGGTACTAGTGTGTCAAGATGAGGATCTCACTGAGCCTCTGGTCTTGGGTCAAGACTGGATCTATGACCATGCAGTCAACTTAAACCTAAGAAGTGGACTCCTTCAGGTATGGGTAAATCAGAGTCGAATTATAGTTGAGTTAGATAATGGAGCACTCAAGGAAATAGAAAAGGCACAGACTCCTGGTCCTTCCAGGGGTACACATGAAGTTGACCATGTTGTTCTTCTCCAAAGCTATGTGATGCAGAGGAATGGTGATCTCAGTAAAGAAGTCAAGGCCTCAATGGAACTCCCTTCTTTTCCAAAGGCCAGAGGGAGGCAGCAACCAAAGGCAGATCAATTACCGAAGACTACCTATGTTGGAGGCCAAAAGAACGTGCAAAGCGGAATGACGTAGCCATTGAAACAATTATGGGTGTGGAAAGGCGAGCGGCCTATTGCAATCAAGTCACAACAACTATCTCAACTTCCTATTAGTAATCAATGACATGATACTAATAAGAGGACTTCCAAACCTTCTTTTGAGAAAGTGAAATCTATCTGGGTACCCAAGAAGTCGATGAAGGCTGGCCCACAATCAAGACAAATTTGGGTGCCTAAGGCTTGGTTGCGGGCTCAACTAGTCACAAACGAATCACATCATACACGACAGGGTTCACTCACTCAAGGAGCCATTACCCACTCTTGTTTAATACGCACGAACACACAGTCGCCCAGAAGCACGCACAGACTCACTTGTAAATGGGTCCCAAAAACGCCTCATTCCCAAGCAGACATACTCATAAAGCCCTCCAGAGTCTCCACTAAACCAAAACAGAAAGCCATCCATTGTGTTTGGGAGCCTAAAACTTGTAATAAAACCCCCGAACCCCATGTGTAAATTCATCCTCACTTGCTAACTACATCACTCACACACTGCATCTTTCCATCTAGCTCGTAGAACTATCCATTCATTAACTACACACACAATCATCGAGCACCCACTGACCCACTAACCCATTACTCACCTCATGATAATGTTGTAACGGGGACAAAAAGTGTTCTATCTTGTCCATTATAATATTAACGCATGATTCTATATTCTCACAGAACCAGCAAGCAAGCAATAACAATGGCAGAAGCAGGAGGCACCAGTTCCCAGGCAGGGTCTAGCGCACAGATTCTGGACATTGAAACCCTCCTCCTTGAACCACCACTCACCGAGAGGCCTCAAGAACTTCAAGCGGTGCATGTTCTCCCTATTCAGGACCCTCCTCAGGGACACACTTCTCAAGTGGGGAAACACGCTCATTGGTTTAGTGATGTCGCAGACCCATTGGGTGATGGCACCTACTTCTGGGAAGCAGAAATTGAGTTCAATGGCAAATGGGGACGCTACCATTTCTTCACTCGCAAATTTGAGAACTATCAGAATGCAGAAGTAATGCGATCGGTTTGGACCAAAGCAGGATTGGATAGCTATTTCAGAGCACATTTGCCTAAGCCACATTTCCTATGCTGCTCCTATTTTATCAGTACCATCACTCCTAGCAGGGCCAAGGGAGGCCGTTGTGCTCTCACAAGGATAATTTACAGGTGCTTAGCATACGACGTGCCCATTCAAAGAGCACTAGTATGGTCCAGGGCTCAAGAGTTCCAAAGACGACTGTCAACGGCGGGTCCTCCATCGAAGAAGATGAGAGGGGGAGTTCAATTACCATGCGCTCAACCAAGGGCAGCCACCACCATACCAGAGGTGACCCCCCCACAAACACGACGTGTCCGACCATTCACCATTCGCCTACCCAGACCAAGCACCGAAGGACCCAATCTGGTGTTCCCTCCGATTCCATCGGACTTGGAGTTCCCTCAAGGTTACACCCTTGCTGATTTGACAGATGAAGAAATTGCCCGTTTGATCAATGAGTCTAACCTGGAGACAGAAGCAGAGCAGACCCAAGGACAACAACCCACGACTACAACTTCAGCCCCGACCCAACCGGGAGTAGTAGAAGTAGAAGAGGATGAAGAAGAGATAGAAGAACAAGAGGCAAACGAGGAGTATGATCAAGAATATGAAGAACTTTCAGAACTAGCAAGTGCCCCGGCATACTCAGCCCAAATAAAAAGATTATACGAAACCATGAAGCGGGTCCAAGAGCAACACAAACTGTCGCTCGAGATACGAAAGATGATCATGAGCCAAATGTTAGCCGAGGAAGGTGTGGATGACATGTTTATCGAATCAATGAACCTGCATGCTGACGCGGTAGGTTTAGATGAGGCTGTTCATGCAGCCATGGCTTATATTCATCGATTTGAGAAACGAGTGCCTACCCGTCCCATGCGCTCTAGCAAACAAATCCACATCAATGTATCAGAACTAGGAGGTAACACACAAGCAGAAGAACATCAGGCGGAACCACTCTCACCACCCACCTCACCTCTCACTACACAAGTCACCTTACCACCTGGCACTACCACGCCTATTTCTGCCATTACCACAGTAGTCATGGGAATTCCCCTCTCTCCCGGCATCCAATTCGGAGGAGTTACCATGCCCACTTTCACAACACTCTTCACAAATATCACATCCACCCCACCCATTGTTCCCATCTACACGGTCACACACACGTTCGACACAATGGAAACATCACGAGCCACAGCACCACTCCCACCCCCCACGTAGCCTCAATCTCCCATACCCCCTCCACCTACCTCACCACTTGACTCCATAGCATTCACAACTCCCTTCCCCTTCCCCATTCCCTCTGCATCTTCATCTTTCCCCGCATCGTTTAATGTAAATAGTATATTCATGGCATTACATCAATGCATGTATCAACTTCAGAGTGAGTATCAGGCTCTTGAAGACCGTCATCATCAACTGACTACGAATCATCAACAACTACAGAGACGGCTTACAATTATAGAAGAAGAAAATGCAGACCTCAATCAACGTTACACCACACTCGAGCAAGCTCATCAAACCCTCCTGGAGACACCCCAACCATCACAAGAGCCAGGTGTCAAACAACTCGAAGCCTTACTGGAGGTCTACCAAACAGATAATCTGAGAGTCCGGCGAAATTTGACTCTACTCAGAAAACACATGGCTACAGCCCTTGAAGAAAACAAGCGTCTGCACAAGCAAAACGAAGAAAACCTGGAAGCTGCCATGGAAGGCTCTCCCCATGAAATCGACCCAGAACAATTCAAAGCAGTTCCCTCAGAAACAATGAAAACAATCTTTGAAAGCTATGCTGATTTATTAGAAGCACATGACGATTTGGAAAGGGAACGGGATGAGCTACGTTGCCAGCTCAGGGAACAGGAGACACAACCCAAAGTCATAGAAATGACCTCGACTTCAGCGGAAGTAAAGGCATTAACAGAGAAGGTGGCGGAACTGCAGAAGAAGTTACTGGAATATGAAAGACAGCCCTCTCCAGTTGTAGAACCAGAGCCAGATGAATTGGTACCCATTGAGGTGGACGAAACGTATGAGGAACCATATGTTCATATGCCGATGCCAAGTGCTCAACAAACCTCAGAAGGAATGGACACCTTGGAGTCGAAGTACCCAAATGGCTCCAAACATTAGAAAAAACAGCTACAACCCATGAAGATCGAGTGGCAATCCAAATCCAATCAATGGCCAAATTAGAAGACACCATCATAAAGTCAGAATATTTCCGCAGTATGTCTCATCCTAGATGGATCGGCACCAACGATGATCAGTATGTGCCATACTGTGTACTCCTGGCAGATTACAACGTGGAGATCCAACGCCGATGTGGCAAACCTCCAACTTTCGCCACACAATTTGGGCCCGATGATATCCTAGAGAGTGCTAAAAAACGATCCATTCATCAACCCACCTGGAGGATTCGTCTTCTCGAGACCTACCCAGAGATGGTTCGTACTTGGACTAACATGCCACTCTTTATTAAATACAATCCCTGTTATGTTCCAGTCTTCCGCAGACGCACCTGGCCCGAGTTTACCATTAGTCAAGAACATCAAAGGCTGTGCAAAGTGGTTAAATTATGTTTATCTAGCACCTCCACAAGGACCTCCCACTGTGAATTATATGATTTCTACCATCCGTCACTGGAGCGTTCGACTACGGAATACCCCCGATGTGATGGCCCAGATGTGCATGAAAATGTTTGAATTAATGCTGATCACATTCAGGACATTCAAGAATATTAAAGACCCCCACTTCTCAAGAGTTGGCTTTCTTACAAGCAACCAAGATCTGGTATACGACATGAGCACCACCCCATCAATAGAGGTAATATATGCTTGGCACGCCAGAATCAAGTACCTCCCAGCTTGCTTTAAATAGACATTCGAGGAGATGTTCGTAATAGGATTCTGGGAATATCACTCAGAAATATTTGTACCCAGGCCCTCACATCTCCTCCACTTGTTCGCTGTGGAAAGAACCATCCATTCAGAACAATTGCGGGTGCCACATCCGGACATCCCAGGACCAGTGAATTGGGATGCATTGTTAACAGACCTAGCACGGGGGCTACGATTAGAAGAACACCACCTCGTTGCCGATGTTGTTCAATATTATGTCCAACGCACAACTAGACAAGGGTCTGTCAAAGACGACAGACGCGAGAGAGGGGGGGTGTTGGCAGTAGTCAAGGAACTGAAGGAGTCACAAGACAAGGAAGCCTACGAAGGGAGTCGGAGCGAAGAGAAAGCACAAGCAGACACAGTAGTCAAAGAAGATCTGGCAAGTACGCCATTTAAATTTTTCAGGCATCAAAGAGTTGGGCACACAAGAAGAAGGAACAAGTAGGGAGCTCCAGGAAATGTATGTCAAAATGTTAGAAGAAATCCCTACAAAAATAGTGATTTTCATCACTAAAAACCATTGTAAATACCATTTCATATTTTTGTAACTCCATTTTGTGCAAGCCAAGGAGTCCTTGAGCTTGAGGATCTTTATAAGTACCTACATATCAGTTTTCACATTTTTTAGACTCCATTTGAACCTCCAAATAGGGTAGATAACCTAATTTTTAACTAGGCCGGGCACTAGGTCTGGACAAGGCCAAAACCTAGTCAAAAACTATAAATAGAGCTAGAGAGCTCATTTTTGAGGTTAGCTTGTAATTGATTTGAACTTGTATGAGCTTTTTGAAAGTAATCTAAAGAACTCCATTGCTTCTCACTCTTTGTCTTGCTTTGTGTGCACGTGTGTGTGTATGTGTGTGCATGTCAGTGTGCTTCGCTCTCATGCACTTGTGCCTTCACTTGCTCGAGGTCATCATACCATCCTCACGTCTTTCCGAATTGACATTAAAGGAGGTGCTACTCATCACTGAGCTACACTTGCCCATCAAGTTCTTCATATGTTAATCCTCTAAAGAAAGGAAATTCGATATTGAATCGTGAAAATAAGGTTTCTAAGTCTACTTCCGCTACCATATTTCCTACTAATGGTGTGGATGAAAGAGGTTTGGCTAACCTACGAGCGACTTTCCTTCTTTTTGTTTTGAAATAAACTCCTAAAGTTCATTGCACTTGGGTTGCTCTCTTAGTTGCTTTTTGCACACTCTCTCTACGTAGTTTGTAGCCTCCCTTGCCCACTTTGTCTCTCTATGCACTCTCCAAGTGAGTGTGTCTTGCTCTCTCTTGATCTCTGTAGCTCAGTGATGAGTAGCACCTCCTTTAATGTCAATCCGGGAAGACATGAGGATGGTATGAAGACCTCGAGCAAGTGAAGGCACAAGTGCGTGAGTGAGAAGCACACTGACATGCACACACATACACACACACGCACACAAGGTAAGACAAAGAGTGAGAAGCAATGGAGTTCTTTAGATTACTTCCAAAAAGCTCTTACAAGTTCAAATCAATTACAAGCTAACCTTAAAAATGAGCTCTCTAGCTCTATTTATAGTTTTTGACTAGGTTTTGGCCGTGTCCAGACCTAGTGTCCGGCCTAGTTAAAAATTAGGTTCTAGGGCCTATTTGAAGATTCAAACGAAGTCTAAAAATTATGAAAATTGATAGGTAGCTACTTCGAATGCTCCTCAAGCTCAAGGACTCCTTGGCTTGCACAAAATGGAGCTACAAAAATATGAAATGGTAACTACAATGGCTTTTAGTGATGAAAATCACTATTGTTGTAGGGATTTCTTCTAACGATTTGACATACACATCTTCGAGCTCCCTACTTGCTCCTTCTCCTTGTGTGTGTCCACCTCTTTGATATGCTTTAGTGTCCTGAAAAAATAATGGCCTACTTGCCAGATCATCATTGACTACTCTGTCTGCTTGTGCCTTCTCTTCGCTCTGACTCCCTTCGTAAGCTTCCTTGCCTTATGAGTCCTTCAGTTCCTTGACTGCCAACACCCCCCCCTCTCTCGCGTCTGTCGTCCCTGACAGACCCTTGTTGGGTGGGTCGTTGGATGTAGTACTCCACAACGTCTTGTGCTAAGTGATGTTCCGTCTCAATCCTTTGGCCAAGTCAGTGAGTAGGGCATCCCAATCTATCGGCCCGGGAACCTCTGGATGTGGTATACGTAACTTTTCTGAATGGAGAGCTTGTTCCACTGCAAACAACTGCAATAAATGTGATGGTCTGGGAATGAATATCTCTGAATGATATTCCCAAAATCCCGTGACAAACATTTATTCAAATGTCTGTTTGAAGCAGGCTGGTAGATACTTTATACGCGCATGCCATGCATATACGACATTAATAGACGCTGTGGTGCTCATGTCGTAGACAAGGTCCTGATTCCCTTCATTAAACCCAAGAGCTGACAGATGAGGTTCCTTGACATTCTTGAAGGTCCTGAAGGTGACCAACATGAGCTCAAAATTTTTAAGGCACATTTGGGCCATGACATGTGGTACATTTTTGAACCGGACCCCCCAATGCCGAATCGTCGAAATCATATAGCCGATGGTAGGTTGGCCTTTAGGTGGTGCTAAGTAGACATAATTGAGCCATTTCTCACATCCTTTGGTTGTCAGCACAGTTTTTGTGTATTCCGGCCACGACCTTCTTCGAAAGATAGGGCAGTAGCATGGGTTGTATTTGATATACAAAGACATGTTATTCCATGTCCTGACCATCTCAGGGTAGGTTTCAAGCAGACGAATCCTCCGTAGCTTGATGTATATTCCCCTGCTTGGCACTTGCTGGGATGTCGTCCGGTGCAAACTGTGTTGCCGAGGTTGGTTCTTTTGAGGTGTGGTGCTTGATTTCAGCATTGTAATCCGCCATTAAGACACAGAAAGGAACATACAAATCATCGGATGTGTCGATCCACCTATGATGGGAGAGGTTTCTAAAGTAATCCGATTTTATGACTACCTCTTCCAAACATGACATTGAAGCTATCTGAACTGCCACTCTGTCATCATGGGTTGTGGCCACTTTCTCTAACCTCTGCATCTATTCAAGAGCCTCGATCTCGATGGTGTCCATGCCCTCTTCTGTTTGCTTGCCCCCTGGTGCAGGCATGGGAACGTATGGGTCTTCAAAGGTTTCCTCTACTTCAATTGGCACTAAGTCTTCAGGTTCGGGTTCTACAAGGGGAGAGGGTTGATGCTCGTATTGCATGACTTTATTTCGTAATTCTTCTAGTTTCGCTCTGAGTTTTTCGCCTTCTTCAGACGTGTCAACTGCGGTTGTGACTTTGCTTGGTGACTCCTACTGGGTATCCAGCTGCTTTAATAGGTCATCTCTTTCTCTTTCTAATGCTGCATGGGCTTCTAGGAGGTCGGCATGGGTTTCCAACACGATTTGCATATTCGCGGATGGGATAGCCTTGAATCTATCTGGGTCGATTTTCTATGGGGAACCCTCCATTGCTGCTTCCAAGTTTTCTTCGTTCTGTTTCTGTAGTCGTTTATTTTCCTCGAGTGCTGTAGACATGTGTTTGCGTAAGAGGGCCAGGTTGCGTCGAAGATTGAGATTCTCTGTTATCTAGGAGTGTAGCAGATCATCCATTTGTTGTTTTTCTTCTGCATCTGACTGGGGTGGATTGGCTACTAATTGCTCATGTTGTTCCTCTAAAGTAACATACTGTTCTTGTAGTAGCCTCTTTTCCCTTTCTAGATCAATGAATCATACTTGAAGTTCTTCATGGCTTCGGAAGAGTCTCGTATGTTGGTTATCAAGATGCTGGTAGTGCTTTTGTAGTTGAGACATACACTGATACATATTATTAAATACATTATTAATAGGGGTGGATGCGGAAAGGGTGGTGAATGCAGAAGGGAAGGGGAAGGGGAAGGGAAGTGTGGATGTCGTGCTGGAAAATGGTGAAGTGGGAGGTGGGGGAATGGGAGATGGTGGGTGTATGGGGGGAGGGAGAGGTGCGGAGGTGGGTGATATGTCCATAAAATCAAAAGTGGATGCAGTGGTGGGAGTGATTGTGAACAGGGGAATTGTGGGTGTGGTGATAGTGGTGAAAGTGTACAGTGGTGTGTGCAATTGTGAATACGAACTGCCAGGAAGTGTGATCGGGGGAATGAGGTTTTCCGTGGCTGCAGTTAGAATTAATGTGTCAGTGGTCGTATAGACAAGAGAGGTGGAGATAGGGTGTGTGGGTGGACTGACAGTCTGTGCTTCGGTATGGGTAGTGGACTCGGAGGCGGTGATAGTAGTGGTTACACTGGTAGTGGGAGGTGAATGTGGTGGAGTTGGAGGTAGGGGTAGCAAAGGGGGTGACGGAGGTGCACTTGATGTATGGGTTTCCTCAGTATCATGAACGGTGTGTGCTGTGCCCGTGGTTGTGGATGTGCCTTGTGGTTCTGATACTAATACATTCATCTGTTTGCCTGATCAAGGGGGACGTCTGTTGTATCTTTGCTCCGTTCTTCGTGATTGTGCAAGGGCGGTATGCACCGTCTCAGGTACTCCTAAAGCATCGGATATCATGTCAAGTGTGGTGCGGAAGGCGTCAGCCAAGTATAGACTAAACCATATCTTCTTGGGTGGCATGGTGAACCTCTCCTGAGCGGGGAATGCGAAATGCTGCATGACCATTCGCAAATGAATGGCAATCGTTGGTGTGATTGCTACCATGTCCTTTAATTTCGTCAGATTCCTGTTCTCCATATTGTCGGGGACCATGGACTCCTTCTCAGTGGGAATGTGCATTCCTTTCATGTCTAGAGCTTCCCTTACCAAATTGATAGTCAGCCTGAAGCGCTTCAGCTCATTGCCCCTTGTGAGAGATGGCAGGACGAAGGTGCTGTATCCCTTTTTATCTTTGCTCGGAGTGAGGGTGCTAATCAAATATGAGCATCTTAGAAAGTCGGGCTTGGGAAATTGGAATTTGAAGTAATCGTAGAGTCCCGCCTTCTTCCATATAGGTTTCAGCCCCTCATTATTTTGCAGTTTCTCAAATTCCCTGGTGAAGAAGTGATACCTGCCCCATCGTCCGTTGAATTCTATCTTGGCCTCCCACATATAAGTGCCTTCACCCAGAGATCCTGCCACATCACTGAACCAATGTGAGTTTTTGCTGACCGGCATTGTGTGCCCCTGTGGAGGATTCTGAATCGGTATGGCGTGTAATGCCCTCAATGCCACTGGGCGTTCCTTCAATTCCTCCTCAATGGGAAGACTCTCAATGTCCACAACTTGGGGGCTGGTGCTTGCCTGGGAGCTAGTTCCTGCCGTATCTGCCATGTTACTTCTTGCCTCCTGACTCTGTGAGAATATAGAAACATGTGTTAACATTGTAAAGGACAAGATAGAACCATTTATGTCCCCATTACAACATTAACATGAGGTTCGGGAGAGATTAGTAGGTTATTAAGTGCTCGGTGCTTGTGTGTGTAGTTAGGAATTGGGGTAGACATAGGAGCTAAGTGGCATGATGTAGTGTGAGAGTGATGTAGTTAGTAGGTGGGCATGGATTTACAACTGGGGTCTGGGGGTTTATTACAAGTTTTAGGTTGCGAAATGCAGTGGATGGGTTTTGATCTTGATTTGGTGGAGACTCTAGAGAGTTTGATAGGAGTATCTACTTGAAAATGAGGCTTTTTAGGGACCCATTTACAAGTGATTCTACTTGTGCTCATGGAAGAATATGTGTCCGTGCGTGATGTATAAGAATGGGCATCGGATGTTTGATTGAGTGAAACGGTGTAGCTATTTGAGCCCGCAAGCAAGCCTTAGGCACCCAGATTTGTGGTGATTGTGGGCTGGCGTTCATCGACTTCTTGGGTACCCAAATAGACTTTACTTTCGCAGAAGAATTTATGAAAGACTTTTTATTAGTGTCGTGTTGTTGATTACTAATAAGAGGTTTTGGCTGTGGGGTTGGCGTGGTCGCAACAGGGTGTTCGCCTTTCCACACCCACACTTGTTTCAACGGCTGAGACATTCTGCTTCGCACGTTTTTTTGGCCTCCAGTATAGGTAGTACTCTGCTCCTTCTGTATTTGATCTGCCTTTGGTTGCTGCATCCCTCTGGCCTTTGGAAAAGAAGGGAGTTCCGTCTTATCCTTGACTCCGTTGTTGAGACAATCCTCGTTCTGCATCATACAGTTTTGGACAAGAATAGCATTGTCATCTTCATGTACGCCCCTGGAAGGACCAGGAGCTCGTGCCTTACCTAGTTCCTTGAGTGCCTCTGTAGCTCAGTGATGAGTAGCACCTCCTTTAATGTCAATCCGGGAAGACGTGAGGATGGTATGAAGACCTCGAGCAAGTGGCGGCACAAGTGCGTGAGTGAGAAGCACACAAACATGCACACACATACACACACACGTGCACACACGGCAAGACAAAGAGGGAGAATCAATGGAGTTCTTAGATTAATTTTCAAGAAGCTCTTACAAGTTTGTTTCAATTACAATCTACCCCAAAAATGAGCTCTGTAGCTCTTTTTATAGTTTTTGACTAGCTTTGGCCCTGTTCAGACCTAGTGTCCGGCCTAGTTAAAAATTAGGTTCCAGCGCTTATTTGAGGGCTCAAACGAGATCTAAAAAATACGAAAATTGGCAGGTAGATACTTCTAAAGCTCCTCAAGCTCAAGGACTCCTTGGCTTGCACAAAATGGAGCGACAAAAATATGAAATGGTATTTACAATGGTGTTTAGTGATGAGAATCACTTTTAATTGGTGTAAGGGTTTTGAAAAACTAAAGGGTTGCCTTAGTGCTAGATCTGCGTGAATGCTCATACGTGCTTCTTCCTGAAGAAAATTATTGGCCTATTTGCCAGATCTTCGTTGACTCCCTTGTCTGCTTGTGCCTTCTCTCCCTTCTGACTCTCTTCTCTGACTGTCATGCCTCGTTAGTCCTTCAGTTCCTTGTCTGCTGCTAACACCCCCCCCTCTCTCGCGTCTGTCGTCCCTGACAGACCCTTGTTGTGTGGGTTTTTGGATATAGTACTCAACGACATCCTGCGCTAAGTGATGTTCGGCAATTCTCAATCCTTTGGCTAAATCTGTGAGTAGAGCACCCCAATCTACCGGCCGGGAACCTCTGGATGGGGTATACGTAGCTTTTCGGAATGGAGAGCTTGTTCCACTGCAAACAACTGCAAGAGATGGGATGGTCTGGGAATGAATATCTCGGAGTGATATTCCCAGAATCCCGTGACAAACATCTCTTCAAACGTTTGTTTGAAGCAGGCCGGTAGATATTTGATGCGAGCGTGCCATGCATACACAACATTAATCGATGGGGTTGTGCTCATGTCGTATACGAGGTCCTGATTACCTTCATTAAATCCTAGTGCTGAGAGATGTGGTTCCTTGACATTTTTGAAGGTCCTGAAGGTGACCAACATAAGTTCGAAAATCTTCAGGCACATCTGAGTCATGACATCAGGTACATTCTTGAACCGGACCACCCAATGTCGAATCGTCAAAATCATATATCCAATAGTAGGTGGGCCCTTAGGGGGTGCGAAGTACACATAATTGAGCCACTTCTCACAGCCTTTAATCGTCAGCACTGTTTGTGTGTACTCCGGCCATGATCTCCTTCAAAATACAGGGCAATAACATGGGTTATATTTGATGTACAATGGCATGTTGTTCCATGTTCTTACCATTTCCGGGTAGGTTTCAAGCAGCCGAATTCTCCAAGTCGGTTGGCGAATATGTCCCTGCTTGGCACTCTCTGGGATGTCGTCAGCTGCAAACTGTGTGGCAGAGGTTGGTTCCCTTGAGGTGTGGTGCTTGATTTCCGCATTATAATCCGCCATTAGAACGCAAAAAGGAACATACAGGTCGTCCGATGGGCCGATCCACCTATGGTGTGAGAGATTCTTAAAATAATCGGATTTTATTACAACCTCCTCCAATTGTGACATCAATGCGATTTGGACTGCCACCCTGTCATCATGTGTCGTGGCTACTTTCTCTAACTTTTGCATCCATTCAGGTGCCTCAATTTCAATTGTGTCCATGCCCTGTTCTGTTCGCTTACCCCCGGGTGTTGGCATCGGGACATAGGGATCCTCGAATGTTTCTTCTACTTCAATTGGCACAAGATCGTCAGGCTCGGGCTCTACCAGAGGGGAGGGTTGACGCTCGTATTGCATGACCTTGCTACGTAATTCCTCAAGTTCTGCCCGGAGTTTAGTGACCTCTTCAGATGTATCTTCTGCGGTTGTGATCTTGCTGGGTGATGTCTGTCGGGTGGCCAACTGCCTTAGCAAATCATCTCTTTCTTTTTCTAAGGCGGCATGGGCCTCCATTAGATCTGCATGAGTTTCTAACACCACTTTCATATTCTCAGAGGGAATTGCCTTGAATCGCTCTGGGTCAATCTCCTGTGGGGAACCCTCCATGGCCGCCTCCAGATTTTCTTCGTTCTGTTTCTGTAATCGTTTATTTTCCTCTAGCGCTGTAGACATATGCTTGCGTAGGAGGCCCAAGTTCCGTCGAAGCTTCACGTTTTCCGTGATCTGAGAATGTAGCAGCTCGTCCATGTGTCGTCGTTCTTCATCATCTGCTTGGGGTGGGTTGGCTACTAATTGTGCATATTGTTCCTGTAATGTCACGTGCTGCTGTTGTAGTAGCTGCTTCTGCTCTTCAAGATCCATACATCGTGCTTGGAGATCTGCGTGGCTTCGGAAGAGCCTTGTATGTTGGTTGTCAAGGTGTTGGTAGTGTTGCTGAAGTTGGGACATGCATTGATACATATTATTAAATACATTATTAAGAGGAATGGTGGGAGAAATGGTGTTGAATGCAGAGGGGAAGGGAAAGGGAAAGGGAATTGTGGATGCAGTACTGGAGAAGGGTGAGGGGGGAGGTGGGGGAATGGGAGATTGTGGGTAAATGGGGGGTGGGAGAGGTGCAGAGGTGGGTGACACCTCCATGGATTCAAAAGTGGAGGCCGTGGTGGGAGTGACTGTGAACATGGGGATTGTGGTTGCGGTGAGAGTTGTGAACGTGTATAGAGGTGTGTGTAAGTGTGAACTCCCAGGAAGTGTGATCGGAGTAGTGGGGTTTATCGTGGCTGTGGTTAGACTTATGTTTTCAGTGGAAATAGAGTATGTGGGTTGACTGATGGTTTGTGCATCGGTGTGTGTAGTGGGTTCGGAGGTGGTGACAGTAGAGGTTACAGTGGTAGAGGGAGGTGAATGGGGTGGATGTGGGGGAGAAGGTGGCAAGGGAGGTGATGGAGGTACACTCGATGTGTGGGCTTCCTCGGTGTCGTGAATAGTGTGTGTTGTGCCAGTGGTTGTGGGGGTGCCTTGTGGTCCTGATCCTAATACATTCATTCATTTTCCCATTCGTGGGGGGCGTCTGCCATATCTTTTCTCTGTCCTTCGTGATTGCACTAGTGCAGTATGCACTGTTTCAGGTACTCCCAAAGCATCCAATATCATTTCCAAGGTGGCACGGTATTGCTCGTCCACACCTTCCTCCTCCAGAATCTGGTTCATGAGGGCTTTACCTGTAGCTAATGATAGCCTGTGTTGCTCTTGAACTCGGTTCATCGTATCGTAGAGCTTCTTTAATGCGTTAGTATAGGCTGGGGCACCTTCTAGTACTTGTAGGGCTTCCTGATCATACTCTTGTTCTTCTGCTTCTGATTGTCCACCCTGTGCCTCCTCATGTGCTTCTCCTTCATCGTCCACATTGACTACGTCCGGTTGGCTGGGCTGGGCTTGGTCTGGGGCAGTTTGTTGTCCACCAGCTTGCTCTGCTTCAACTTCCGCATTTACAGCCTCGATGATTCTGGCAACTTCTTCATCCGTTAGATCCTCCAAAGTGAATCCATGCGGGAATTCCAGATCAGTAGGTATTGGTGGAAACACAAGGTTAGGGCCATCTGTGTTGTGCCTGGGTAACCTGATAGTAAATGGTTGTACTCGTCGGGGAAGTCTTGGGGTTGTTTCAAGCGTTAGGGTTGCACCGCGAGCTTGTGCACAAGGCATCTGGACAGCGCCTCTCATCTTCTTTGAGGGAGGCCCTACAGCTGACAATCTGCGTTGAAACTCCTGTGCTCTGGTCCAAATGAGAGCCCTCTGCACCGGTACATCATATGCGAGACATCTGTACACAATTCTTGTAAGCGCACAGCAACCATACAGTACAGACTTTTGCTTCTTATACCATCTCTGATGAGCCATGTGAATCTGGTCGATAATCCAGTGGGGCATATTGATTGTCAAATCAAAAGCATCCGCCAGGTAGAGGCTAAACCAGATCTTTTTGGGAGGCATTGTGAACCTTTCCTGCGCGGGGAATGCGAAATGTTGCATGACCATGCGTAAGTGAATGGCGATCGTAGGTGTCATCGCAACCATGTCCTTCAATTTCGTCAGATTCCTGTTCTTCATATTGTCTGGAACCATAGTCTCTTTCTCTGTTGGAATGTGCATACCTTTCATGTCGAGTGCTTCTCTTACCAAGTTGATAGTCAAGCGGAAACGCTTCAGCTCGTTGCCCCTTGTGAGTGATGGGAGCACAAAGGAGCTGTATCCTTTCTTGTCTTTGCTTGGAGTGAGGGTACTAATTAAGTATGAGCACCTTAGAAAATCTGGCTTTGGTAGTTGGAACTTGAAGTAATCATAAAGCCCAGCCTTCTTCCATATCGACTTCAGTCCTTCATTATTCTGTAGCTTTTCAAACTCCCTGGTAAAGAAATCGTATCTGCCCCAACGTCCATTGGATTCTACCTCGGACTCCCACATATATGTGCCTTCATCCAGAGGTCCAGCAACGTCACTGAACCAGTGTGAGGTTTTGCCCACCGGCATTGTGTGACCCTGTGGAGGATTCTGAATTGGTATGGTTGGTAATGCCCGTAATGCCACTGGTCTTTCCTTTAATTCCTCCTCGATCGGAAGGCTTTCGATGTCCACCACTTGGGGGCTGGTGCTTGCCTGGGAGCTAGTTCCTACCGTATCTGCCATTTTACTTCTTGCTGCCTGTCTCTGTGAGAATATACAAACATGTGTTAACATTGTAGAGGACAAGCGAGGACCATTGTTGTTCCCATTACAACATTAACATGAGGGTCGGGAGCGAATAATGGGTTAGTAAGTGCTCGGTGCGAGTGCGTGTGCGGTTAGCCGTTCAGTAGACCTAAGAGTTAAGTGGAATGATGTAGTGTGATAGTGATGTGGTTAGTAAGTTATCATGGATTTACAAATGGGGTCTGGGGGTTTGTTACAAGTCTGAGGCTGCCAAATGCCGTGGATGGGTTTTGCTCTTGGTTTTGTAGAGACTCTAGAGAGCTTTATCGGTGTCTCGGTTTGAAAATGAGGCCTTTTAGGGACCCATTTACAAGTGATTATGTGCGTTCTCATGGGCCTTGGTGTGTTCCTGATTGTTGAAAACGAGTGAATGCTGGCTGTGCGAGTGGATGGGTTATGCTGTATAGGTTGTGGCCTCGGCGTAGCTACTTGCGCCCGCAAACAAGCCTTAGGCACCCAAATTTGTCTTGATTGTGGGCTAGCCTTTATCGACTTCTTGGGCACCCAAATAGATGTCACGTTAGCAGAAGAATTTCTGAAAGACTTCTTATTAGTATCGTGTTGTTGGTGACTAATAAGAGGCTTTGCCTGTGTGGTTGGCTTGAGTGCAACCGGGTGTTCTCCTTTCCGTACCCATACTTGTTTCACTTGCTGGGACATTTTGCTGCGCAGGTACTTTTGATCTCTGACATAGGAAGTACTCTGCTTCTTCTGCCTTTGATCCATCTTTGGTTGCTGCCTCCTTCTGGCCTTTGGAAAAGAAGGGAGTTCCGTTGCATCCCTGACTCCTTTTTTGCGAATATCATTCCTCTGCAACACATAGTTTTGGACAAGAACAGCATGGTCAACTTCATGTGCACCCCTGGAGGGACCAGGAGTCTGTGCCTTTCCTAGTTCCTTGAGTGCTCCATTATCTAACTCTACTGTAATTCGACTATGATTGACCCAAACCTGAAGAAGTCCACTTCTTAGGTTTAAGTTGACTGCTTGGTCATAGATCCAATCTTGACCCAAGACAAGGGGTTCCGTGAGATCCTCATCTTGACACACTAGTACTTTAACTGTCATTGCCTCATCATGAATGTAGAGGGGAAGTTCCACCTCGCCCATGCAAGGGGTTTCCACGCCTCCCAATCCTATGAGATATGCTTCCACAGGATTGACAGTTAACTGCAACTCTTGACAGTAAGACAATTTAACAGCACTAGTGGCTGCATCTGAGTCAATCAAGGCTCTTACGGTCCTTGCGCTCTTCCCTTGTCCTATATCTAAGGTTACGAAAGGACGTCGATCAGTTATCCTATGTGAGCTTGTTTCTGTGACTTCACACATTGCCATATGATATCCTTGATCTGCATAGTCATTTGTTCTAGGCTGATCTCTACCTTGCCTTCGTAATTTCATCCTTCTGATGCGTTCTAAAGCTTCTGCTTGAGCTTCTTCTCGAATTCGCTTTTCTTCCTCTTTGCATTTCTTAGCAGTGTTGAGTCGGCTGAGCATTTCCTCCGTGAGGGGTTCCTGATACAACTTGACTCTGCAACCGCTAATATAGTTTGGGAGAATACCACCCTCTAACGTGGCTAATTGTACTGCTCCACTCGTGGAGATCCTATTGATGATCATAGGTCCGTAGCCTCTCTTTTCTAGCTTCCTCGCGTGTTGTTTCAGTGTATAGACTAAGACTAGATCTCCTGCTTTCAAGCCTTTATCCTTCACATGGGCATCAAAGTATGCCTTCTGTCTCTTCTTGGCTGCATATATTCCTGCAGCTGCTCTCAGTCTTGTTTCTCCTAATCGTTCAAGGTCAAAGATCCTAGAGGAGAGCTCATGACCTGTCCATTCGTGCTCTTGTGCTACTCTCAATGTAGGAATCAAGAAGTCCAGGGGTAGCACAGCGTTTTGGCCAAATACCATCTGAAAGGGGGTGGCTTGGAGTACCGTTTTGTAGGCAACTCGGTATGCCCAAACAGCATGGTGTAGCTGTTTGTTCCAATCAGAGCGTTTAGTGTTCACTAATTTTGTCAGTACATTGCATAAGATCTTATTAGTGCTCTCAGCTTGTCCATTAGCCTGAGGGTGATAAGGGGCAGACTTCTTGTGTATTACCAAGAATTCTTGGAGTAGATTTTCAATCACTTCGTTCAAGAAATGAGTGCCTCTATCACTTACAAGCTCTATAGGTAGCCCATATCTTGTGAAGACATTCTCAAACAAGAATTTAGCAGTTGTCTGGGCGTCATTCTTTGTCGTAGCTTTTACCTCTACCCACTTAGTTAGATAGTCTGTTGCAACAATGATGTATTCCGCATGAGAACCCTTAGCTGGGGGATTAATAGGACCTACGAAGTCTATTCCCCACTTAGAGAACGCACGTCCACCCATCATAGGTTTTAGTGGCATCTCATCTTTGCGTATAGGGTACTGAGTCCTCTGACAGACATCACACCGTTTCACATAGGTATGTGCATCCATGTGAAGGGTAGGCCACCAGAAGCCCGCAAATAGTATTGCCTTGATCACCCGATCCGGTCCAAAGTGTCCTCCTGCTACACCTTGGTGAGCAGTTTCTAAGATCTTAAGATATTCACTTTCATGGACACATAGCCTCAAGTAACCATCTTTACCACGCTTATATAGATTATCACCAATGAGTGAGTAATCCAGGGCTTCTTGTTCTAAACTCCTTTTCCTAGCCAGAGTCATGTCTGGAGGGAATGTGTTTGTCCTCAGGAAGGATACTAGAGGTTCGCTCCAATCTGGCACTATGGACACTTGATAAAGAGTGGCATGTTCCACAGGTGGTTTAGTGCAACAGATTGAACATTCCTTGCACAACCTTTGGACATCAGCTTCCATAGTTGGCCAATGTACTCCGAGTCTCCTTAGCGTCTGTAAGGTTCGTTGCTTTGAGTAGTGTTGCTCTAACGCACCTACATGTGCTAATTCCAACCATTTAGCGTACTCATCCTCTTCTACGCAACAAGCCAAGATCCCTTGATCTGTGTGCTTGTACATACTTCCTGCCATGATGTGGTACTTTTGGGCTTTTACGACCTCTCTATTCCGTGTGTTTACCACTGGATGGTTAGGCCCGTATGTCAATACTGGTACCAGTGGCTTAGCCCACTGTGGCACCACTTCCAAATTAAACAAGTAAGCATCAGGAAGGTCATCTAACACTCCTTGTGGGGCTTCTCCCGATGTGAGCCTAGAAAGATGATCAGCTCTCAAATGAGTCCTACCTTTCCTTACCACAACTTCAAAGTCATATTCCATGAGCAAGAGAAACCATCTCACTAATCTTCCTGTATTGCATGGTTTGTTTACGAGGTATAGCAATGCCTGATGATCAGTAAAAAATTTAAACTTATTTGCAAGCAAATAGTGTCTAAATTTCTTAACTGCATATACCATGCCTAATCCTTCTCGCTCTGTAGTGGTGTAATTCCGTTCAGCCGCATTCAATTGTCTACTGGCATAGGCAATTGGAAGATCCATATTACCTTCACCAGTAGGTTGTGCAAGCACACATCCAATAGCATAATTGGATGCATCCACATGAACATGGAATGGCTTATTCCAATCTGGTGTGGTCAAGATTGGTGCTGAACATAATCTTCGTTTAAGCTCCTGGAAGGAATTCTCACATTCATCCGTCCACTCAAAGTTAGTCAGAAGTCTGTACATGGGCTTTGCAATGACAGCATACATGTGTATAAATCGTCGGTAATAACCACAATGCCCCATGAAAGCTTGTACTTCCTTGACATTCTTTGGCCTAGGTAGCTCTGCTATAGCTCTCACTTTCTCTTCGTCAGTAGATATGCCATTCTTTGACACTATGTGCCCTAGAATCTTGCCTTGCCTTACCATAAAAACGCACTTTTCTGGGTTCAGGCAAACTTGATATTCTCTACATTTGTCAAAGATTTGTCTGAGTTCAGGAATATGGGTTTGCCTAATGTTGGAATGGGCACAAAGATCATCAACATAGACTTCTAAATTCTTCCTCAGTAACTCCTTAAACACATGGCACATTAGTCTCTGGAAGGTGGCTGGTGCGTTGGTAAGCCCAAATGGCATTACTCTAAAAGCAAAAATGCCCCATTCTGTGGCAAAGGCTGTCTTATGCTGATCTTCTGGCGCTATGGCTACTTGATTGTAGCCCGAAAATCCATCAAGAAAGCTGTACACTTCCTTGCCTGCCACTCTTTCTAAGAGATGTTCTGTGATGGGGAGCGGATAGTTATCTCGAATAGTGGCGGCATTAACCTTTTTCAGGTTAATACACACACGCAGCTTGCCATTCTTCTTGGGCACCACTACGATGGGGGATACCCATTCAGTATGCTCGATTTCATAGATAAATCCAGCTTCAACCAGTCTATCTATCTCTTCTTTGATCTTAGCAGCATAATTATCGTTATATGTATAAGGCTTTTGCTTAGAGGGTTTGGCATCTGGGGTCATGGGGATGGTGTGTGAGCATATGTCTGGGTCAACACCCTTCAAATCCTTGTAACTCCAAGCGAATACATCTCTGTATTCTCTTAGCAAGGCAATTAACGCATGCTCCTCTTCCTCTGTTAGGTCATGGCCTATGTATGTGCATCTCTCCTCTCCTTCTTCTAGGGCCACTACTATTTTCTTGGTGGTTTCTTTGTTATCATAGGCCTCTCCTGATTGTGCCTCTCGTTTAGGCATTCTTATCATGACTCTCCTGTCGTCTATCTCGTACTTCTTGAATTTTCTGGGACCTCAAACAAAGATTCTTCCTCTTCTGGTGAGACTTCTTTCTTCTTTCGTTTCTTCCCTTCTTCCTTCGGGGTCACCTGTGTTGCTAATCTTACATCGTTTGTAAGCTCTCCATGCCTCTGGGGTTGAAATTCTACTCCATGGAAGTATTATTCATCTGATGCAAATGGTGGGTCCATAATGATTGACTCTAGATCGGAGTCACTTGCATCCTCAAATGCATCCGGGCTCGGTTCACATTCTTCTAGAACTGCCTCTCCCATGATTGGCTCTATGGAGAAGATTGAAATGTCATAGCCATCCTCATCACAGTGAGGTGTCCATTGTTCCTCATTGATGGCTACATCCATGGTTGCTAAAATTTCTGCCCAGCCGTGAGGTTCAAATTCTTCGTCTGGAAAAACTACATGTGCATAGGCTGGGTGTTGAATTGATCTATGGTTTTCTTTTGCACCTACCTCTCTGGCTTTTTCTCTCTTCTCTTCGTCTACTGCTACTTTGCACATCCATAAGTGGGTGTCTTCGTGCATCCAAGAGGATCCTGACCCTATGGAATGCACAGATTCCGTATCATCTTTGGCTCTATGGATGGGATTCCATTGGATAGGAGGTACATCTCTATGAGAGTAATCTTTAAGATTTACTTTGGTTGTAACACCTAAGTGTTGCAGGTACAAAGAATTGGTTCCCCAGTCCTGTACCACTTGCAACTGTCGCATAAATGGTCTTCCCAAAATCATCTCATAGGCATGATTCTTGCTAAAGTCACATATAGCAAAGCTATGCTCAAACTCAACACCACATGTGGTGAGAGTTATGCCTTCTAGCAATCCCAAGGGCCTCTCTATATGACCATCGGCCATTTGCAATTTCATCCTCGTGGGTCTGAGTGCTGGTTTGCCCCAACGCTTCCATAGGGAGGTGGTAGCGATAGCAACTCCTGCACCTGAGTCTAAAATGGCCTTGGTGGTATGTGCTTGATAGGTGATGGGCAGGTAGGTGTTTCCTTCTTCCCCTTCACACATCTCTCCTATCTTGTCCAATGGTATTTCTGGCACTGTCCTCTGGGATCCTACCCGGGAACGTGGTTTTGCAACTTCAGTTACTTGACTGGCTACATATTTCCGCGCTTCTGGTCTATCCTTAGGTAGTTTTTCCAAAGTGAGATCGCGCTGCACCTTGGTGTTCTTTACTACCTCCGTGTTCCTAGGTAGGACTAAGTCGTCGTTCCTTACCATGACTGTGGGTGCTCTCATACACGTGGACTTTGCTTCCCATGGGCCTATGAAGTGGGGTAGCTCCTGTATGGAATTAGACTCAAAGTCCAATCTCTCGTGAGACTGAGTACTCTCATGTTCCCCGTAAATAGATGGGATGTCTTGTGGGAATTGGTCGTGTGCATCATCCACAAGTTCAAAGGGAGGGGCGACTTCACTTTCGTTATCCCATTTGTCTTCTTGAATCTCTCGTAGGAAGTCTGGTGCAAACCGATTCATAGAAGAAGAAGTGTCTGGCTCCGTAGAATTAGGCACATAAGCAACCTCGGAAGGAGGGCTTATTCTATCGTTGGCTCTCTCCTCGTTCTCATAGATGGCTGGAGCACAAGCTTCCTGGGGAGGATTACTTATTCTATTACTTTTCCGAACAGGCTCATACGCTCCCTGAGAAGGAATGTAGGCAACCTGTGGAGGTACGTAAGCCTTCGAGGGAGGCTCATCTACCTTTTGGGGGGAAAGATAAGCTTCTTGAGGAGGCACATGGGCTTCCTGAAGAGGCTGGCTTATCCGTTCTCTTGCCCTTTCCTTTCTTTGAGGGGCAGGTTCCTTTTCTGATTGTGCAATTAGCCTCTCTATTCTTTCTAGCAGTCCATCAAAATGTAACTGCGTCTTAGCTGAGCTAGAGATGTTAAAGAGGCGGCTAGCTTCGAACATGGCTTGAGCCAATTCCACCATCTTAGCACAAATTTTAGTTCGTTCAAGCTCTAGCTCGGCTCTAGGGTAGCATTTTTCATGATCGGTTATGGTTGGCCCTTCTTGGATTCTGGCCTGATATGCTTTAAGCATCATGTTTAGGTCCTCGGGAGTGGGATCTGCTAGGACTGATCCTACTTTGGGGGGTGGTGGAGTCGTATGAGGCGGGTTGGAAGGTGGTGGGTCGGATGGAGATGGGAATGGTGGTGGTGGAGTAGTGTGAGAGGGAGTTTGAGTTGTGAGTTCGGTTATTCTGGCTCTTGTTTCTCTTACGCTTTCCTCGAGTTCACTCATCTTCTTTGCCCATTGTCTTTTCATTCTTTCCCGACTATCTTTCCAAGCTCTAGTCCTTTTCTTGGTTATGCTCTCAGTTTCACTAGCCTCTGGGCCCTTTTCCTGGCTTGCCCCTTGGTTTTGCTGCAATGCCTGAGCTCTAGTGACTACCTGTACTGGTGCAGTGGAAGTGACACTTCCTGAGGAATCTACAACCAACCCAATCACATTAATGGGAGTGATTTTTGGCATATTATTAGGATTCTTAGGGCAATCTCGTAAGAGATGCTCCTTTCCACACTCTTGGCAATAGCCCTAGATTGTCACTGATTGGGGTTGTGTAGGTGCAGGCATGGGGCAATCACGAATGAAGTGATCTCCCTGACACCTGTAGCATGGTCCTCTAGGAAATGGTGGTCGTACCTGCCTAGATTGGGGTCTAGGGTTGGGGTTTGTATACATGACATTCGTGTAATCTGACTCCCAACTTAGTTCATTTGGCTCTTCACTATAGTAGGACTCACCATGTTCAGGAGACTGCATGTAGTAGGCCTGGGGACTATCAACATGTGTAGAATCAAAGCTATGGTCACTGGGATCACTTTCTGAGATCAATGGGGTTACTGGTGCTATGGCCCTATTCAGGTTTTCTTCTGCAGCTGTATACTTTACAGGGATTACATTAGCGGGGTTTGGAGGCTGTTGAGCTAGCACCGGTTGGGGTCTCTGTTGGGCCTGATATTGTGGTTGGTAGGTTTGTTGGGGTCTAGCATATTGTTGTGGTGGATTTTGGTTATGGTATCTGCCTTGTTGGTAGGGCTGAGGGTAGGTTTGTCTGACCGCTTGCTTGTTGTAAGGACAGTCTATTGCTGTGTGATTTGTGTATCTTCGTTCTATGGTGCAATATAGGCTATTTGGATTGATCTGGGGTTGAGCCATAATGGGACACACGTTTGCCATATGGTCACCACCGCATGTATAGCACCTCTTCGCTGAGGTAAACCTCGGAATTTGTTTGCTAGAGACGCCTAGTTTTTGGGCCACTTTCTCTGCGAGTTCCTCAATTGATGTGGATTGCGTGGAAGAGTGACTAGATGCACTATCTGAATCTTTGTAGATTTTGGAAAGCTCTAGTTCTTCCCCTAGGTTATCTTCAATGTCAATGCACATGCGTACACACTCTTCTATAGTCCTAGGGTCCTTCAGATACACATAGGATCTCAATTTCGTACTCAGCAATCCATCAAGGAATAAGGCTACTTGTTTGGCAGGTGTGGGTAGCTCCGAAACATGGTATCTTTCAAGATATTGTCTAAATCTTCTTCCTGCCAATCTTACAGTCTCTTAGGGAGTCTGTTTGAAGCTCTGAATCAATGAGGAGGTATTGTGTCTTATGCCACTCTTAGAGAACTCTACAATGAAAGCCTCTAGGAGTTGGTCTATACACCTGAATTGTCGCTCATCCAATGGCTGAAACCATGTGAGTGTTGTGTTCCTAAGGGTTAGACCGAAGGCATTGTACTGCGTGAATAGATCCTCCACTTGTTCAGCTCTCAAGACTTGCTTGAACTCCGCCACATGATCATAGGGATCTCCTGTGCCATCGAAGTAATTCTTCATGGACTTAACTTGCTGGGTCGGTCTCAAAGTCCTTGTGTGCTCTCTAGGTCTCGACAGAGGGAATCCATCCACATTTCTTTGGTTCCCCGGAGCTCTATGTCCCTCAGGTTCCACTCTATTCGTTTCCGTCCTCGTTCTTTCTCTGCCCACTAGGTTGGCAAAGCTTACTTCTGGTCTATCTCTACTTCTGTCTCTTTGCATTCCATGAGCTTGGGATGTTCCAGCTCCAGGGTGACCATAGGATACATTCGATCTTGGTTGGGGGAAAACGAATTCACCCTTCCAGGTGTAAGCATGCCTATCATTTTCTATCACCACAAAGATCCTCTCCGAAGCGTGATCTAAGTAGGTCACTCTGCCTGGGCTATCAAGATCCTTAAACTCATAGATCATGATTGTTCCTATATCAGTTGGTTGATCAGATTTATACCTCCAAAAGGCTTCGTCAGTTTCTCGATTGAGAAGCAAATCTATGCTCTTGTTGTCTTGGGGAATCCATTCCGGTGTGATAATCCTAGTGAGAACCGATTTGCCTCGGGGGTTCTAGGTTCTACACCCATGTTTCCTTGTTCCAAGTCACCTAAGTCCGCTTCTGAGATTACGTTCCCAAATTCATCTGTCCTATCTGGGTGACTGGTAACTACGTATATGGTTCCTTCTTTATCCACATAAGCTCCATTTTCAAACTTGACGGCTGGGTGCTCTAGTCCTATGGATTGATCAGGATTCTTAATCTGTACCACAGATCTTCCTAGGCCGTCCTCATAGATGCTGGCACCTAATCGGTTGGTCCTAAGGTATTCCAACTGTGTTCTGTAAGGGCCTTCTACCCTGTGTAAGTATGGCACTCCTGAACTACCCGTAGGTCTATCCATGCCTTGAGACATCTCTGACTCACTGGTCTCAGAGCTAGGGTAGTATGAGTGGTGGCTCAACTGCTGGGCCCAAGACCTAGCAGTGTGGTTAACACTAGCCTCTGAAGACCTAAGGCTTTGTCTCTCCCTTGCTAGATGTCGTCCTGATCTAAGGTTCATATGCCTATCTAAGTAGCCCAATTCTTTGCCCAGAGTACAACCTCGTTGCTGGTTACTTTATATTAGTCGCTTGGTTCTTTTTAGTTATTTCTCGTGTTTAAGGTCTTGTCTGATATTACGTCGTCAGGAATACTTGAGTGTTGTTCGTGCTTTTAGGTAGATCGTTCCACGTTAGGTTCTTTTCTTTATGTTATCGACAGTACAGAGATTAGGTTTTTAGCTTGAACTTGAGTTTTTAGGTAGTCTTCAACTTGATACCTGCCTATCGTCGCCCTGACTTACTCCTACCTCTAGTCGTTCTTAGCCTTAACTATGAATTGACAGAGGGGTTAAAAGTTTCCAACCTTTTGTTTCCTGCTTGGTTGCCCTTGAGTGCCTAGGAAGTGTGTTCCCAAGCTTGCACTTACACTTGCTCAGAACACCTTTCGAAGCTCTCAATAGATCTGTAAGAGTTCCAAAGCTAGCTTTAAGATTTGAATTCTAAAGACAGAACCAATGATTTTCATTCCTGTAGCACCAACACTAACTTGCATAGTGATTTTTAAGAAAACAATTCTAAAGACCCCTGACTTTGATCCCCCTGGGTATGGTCAACTTCAAAATACCCTAGAGCTCAAAAAATTGATTTCGTATGAAGAAGTTATGACTATTCAGGGTTTAGGGGGTTAAGACAGGTATCAATCTGGCTGACAGATCCTAGGATTTTCTCCCAAAACACAAGTGTAGGAACCTCCAATAATGCTGATGGATTGACTATTTTGCCCCAAAATTATCCCCAAGTTTGAACAAAAGCAAACCCTAATTTTTGGCCGAAAAGCTTGTCAATCGCGATCGACAGGTCTGTCAATCGCGATTGACAGAGGTGTCCGTCGGGCCTATCAGTCGCGATCGACAGAGTGTCAATCGCGATCGACAGAGTCGATCGTGGCTGTCAATCGCGATCGACGGTATCAATCGCGATCGACACGTTTTCCGGATTTTTCGCCGAAATTTCAGTTAATCGGGGGCCTATCAGTCGCGATGGACACGTGGCTACGCGTAAAAGTCAATCACTCGTTGAATTTCAGCCGGTCGCGATCGATAGTGTCAATCGCGACTGACAGATGTGTCGGTCGTGGCTGTCGATCGCGATCGACGGTATCAATCGCGATTGACAGGGTCCTACGTGGCAGTCTGTCGGTCGTGAGGTCTGTCGATCGCGACTGACAGGGTCTGTCGGTCACGATTGACAGGGTCTGTCGGTCGCGATTGACAGAGGCTGTCGGTCGCGATTGACAGAAAAACACAGAATTTTTCTACTGTTTTAGGTGATTTGGGATGTGCTCATCATGCTTGTGCTAGTGGTGAACTTTGTTTTACCAAATGATCGAATTTTCTGTCGATCGCGATCGACAGAGGCTGGCGACTACGAGACAGATTCGACGAGTTTCGTACCTGCGCAGGGAGCTGGGGATGGTGATTCAGCAAGGTCCTGCAAAAAGCTCAAGAAACATGCAAGAAAACACACATGCAGTATCGCTCTCTCGCTCTCTCTCACAAGTGAAATGAGGTGGGAAAGGTGATATGATCAAAAAACAGAAATTTTCGCGATGATGGAGATGGAGGTGGGAGATGGTGAAGATGATGATGGTGATGAAGATGGTGAAGGAAAAACAAGAAAATAGGTGAAAGTGAAGAAAATACCTACAACTCCAACGCGTCAACTCTACGTCTTACCATCACACGCTCGTCCTCAAAATTCGATCCCCGGCAACGGCGCCAAAATTTGGTGTAGCTCAGTGATGAGTAGCACCTCCTTTAATGTCAATCCGGGAAGACGTGAGGATGGTATGAAGACCTCGAGCAAGTGGCGGCACAAGTGCGTGAGTGAGAAGCACACAAACATGCACACACATACACACACACGCGCACACACGGCAAGACAAAGAGGGAGAATCAATGGAGTTCTTAGATTACTTTTCAAGAAGCTCTTACAAGTTTGTTTCAATTACAATCTACCCCAAAAATGAGCTCTGTAGCTCTTTTTATAGTTTTTGACTAGCTTTGGCCCTGTTCAGACCTAGTGTCCGGCCTAGTTAAAAATTAGGTTCCAGGGCTTATTTGAGGGCTCAAACGAGATCTAAAAAATACGAAAATTGGTAGGTAGATACTTCTAAAGCTCCTCAAGCTCAAGGACTCCTTGGCTTGCACAAAATGGAGCGACAAAAATATGAAATGGTATTTACAATGGTGTTTAGTGATGAGAATCACTTTTAATTGGTGTAAGGGTTTTGAAAAACTAAAGGGTTGCCTTAGTGCTAGATCTGCGTGAATGCTCATACGTGCTTCTTCCTGAAGAAAATTATTGGCCTATTTGCCAGATCTTCGTTGACTCCCTTGTCTGCTTGTGCCTTCTCTCCCTTCTGACTCTCTTCTCTGACTGTCATGCCTCGTTAGTCCTTCAGTTCCTTGTCTGCTGCTAACAGCCTCATTTTCCAATTCAACTATAATTCGACTATGATTTACCCATACCTGAAGAAGTCCACTTCTTAGGTTTAGGTTGACTGCATGATCATAGATCCAGTCCTAACCCAAGACAAGAGGCTCAGTGAGGTCCTCATCTTGACACACTACTACTTTGACTGTCATTACTTCGTCTTGAATGTAGGGGGGAAGTTACCCCTTGCCCATGCAAGGGTTCTCCACACCTCCCAATCCTATGAGATATGCTTCTATAGGATTGATGGTTAAGTTCAACTTTTGAGAGTACGAAAATTTAACAGCACTAGTGGCTGCACCTGAGTCAATCAAGGCTCTTACACTCCTTGCACCCTTTCTTTGTCCTATCTCTAAGGTTATAAAAGGACGTCGATCACTTATCCTATGAGAGCTGATACTTGAAACTTCACACATGGCCATAGGATATCCTTGATTTGCATATGCATCGGTCCTAGGTTGCTCTCTACCCTGTCTTCTCAACTTCATTCTTCCGATGCGTTCCAATGCTTCTGCCTGCGCTTCTTCTCGAATTTGTTTTTCTTCTTCTTTGCATTTCTTAGCAGTGTTGAGTCGACTTAGCATCTCTTCCGTTAGAGGTTCCTGATATAACTTGACTCTGCATCCGCTTATGTAGCTCGGGAGAATATCGCCTTCTAATGTGGCTAGTTGCACTGCTCCACTTGTTGAGATTCTATTAATGATCGTGGGTCCGTAGCCTCTCTTCTCTAGTTTCCTCGCATGTTGTTTCAAAGTGTAGACTAGTACTAGGTCGCTTGCCTTCAAACCTTTATCCTTAACGTGGGCATCAAAGTATGCCTTCTGTCGTTTCTTAGCTGCATATATCCCTGCAGGCGCTCTCAGTCTTGTTTCTCCTAATCGTTCAAGGTCAAAAAGTCTAGAGGAGAGTTCATGACCCATCCATTCATGCTTTTGTGCTACTTTCAATGTAGGTATTAAGAAGTCCAACGGTAGCACGGCATTTTGGCCAAATACCATCTGAAAGGGGGTGGCTTGGAGTACCGTTTTGTAGGAGACTCGGTATGCCCAAACAGCATGGTGTAGCTGTTTGTCCCAATTAGAGCGTTTATTGTTCACTAATTTCGTCAGTACATTGCATAAGATCTTATTTGTGCTCTCAGCCTGGCCATTAGCTTGGGGGTGATAGGGGACAGACTTCTTATGTACTACCAAGAATTCTTGGAGCAGATTTTCAATAACTTCATTCAAGAAGTGAGTGCCTCTATCACTGACTAGCTCTATAGGTAACCCGTATCTGGTGAACACATTCTCAAATAAGAACTTAGTTGGTGTTTGAGCATCGTTCTTTGTTGTGGCTTTTACCTCTACCCACTTGGTTAGATAGTCTGTGGCAACAATGATATACTCTGCATGGGAACCCTTAGCTAGGGGATTAATAGGACCTACAAAGTCTATTCCCCACTTAGAGAATGCACGTCCACCTATCATAGGTTTCAGTGGCATCTCATCTTTGCGTATAGGACACTGAGTTCTCTGGCAAACATCACACCGGTTCACATAGGTATGTGCATCCATGTGAAGGGTAGGCCACCACAAGCCGGCAAATAGGATCGATTTAATCACTCCGTCTGGTCCAAAATGTCCTCCTGCTACACCTTGATGAGCAGTTTCCAAGATCTTGAGATATTCACTCTCATGGGTGCATAGTCTGAGGTAACCATCTTTACCACGTTTGTATAGATTATTACCAATGAGTGAGTAATCTAGGGCTTCTTGCTCTAAACTCCTTTTCCTAGCAAGAGTCATGTCTGGAGGGAATGTTTTTGTCCTCAGGAAGGATACTAGTGGTTCACTCCAATGTGGCACTATGGACACTTGATAAAGAGTGGCATGTTCCACAGGTGGTTTAATGCAGCAGATTGGGCATTCCTTGCACAACTTTTGGACATCAGCTTCCATAGTCGGCCAATGCACTCCGAGTCTCCTTAGTGTCTGTAGAGTTCGTTGCTTTGAGTAGTGTTGCTCTAATGCACCTACATGTGCTAATTGCAACCATTTAGCGTACTCATCCTCTTCCACACAACAAGCCAAGATCCCTTGATCTGTGTGCTTGTACATACTTCCTGCAATGATGTGATACTTTTGGGCTTTTACTACCTCTCTATCCTGTGTGTTTATTACTGGTTGGTTAGGCCCGTATGTCAATACTGGCACTAAGGGCTTAGCCCACTGCGGCACCACTTCCAATTTAAACAAGTAAGCATCAGGAAGGTCATCTGACACTCCTTGTGGGGCTTCTCCAGATGTGAGCCTAGAGAGGTGGTCTGCTCTCAAGTGAGTCTTCCCTTTCCTTACCACAACCTCGAAATCATATTCCATTAGTAAGAGAAACCATCTTACTAATCTTCTTGTATTGCATGGCTTGTTCACGAGATATAGCAGTGCCTGATGGTCAGTAAAAAATTTAAACTTATTTGCAAGCAAGTAATGTCTAAACTTTTTAACTGCATACACCATGCCTAGTCCTTCTCTCTCCGTAGTGGTATAATTTCATTCAACTGCATTCAATTGTCTACTAGCATAGGCAATTGGAAGATCCATATTACCTTCACCGGTAGGTTGCGCGAGTACACACCCAATAGCATAATTGGATGCATCCACATGAACATGGAAAGGCTTATTCCAATCTAGTGTGGTCAAGATTGGTGCTGAACATAATCGCCGTTTAAGCTCATTGAAGGAATTCTCACATTCATCAGTCCACTCAAAGTTAGTCAAAAGTCCATACAGAGGCTTTGCTATGATGGCATACATGTGTATAAACCGTCGGTAATAACCACAATGCCCCATCAAAGCTTGTACTTCCTTGACATTCTTTGGCCTAGGTAACTCGGCTATGGCTCTCACTTTCTCTTCATCAGTGGATATGCCATTCTTTGACACTTAGTGTCCTAGAATCTTGCCTTGCCTGACCATAAAAACGCACTTTTTTGGGTTCAGGAAGACTTGATATTCTCTACATTTGTCAAAGATTTGTCTCAGTTCAGGAATATGGGTTTGTCTAATGTTGGAATGAGCACAAAGATCATCAACATAGACTTCTAAGTTCTTCCTCAGGAACTCTTTGAATACATGGCACATCAGCCTCTGGAAGGTAGCGGGAGCATTGGTAAGCCCAAATGGCATTACACGAAAGGCAAATATACCCCCTTCAGTGGCAAAAGCCGTCTTATGCTGATCTTGTGGAGCTATGGCTACTTGATTGTAGCCCAAAAATCCATCAAGGAAGCTGTACACTTCCCTGCCCGCTACTCTTTCTAAGAGATGCTATGTGATAGGAAGCAGATAGCTATCTCGAATTGTGGCTGCATTGACCTTCTTTAAGTTAATGCATACACGCAGCTTTCCATTTTTCTTGGGCACCACTATGATGGGGGATACCCACTCAATGTACTCAATTTCATAGATGAATCCAGCTTCAACCAGTCTATCTATCTCCTCTTAGATCTTAGCAGCATAATTATCATTATATGTGTATGGCTTTTGCTTAGAAGCTTTGGCATCTGAGGTAATGGGGATTGTGTGTGAGCATATGTCTGGATCAACACCCTTCAAATCCTTGTAACTCCAAGCGAATACATCTCTGTATTCTCTTAGCAAGGCTATTAACGCATGTTCTTCTTCCTCTGTCAGGTCATGTCCTATATAAGTACATCTCTCCTCTCCTTCTTCTAGGCCTACCACTATTTTCTTGGTGGTTTCTTTGTTATCATAGGCCTCCCCCGATTGCGCCTCTCGTTTAGGCATTCTGATCATGACTCTCCTGTCATCTATCTCATACTTCTTAAAATTTTTCGGGACCTCAAACAAAGATTCTTCCTCTTCTGGTGTGACTTCTCTCTTCTTTCTTTTCTTTCCTTCTTCCTTCGGGGTCACATGTGTGGCTAGCCTTACATCATTTGTAAGCTCTCCATGCCTCTGGGGTTGAAATTCTACTTCATAGAAGTATTCTTCATCTGATGCAAAAGGTGGGTCCATAATGATTGACTCTAGATCGGAGTCACTTGCATCTTCAAATGCATCAGGGCTAGGTTCACACTCTTCTAACACTGCCTCTCCCGTGATTGGCTCTATGGAGAAGACTGAAATGTCATAGACATCTTCATCACAGTGAGGTGTCCATTGTTCTTCATTGATGGCTACATCCATTGTTGCTAGGATTTCTGCCCAGCCGTGGGGTTCAAATTCTTCGTCAGGAAAGACTACATGTGCATAGGCTGGGTCTTGAATTGATCTATGTGTTTCTTTTGCACCTATCTCTCTAGCTTCTTCTCTCTTCTCTTCTTCTACTGCTACTTTGCACATCCATAAGTGGGTGTCTTCATGCATCCATGAGGATCCTGATCCTATGGAATGCACCGATTCCGTATCATCTTTGGCTCTATGGAGGGGATTCTATTGGATAGGAGGGACATCTCTATGAGAGTAATCTTTGAGATTCACTTTGGTCGTAACACCTAAGTGCTGCAGGTACAAGGAATTGGTTCCCCAGTCCTATACCACTTGCAACTATCGCATAAAGGGTCGTCCCAAGATCATTTCATAGGCATGATTTTTGCTAAAATCACATATAGCAAATGTATGCTCGAACTCAACACCACATGTAGTGAGAGTTATTCCTTCTAACAGCCCTAAGGGCCTCTCTATGTGACCATCGGCCATTTGCAATTTCATCCTCGTCGGCCTCAGTGCTGGCTTGCCCCAACGCTTCCATAGGGAAGTGGTAGCAATTGCAACTCCTGTGCCTGAGTCTAAAATGGCCTTGGTGGTGTATCCTTGATGGGTGATAGGAAGATATGTATTTCCCTCTTCGCCCTCACTCATGTCTCCTATCTTGTCCAATGGTATTTCTGGCACTGTTCTCTGGGATCCTACCTGGGAACGAGGTTTTGCTATCTCTGGTACTTGTTTGGCTACATGTTTCCACAATTCTGGCCTAACTTTGAGCAACTCTTCTAAAGTGAGATTGCACTGCACTTTAGTGTTTTTCACTACCTCTGTGTTCCTAGGTATGACTGAGTCCTCATTTCGTACCATGACCATGGATGCTCTCATACAAGTAGACTTAGCTTCCCATGGGCCTGTGAAGTGGGGTAATTCTTGTAGAGAGTTAGACTCAAAGTCTAATCTTTCCTGAGATTGGGTGCTCTCCTACTCCTCATAAATGGATGGGATGTCTTGTGGGAATTGGTCGTGTGCATCATCCACAAGTTCAATGGGAGGAGGGACTTCACTTTCGTTAGCCCATTTGTCTTCTTGAATCTCTCGTAGGAATTATGGTGTGAACCGATTCATGGAAGATGATGTGTCTGGCTCCGTAGAGTTAGGCTCATAGGCTTCTGGGCAGGAAGACCTACTCTTTCACTTGCCTTGTCCTTGTGTTGAGAGGCGGGTTCCTTTTCTGATTGTGCAATTAGCCTCTCTATTCTTTCTAACAGTCCTTCAAAGTGCAGCTGCGTCTTGGCTGAGCTAGATATGTTAAAGAGGCGGCTGGCTTCAAACATGGTTTGAGCCAACTCCACCATCTTAGCACAGATTTTGGTTCGTTCAAGCTCTAATTCTGCTCTAGGGTAGCACTTTTCATGATCAGTTACGTTTGGCCCTTCTTGGATTCTTGCCTGATATGCTTTAAGCATCATGTTTAAGTCCTCAGAAGTGGGATCTGTTAGGACTAATCCTACTCTAAGGGGTGGTGGGATTGTGTTAGGTGGGTTGGAAGGTGGTGGATCGGATGGAGATGGGAATGGTGGAGGTGGGGCAGTGTGAGAGGGAGTTTGAGATGTGAGCTCAGTTATCCTGGCTCTCGTTTCTCTTAGGCTTTCCTCAAGCTCACTCATTTTCTTTGCCCATTGCCTTTTCATTCTTTCACGACTATCTCTCCAGGCTCTAGTCCTCTTCTTGGTTATGATCTCTATTTCACTCACCTCGAGGCTCTTTTCCTGACCTACACCTTGGTTTTGCTACAGTGCTTGGGCTCTTGTGATCACTTGCACTAGTGCAGTGGAAGTCACACTCCCTGTGGAGTCTACAACTAACCCAATAACATTGATAGGAGTGATTGTCGGCATATTATTAGGATTCTTTGGGCAGTCTCATAAGAGATGCTCCTTTCCACACTCTTGGCAATAGCCCTGGATCGTCACGGACTGGGGTTGTGTAGGTGGAGGTAAGGGACAATCACGAATGAGATGATCTCCCTGACATCTGTAGCATGGTCCTCTGGGGAATGGGGTTCTTACTTGCCTTGGTTGAGGTCTAGGGTTGGGGTTTGCATACATGACGTTTGTGTAATCTGACTCCCAACTAGGTTCACTATGCTCTTCACTATAGTAGGACTCACCATGTTCAGGAGACTCCATGTAGTAGGCCTGGGGGCTATCAACATGTGTAGAATCGAAACTATGATCACTTGGGTCATTTTCTGAAAGCAAGGGTGTCACCGGTACTATGGCTCTATTTAGGTTCTCTTCTACAGCTGCGTACTTTACTGGAATCAGATTGGCTTGAGAAGGAGGTTGTTGTGGTAACACCGGCTGAGGCCTTTGTTGGTTTTGGTAGGGTTGCTGATAGGGTTGTTGGGGCCTACCGTACTGCTGTGGTGGATACTGATTTTGATACCTGCCTTGTTGAGGATACGGCTGAGGGTAGGTTTGCCTAACTACTTGCTTGTTGTATGGGCAGCCTTGTGCAGTGTGATTGGTGTATCTTCATTCTATGGTGCAGTACTAGCTACTAGGATTAACTTGGGGTTCAGCCATAATGGGATAGACGTTCGCCATATGGTCACCTCCACAAGTATAGCATCTTTTCACAGGGGCAAATCTTGGGATCTGTTTGCTAGTGACACCTAATTTCTGAGCTACTTTCTTCACGAGTTCCTCAATTGATGTGGATTGCGAGGAAGAGAGGCTAGAGGCACTATCTGAGTCTTTGTAGATTTTGGAAAGCTCTAGTTCTTCCCCTAGGTTATCCTCAATGTCAATGCACATGTGTACACACTCTTCTATGGTCCTAGGGTCCTTCAAGTACACATATGATCTCAATTTGGTACTTAGCAATCCATCCAAGAACAAAGCCACTTGCTTAGCTGGCGTGGGTAACTCAGGGACAGGGCATCTCTCTAGGTATTGCCTAAATCTTCTTCCAGCAAGTATCACGGTTTCTTGAGGGGTTTGCTTGAAGTTTTGAATCAGCGAGGAAGTGTTATGTCTTATGCCACTTTTAGGGGATTCCATAATGAATGCCTCTAGAAGTTGGTCTATGCTCCTGAACTGCCTCTCCTTTAGTGGCTGAAATCATGTCAGGGCGGTGTTCCTAAGGGTTAGACCAAAGGCATTGTACTGCGTGAACAGATCTTCAACTTGTTCGGCTCTCAAGACTTGCTTAAACTCAGCCACATGATCGTATGGATCTCCAGTGCCATCGAAGTAGTTCGTCATGGACTTAACTAGCTGAGTCGGTCTCAAAGTCCTTGTGTGCTCTCTAGGTCTTGGTAGAGGGAACTCATCCGCATTTCTTTGATTCCTTGGAGCTCTAAGTACCTCAGGTTCCACTCTATTTGTTTCTGTTCTCGTTCTTTCTCTGCCCCCTAGGTTGGCAAAGCTTACTTCTGGCCTATCTCTACTTCTGTCTCTTTGAGCTCCATGAGCTTGGGATGCTCCAGCTCCCGGGTAACCATAGGACATGTTTGATCTTGCTTGGGGAAAAACGAATTCACCCTTCCAAGTATAAGCATGCCTGTCATGTTCTGTAACCACAAAGATCCTCTCTGAAGCGTGATCTAAGTAGGTCACTCTGCCTGGGCTATCAGGATCTTTGAACTCATAGATCAGGATTGACCCTACATCATTTGGCCTATTTCATTTATACCTCCAAAAGGCTTCATCGGTCTCTTGATTTAGGCGCAGATCTATACTCTTATTGTCCTCTGGAACCCACTTGGGATTGAGGATTCTAGTAAGAACAGATTTCCCTCGAGGGGTCCTAGGCTCTCCTCCTACGTTCCCTTCTTCTACGTTCCCTTGTTCCCGAATTCATCTGTCCTATCCGGGTGACTGGTGACTACGTATATGGTTCCTTCTTTATCCAGGTATGCTCCATTTTCAAACTTTACAGCTGGGTGTTCTAGTCCAATGGATTGGTCAGGGTTTTTAATCTGGACCACGGATCTTCCTAGGCCGTCCTCATAGATGCTAGCACCTAATCGGTTGGTCCTATGGTATTCGAGCTGCGTCTTGTAGGGGCCTTCCACCTTATACAGATATGGCACACCTGAACTTCCTGTAGGTCTGTCCATACCTTGAGACATCTCTAATTCACTAGTCTTAGAGCTAGGGTAATGCGAGTGGTGGCTCAACTGCTGGGCCCAAGACCTAGCAGTATGATTAACGCTGGCCTCCGAGGACCTAAGACTTTGTCTATCTCTTACTAGATGTCGTCCTGATCTAAGGTTCATATGCCTATTTAAGTAGCCCAATTTTTGCCCAAAGTACAACCTCGTTGCCGATCAATTGGTATCAATCACTTGATTCTTTTTTAGTGTGTTACCGTGTTTATGATCTTGTCTGATATCGCGTCGTCAGGAATATTTGAGTTAATTTTCCGCACTTAAGTTGATCGTCCCACGTTAAATTCTTTTCCTTTAAAGTTCTCGGTCACACACAGGTTATCTCTTGAACATGATTTCTTAGATAGTCTTTGACTTGTCACGTGCCTATCGTTGTCCTGACTTACTCCTAGCACTACTCGAACTTAGCCTAAGCTAGGAATTGACAAAGGGAGCTGAGAATATTCCGACCTTACTTGTTGATCCCTTGCTTTATGATGCTCAAGAACCAGGTTCTCAAGCTTGCAAAGAAACCCTTGCTTTGGATGCTCTCAATTGCTCTCGATGGACCTGTGGAAGTTCCAAAATTAGCTCAAGACTTAAACTCAAATGACAGACAGATCACGTTCATGCATGTAATTTGGATATCAATTATGTCCCCTGTCTTTATTGCAAACAATTCTAGAGATCCCTTGGTTTTGTTCCCCCTAGGTATGGTATTTGATACACAGGATTTTTCTCAAGACACACTTGTAGGGACCTCACAAATCACTAATTACTTGATAGGCATTTCAAAAATTACCCCAAAAACTTGGTATTAAAAACCCTAGAAAATTGGCGGAAAAAGCCTATCAATCGCGATCGACAGGTCTATCAATCGCAATTGACAGAGGTGTCCGTCGGGGCCTGTCGGTCGCAATCGACACGTCAATCGCGATCGATAGTGTCAATCGCGATCGACAGAGTCGATTGTGGGTCCTGTCAATCGCGATCGATGGTGTCAATCGTGATCGACACGTTTTCCGGGATTTTCACCGTAAATTCAGTCGATCGAGGCTGTGTCCGTCGCGATGGACACGTGGCAATGCGTAAAATTCAGTCAATTGTCAAAATTCAGTCGGTCGCGATCGACGATGTCAATCGCGACTGACAGAGGTATCGGTCGTGGCTGTCGATCGCGATCGATGGTGTCAATCGCGATTGACAGGGTCAGTCAGTCGTCTCTGTCGGTCACGATCGACAGAATCTGTCGATCATGGCTGTCGATCGCGATCGACGGTGTCAATCGCGACTGACAAAAAAACACGGAATTTTTTAGTTTTTTCTAGTGATTTGGAATGTGCTCCTTGTGCATGTCATTGTGGTGTGCTTTGTTTTACTAAAAGGTGAAATTTTCTATCGATCGCGATTGACAGAGGTCTGTGACACAGAGACAGTTCTGAACTTTTCCGTACATGCGCAGCGTGCTGGACACGATGATACAGCAAGAACCTGCAAGAGTGCTCAAGAAACATGCAAAAACACAGCACACAAATCGCTCTCTTGCTCTCTCTCACAAGTGGAATGAGGGAAATGGAATGGGGAAGGTGATATGATCAAAAACTAAAATGTTCGCGATGATGGAGATGGAGATCGGATATGGTGATGATGATGATGGTGAGGTAAGAAAGAGAAAAATAAGAAAAGTAAAGAGATTACCTACAACGCCAACGTCTCAAATCTACGTCTTACCATCACACGCTCGTCCTCAAAGCTCGATCCCCGGCAACGGCGCCAAAATTTGGTGTAGCTCAGTGATGAGTAGCACCTCCTTTAATGTCAATCCGGGAAGACATGAGGATGGTATGAAGACCTCGAGCAAGTGAAGGCACAAGTGGGTGAGTGAGAAGCACACTGACATGCACACACATACACACACATGCGCACACAAGGTAAGACAAAGAGTGAGAAGCAATGGAGTTCTTTAGATTACTTCGAAAAAGCTCTTAAAAGTTCAAATCAATTACAAGCTAACCTCAAAAATGAGCTCTCTAGCTCTATTTATAGTTTTTGACTAGGTTTTGGCCGTGTCCGGCCTAGTTAAAAATTAGGTTCTAGGGCCTATTTGAAGATTCAAATGAAGTCTAAAAATTATGAAAACTGATAAGTAGCTACTTCGAATGCTCCTCAAGCTCAAGGACTCCTTGGCTTGCACACAATGGAGCTACAAAAATATGAAATGGTATCTACAATGGCTTTTAGTGATGAAAATCACTATTGTTGTAGGGATTTCTCTAACGATTTGACATACACATCTTCGAGCTCCCTACTTGCTCCTTCTCCTTGTGTGTGTCCACCTCTTTGATATGCTTTAGTGTCCTGAAAAAATAATGGCCTACTTGCCAGATCGTCATTGACTACTCTGTCTGCTTGTGCCTTCTCTTCGCTCTGACTCCCTTCGAAAGCTTCCTTGCCTTGTGAGTCCTTCAGTTCCTTGACTGCCAACAATCTCCTAATAAATTTTATGCTCTTGCTCCCTTAGTCTATCTCCAAGAATGCTCGTTTATGGTGTGTCGATTCCTCTTACATACGTCGCTTCACTTCTCAACCACTTGTCTATCTTGATGCTTAATTTGTTGTCCCAAGAACCTTGTCTTGTAAAGACAAAGGGCTACCTATTTTGTCCTATGGTGACTTTATGGAAAACAAAAATTTAAATGGGGACCGCACATACACTCTTATGTACCATCTTCACTTCTTATCTTTTCCAATTTTGACCTTAGCTTCTACAAACATGTGCATAAAGGAGGTCTCACTTGGACCTTCCATAACACTTTAAATGCCCTAAAAAACCTTGAAAAACACATTGTTGCAACTTGCATTTAACTTTTCCTCCAAGACCATTGTGAACAAACTATTTGTGCACTAGCTCTACACCCATGTCCTTGGCCACTTGTACACCACCTCTGCACCACTTTGCCAATTAACCACTTTAATTGGCTCAATAACGAAGGAGACAGGGATGAGGATTTAGAATCCATCATCATGGATCCCTTTCCTGATTATGAAGAGAAGTTCCTACACTTGATAGACTTTAAGACTCAAGAACATGAGTGTAAGAACAACATAATGCTAAAAACACAATAAGACATAGAAATTAAGAAAAAAAAACTTAGAAGACCATCCACACAAGAAGAAAAGGAACCATTATTTTGAAGCACCTAAGAACTTCAAGAAATATGAGATAGAGGATAGAACAAATCAACCATAAGGCATCTCCGCCACACACACTCAACAATCACTGTGAAAGTTGCCCTATACTCAGCCTCGCAACTAGAAGTAGCCATAGTAGGTTGATTCTTGCTCAACCAAGATATGCATGAGCTACCAAGCATGAAGCAAAAACCATTCATAGCAAATGGAGGTCATTTGTGAATCGTGTTTTCTCCACGCCTTGCCGCATAGTCTTCACCATCGTCTTCTCCATGAGCTCTCTACAACCACGCTCGCTCTGATACCATGTCACGAGGAAGGAGATAAGGAACAGATCTCACACACACACTCTCACAATCAAAGAGAAGCACACACTCAAATTGAGGCAAGAAAGAATGATCTTCTTCTTCTTCTATTACATAAAAAGGAATGTACAAGAATGACCTAAAAACAAGAATACAACGAGTGCAATATATAAGGACCAGTACATAAGGAAAAACCTAATGTCCGCAAATGAGTGAGCTGGCAAGAAACAAACATGCCATCACTCTCGATAGATAAATCTAATAAAGCTCAATGAAGTTCCCTGACATATACCGGTGTGACCACTATACATGTCAAAAAAATGAAAAAGTGATATGTGTCATTGTTGGCATACAAGGCAATAAAGGAGTCATGCACAATACGGCAACAAGGCCAGATCATTTTTTCCCATAGATTATGTACAACCCAAGTGATTTTAATCACTACACAAACATTGTAAATCCCGTTTTTGGTAGATTAGACTCCATTTTGTGCAAACCGAGGAGTCCTCGAGCTTGAGGAGTATTAGAAGTACCATCGTACCAAATTTCATAATTTTTAGACTTCGTTTGAGCCCTCAAATAAGCCCTGGAACCTAATTTTTAACTAGGCCGGACACTAGGTCTGGACAGGGCCAAAAGCTAGTCAAAAACTATAAAAAGAGCTAGAGAGCTCATTTTTGAGGTAGATTGTAATTGAAACGAACTTGTAAGAGCATTTTGAAAGTAATCTAAAAAGCTCCATTGATTCTCACTCTTTGTCTTGCCTTGTGTGCGCGTGTGTGTGTATGTGTGTGCATGCTTGTGTGCTTCTCACTCACGCACTTGTGCCGCCACTTGCTCGAGGTCTTCATACCATCCTCACGTCTTCCCGGATTGACATTAAAGGAGGTGCTACTCATCATTGAGCTACACCAAATTTTGGCGCCGTTGCCGGGGATCGAGCTTTGAGGACGAGCGTGTGATGGTAAGACGTAGAGTTGACGCGTTGGAGTTGTAGGTATTTTCTTCACTCTCATCGATTTTCTTTTACTTTCTTCACCATCTTCATCACCATCATCATCATCACCATCTCCCACGTCATCTCCATCATCGCGAAAATTTCAGTTTTTTGACTATATCCCCATCTCCACCTCATTTCCCTCATTTCACTTGTGAGAGAGAGCGAGAGAGCGAATTTGCATGTGCTGTTTTTTGCATGTTTTGTGAGCTTTCTGCAGGTACAGGCCGCATCATCATCCCCAGCACCCTGCGCAGGTACGGAAATCTGAGTAACTGTCTGTGTGTCGCCGAGCTCTGTCAATCGCGACCGACTGAAAACTTGCTCTAATTTCTAAACAAAGTGCATATCCATGACCTACAGGCCTAGAGCTTCCCAAAAATGTGTTTAGTTTTTTGAAATTCCACAGATTTCTGTCAATCGCGATCGCTCTGTCAATCGCGATCGACAAACCACGACGGACAGATCTGTCAATCGCGATCGACACGTCAATCGCGACCGACAGCCCACGACGGCTCTGTCAATCGCGACCGACAGAGTCAACGACCGATTGACCACGACCGACTGACTACACGCGTGACACGTGTCAATCGCGATCGAGTCATCAATCGCGATCGACTCATCAATCGCGATCGACTCATCAATCGCGACCGACACGGTCAACGACGGTTTGACCACGACGGACAGACCACGACGGCTCTGTCAATCGCGACCGACACGGTCAACGACTGTTTGACCACGATCGACAGACCCTCGCGACCGACCGGTCAATCGCGATCGACTCATCAATCGCGACCGACAGAGTCAACGACCGATTGACCACGACCGATTGACTTTTCGTAACCCCTGTCAATCGCGACTGACCAGTCAATCGCGACTGACAGCCACGACGGACCTGTCAATCGCGATCGACACGTCGATCGCGACTGACCTGTCAATCGCGACCGACAGACTTTGCGAACGCGTTAGAAGGGCAAATTAGGTCAAATTTTCAAGGCAAAGTGATTGGTCTAAATTGTGACTAAGTGTGGGACAAACTCTAGGGTGTAGTATTGCATTGTTAGGCCGTGCCACAAGCTACTCGAGTATTCCTGTTTGACTGTTAGCTTGTATTGAATCCTGATTTAACTCCCTAAACCCTGAACAGTCCTAACTTTTTCATACGAAATCCAATTTTTGAGCTCTTGGGCTTGTTGGAAAGCTCGTGGCATATACTACGCGCCCTCAACTGTTTTTTATAAAGATAATGCATTGATTTTTAGAGAGGGTATTTTGAAGTTGACCATACCCAGGGGACTCAAAGTCAGGGGTCTTTAGAATCATTTTCCTAAAAAGTCACAATGCAAATATGTGTATATGTTACATGAATGAAAGTTGTGGGTTGTGTCCTTGAATCTAAGCATCGAGCTAACCGTGGGACTTTTATAGGTCCATTGAGAGCAACAGAGAGCGTACAAAGCAAGGTTTCTTTGCAAGCTTGAGAACCGGGTTCTTGAGCACCAGAAAGCAAGGGATCAACAAGTAAGGTTGGATTATTCTCAACTCCCTCTGTCATTTCCTAGCTCAAGCTAAGAACGAGTAGAGATAGGAATAAGCCAGGGCGACGATAGGCAGTTATCAAGTTGAAGACTACCTAAAAAACTCAAGTTCAAGTAAAAACATAATCTGTACTATCGATAACCTAAAGGAAAAGAACCTAATGTGGAACGATCAACCTAAAGTACGAAGAACATTCAAGTGTTCCTGACGACGGGATATCAGACAAGACCATAAACACAATAACTAACTAAAAAGAATCAAGTGATTGGTACCAATTGATTGGCAACGAGGTTGTACTCTGAAAAAAAAAAAAAATAAAAAAAAATAAATTTGGGATAATCAGTTAGGCATATGAACCTTCGATCAGGACGACACCTAGCAAGGGAGAGACAAAGCCTTAGGTCTTCAGAGGCTAGTGTCAATCACACTGCAAGGTCTTGGGCCCAGCAGTTGAGCCACCACTCATACTACCCTAGCTCTGAGACCAGTGAGTCAGAAATGTCTCAAGGCATGGACAGACCTACGGGAAGTTCAGGAGTGCCTTATTTGTACAGGGTAGAAGGCCCTTACAAAACACAGCTGGAATATCTTAGGACCAACCGACTAGGTGCTAGCATCTATGAGGACGGCCTAGGAAGATCCGTGGTCCAGATTAAAAACCATGACCAATCCATAGGACTAGAACACCCAGCTGTCAAGTTTGAAAATGGTGCATACCTGGACAAAGAAGGAACTATATATGTTGTCACTAGTCACCCTGATAGGACAGATGAATTTGGAAATGTAATCTCAGAAGCGGACTTAGGCGACTTGGAACAAGGAAATATGGGAGTAGAACCTAGAACCCCTCGAGGTAAATCAGTTCTCACTAGGATTATCACACCTGAGTGGGTACCCCAGGACAACAAGAGCATAGAATTGCTCCTCAATCGGGAAACTGATGAAGCCTTTTGGAGGTATAAATCCAATCAGCCAACTGATATAGGAAATATCATGATCTATGAGCTTAAGGATCCGGATAGCCCAGGCAGAGTGACCTACTTAGATCATGCTTCAGAACGGATCTTTGTGGTGACAGAAAATGATAGGCATGCCTACACTTGGAAGGGTGAATTCATTTTCCCCCAACCAAGATCAAATGTATCCTATGGTCACCCTGGGGCTGGAACTTCCCAAGCTCATGGTACACAAAGAGATAGAAGTAGGGATAAACCAGAAGTAAGTTTCGCCAACCCCGTGGGCAGAGAAAGAACGAGAACAGAGACGAATTGGGTAGAACCTGAGATGCATAGAGCCCACAGGAACCAAAGAAATGTAGATGGATTCCCTCTGCCGAGACCTAGAGAGCACGCAAGAACTTTGAGACCCACCCAGCTAGTTAAGTCCATGAAGAATTACTTTGACGGCACAGGAGATCCCTATGATCATGTGGCGGAATTCAAGCAAGTCTTGAGAGCTGAACAGGTTGAGGATCTGTTCACGCAGTACAATGCTTTCGGTCTAACCCTTAGGAACACAGCACTTACATGGTTCCAACCATTGGATGAGCGTCAGTTCAGGAGCATAGACCAACTCCTAGAGGCTTTCATTGTAGAGTTCTCTAAGAGTGGCATAAGACACAATACTTCCTCATTGATCCACAGCTTCAAGCAAACCCCTCAAGAGACTGTGAGACTTGCAGGAAGAAGATTTAGGCAATACCTTGAAAGATGTCCTATTTCGGAGCTACCCACATCTGCTAAACAAGTAGCCTTATTCCTTGACGGATTGTTGAGTACGAAATTGAGATCCTATGTGTATCTGAAGGACCCTAGGACTATAGAAGAGTGTGTACGCATGTGCATTGACATTGAAGATAACCTAGGGGAAGAACTAGAGCTTTCCAAAATCTACAAAGATTCAGATAGTGCATCTAGTCACTCTTCCTCGCAGTCCACATCAATTGAGGAACTTGCCGAAAAGGTAGCTCAGAAATTAGGTGTATCGAGCAAACAATTCCCAAGGTTTGCCCCTGTGAAAAGATGCTATACATGCGGTGGTGACCATATGGCGAATGTTTGCCCTATTATGGCTCAACCCCAAGTAAACCCTAGTAGCCAGTACTGCACCATAGAACGGAGATACACCAATCACACCGCACAAGATTGCCCATACAACAAGCAGGCAGTGAGGCAACCCTACCCGCAGCCCTACCAACAAGGCAGATACCAAAACCAAAATCCACAATATGCTAGACCCCAACAAACCTACCAACCACAATATCAGGCCCAACAGAGACCCCAACCGGTACTAGCTCAACAGCCCCCAAACCCCGCTAACGTGATTCCAGTTAAGTATGCTGTTGCAGAAGAAAACCTGAATAGGGCCATAGTACCAGTAACCCCATTGATCTCAGAAAGTGACCCAAGTGATCATAGCTTTGATTCTACACATGTCGATAGTCCCCAGGCTTACTACATGCATTCTCCAGAACATGGTGAGTCTTACTATAGTGAGGAACCAAGTGAACCTAGTTGGGAGTCAGATTACACGAACGTCATGTATGCAAACCCCAACCCCAGGCCTCAACCTAGGCAAGTAAGACCTCCATTCCCAAGAGGACCGTGCTACAGATGCCAAGGAGATCATCTCATCCGTGATTGTCCCTTACCCCCACCTACACAACCCCAGTCAGTGACTATCCAAGGTTTTTGCCAAGATTGTGGAAAAGAGCATCTTTTACGAGATTGCCCCAAGAACCCCAATAATGTGCCAAAAATCACTCCGATCAATGTGATTGGTTTGGTTGTAGAGTCCTCAGGAAGCGTCACTTCCACTGCACCAGTGCAGGTAGTCACGAGAGCTCAGGCCTTGCAGCAAAACCAAGAGACAAACCAGGATAAGAACTCAGAGGCTAGTGAACCCGAGAGTATAACAAAGAAAAGGACTAGAGCATGGAAAGATAGTCGGGAAAGAATGAAAAGACAATGGGCTAAAAAGATGAGTGAACTTGAGGAAAGCATAAGAGAAACCAAAGCTAGGATACTGAAATCACCTCTCAAATCCCCTCTCACCATACCCCGCTGCCACCCCTCCCATCTCCATCTGACCCACCACCTTCCCCACCACGTCATACGATTCCACCACCCCCTCGGGTAGGATCAGTATTAGCTGATCCCACTCCTGAAGACATAGACATGATGCTCAAAGCATATCAGGCCAGAATCCAAGAAGGGCCGAACGTCACGGATCATGCCAAGTGCTATCCTAGAGCTGACCTAGAGATAGAAAGAACCAAACTGTGCGCGAAAATGGTCGCATTGGCTCAGACTATGTTTGAAGCCAGTCGCCTTTTCAATTACTCGGGCTCAGCCAAAACGCAATTACACTTGGATGGATTCCTAGAGAAGTTAGAGGAAATAATTGCAAGATCTGCCAAGGAAGAAAAAAATCAAGAAAAAGATAAGGCAAGCAAAAACATGAATCATTCCCCATCGGAAGTGTATGTGGCTACTTCCACTAAACCAGACAACTTCCCCTCCTTAGAAAGAATAGAGAGGCCAATAGCACAGTCAGAAAAGGAACCTACCCCTCAACGAAAGGAGAGGGCAAGAGAACTGATAAGCCAGCCTCTTCAGGAAGCCCATGTGCCTCCTCAAGAAGCTTATCTTCCCCCCCAAAAGTCACATGAGCCTCCCCCGAGAGCTTATGTACCTCCACAGGTGACCCACATTCCTTCCCAGAGAGTGTATGAGCCTACTCGGAAGAGTAACAGAATAAGCAATCCTCCCCAAGAAGCTTGTGTTCCAACCATTTATGAGAGCAAGGAGAGAGCCAACGATAGAATAAGCCCTCCTTCCCAGGTTGCTTATGCGCCTAATTCTACGGAGCCAGACACTTCTTCTTCTATGAATCGGTTTGCACCAGACTTCCTACGAGAGATTCAAGAAGACAAATGGGATAACGAAAGCGAGGTTGCCCCTCCTTTTGAACTTGTGGACGATGCACATGACCAATTCCCACAAGACATCCCATCTATTTACGGGGAACATGAGAGTACTCAGTCTCACGAGAGATTGGACTTTGAGTCTAATTCCATACAAGAGCTACCCCACTTCACAGGTCCATGGGAAGCAAAGTCCACATGTATGAGAGCACCCACAGTCATGGTAAGGAGCGACGACTCAGTCATACCAAGGAACACGGGAGTAGTAATGAACACCAAGGTGCAACGCGATCTCACTTTGGAAGAACTGACCAAGGATAGACCAAACGTGCAAAAATATGTAGCCAGTCAGGTAGCTGAAGTTGCAAAACCTCGTTCCAAGGTAGGATCCCATAGGACAGTGCCAGAAATTCCCTTGGATAAGATAGGAGATATGTGTGAAGGTGAAGAAGGGAACACCTATCTTCCCATCACCTACCAAGAGTACACCACCAAGGCAATTTTGGACTCAGGTGCAGGAGTTGCAATTGCCACCACCTCCTTATGGAAGCGTTGGGGCAAGCCGGCACTCAGACCGACGAGAATGAAATTGCAAATGGCCGATGGTCACATAGAGAGACCCCTAGGATTGCTAGAAGGAATAACTCTCACCACTTGTGGTGTCGAGTTTGAACATACCTTTGCCATATGTGATTTCAGCAAAAATCATGCCTATGAAATGATTTTAGGAAGACCATTCATGCGACAGTTGCAAGTGGTACAGGATTGGGGGACCAATTCTTTGTACCTGCAGCACTTAGGTGTTACAACCAAAGTCAATCTCAAGGATTATTCCCATAGAGATGTCCCTCCTATCCAATGGAATCCCATCCATAGAGCCAAAGATGATACAGAATCGGTGCATTCCATAGGGTCGGGATCCTCATGGATGCATGAAGATACTCACTTATGGATGTGCAAGGTAGCAGTAGAAGAAGAGAAGAGAGAGAAAGCCAGAGAGGTAGGTGCGAACGAAACTCATAGACCCATTCAAGACCCAGCCTATGCACCTATAGTCTTTCCAGATGAGGAGTTTGAACCCCATGGCTGGGCGGAAATTTTAGCAACAATGGACGTAGCCATCAATGAAGAACAATGGACACCTCACTGTGATGAGGATGGCTATGATATTTCAGTCTTCTCCATAGAGCCAATCATGGGAGAGGCAGTTTTAGAAGAATGCGAACCTAGCCCTGATGCATTTGAGGATGCAAGTGACTCCGATCTAGAGTCAATCATTATGGACCCACCATTTGCATCAGATGAAGAATACTTCCATGAAATAGAATTTCAACCCCAGAGGCATGGAGAGGTTACAAATGATGTAAGACTAGCAACGCATATGACCCCTAAGGAAGAAGGAAAGAAACGAAAGAAGAGAGAAGCCTCACCAGAAGAGGAAGAATCTTTGTTTGAGGTCCCCGAAAATTTTAAGAAGTATGAGATAGATGACAGAAGAGTCATGATAAGAATGCCTAAACGAGAAGCACAATCAGGAGAGGCCTATGATAACAAAGAAACTACCAAGAAAATAGTAGTGGCCATAGAAGAAGGAGAGGAGAGATGCACGTATATAGGCCATGACCTGACAGAAGAAGAAGAGTACGAATTGATAGCCTTGCTAAGAGAATACAGAGATGTATTCGCTTGGAGTTACAAGGATTTGAAAGGTGTTGACCCTGATATATGCTCACACACCATTCCCATGACCTCAGATGCTAAACCCTCTAAGCAAAAGCCTTATACATATAACGATAACTATGCTGCTAAGATCAAGGAAGAGATAGATAGATTGGTTGAAGCTGGATTTATCTACGAAATTGAGCACACCGAATGGGTATCCCCCATCGTAGTGGTGCCCAAGAAGAATGGCAAGCTGCGTGTGTGCATTAACTTGAAAAAGGTTAATGCCGCCACAATTCGAGATAACTATCCGCTTCCCATCACAGAGCATCTCTTAGAAAGAGTGGCAGGCAAGGAAGTGTACAGCTTCCTTGATGGATTTTCGGGCTACAACCAAGTAGCCATAGCTCCAGAGGATCAGCATAAGACGGCCTTTGCCACAGAATGGGGCATTTTTGCTTTTAGAGTAATGCCATTTGGGCTTACCAATGCACCAGCTACCTTCCAGAGGCTGATGTGCCATGTGTTTAAGGAGTTCCTGAGGAAGAGTTTAGAAGTCTATGTTGATGATCTCTGCGCTCATTCCAACGTTAGACAAACCCATATCCCTGAACTCAGACAAATCTTTGACAAATGTAGAGAATATCAAGTCTGCCTGAACCCAGAAAAGTGTGTTTTTATGGTCAGGCAAGGCAAGATTCTAGGACACATAGTGTCAAAGAATGGCATATCTACAGACGAAGAAAAAGTGAGAGCCATAGCAGAGCTACCAAGGCCAAAGAATGTCAAGGAAGTACAAGCTTTCATGGGGCATTGTGGGTATTACCGACGTTTCATCCACATGTATGCTGTCATCGCAAAGCCCATGTACGGACTCTTGACTAACTTTGAGTGGACTGATGAATGTGAGAATTCCTTCCAGGAGCTCAAACGAAGATTGTGTTCAGCACCAATCTTGACCACACCAGATTGGAATAAGCCATTCCATGTTCATGTGGATGCATCCAATTATGCTATTGGATGTGTGCTTGCGCAACCTACTGGTGAAGGTAATATGGATCTTCCAATCGCCTATGCCAGTAGACAATTGAATGCGGCTGAACAAAATTATACCACTACTGAACGAGAAGGATTAGGCATGGTATATGCAGTTAAAAAGTTTAGACATTATTTGCTTGCAAATAAGTTTAAATTTTTTACAGACCATCAGGCATTGTTGTACTTAGTAAACAAGCCATGCAATACGGGAAGATTAGTAAGATGGTTTCTCTTGCTAATGGAATATGATTTTGAGGTTGTGGTAAGAAAAGGTAGGACTCACTTACGAGCAGATCACCTCTCTAGGCTCACATCGGGAGAAGCCCCACAAGGAGTGTCAGATGACCTTCCTGATGCTTACTTGTTTAATTTGGAAGTTGTACCGCAGTGGGCTAAACCATTGGTACCAGTATTGACGTACGGGCCTAGCCATCCAGTGGTAAACACACGGAATAGAGAGATTGTAAAAGCCCAAAAGTATCACATCATGGCAGGAAGCATGTACAAGCACACAGATCAAGGGATCTTGGCTTGTTGCGTAGAAGAGGATGAGTACGCTAAATGGTTGCAATTAGCACATGTAGGTGCGTTAGAGCAACACCATTCAAAACAACGAACGTTGCAGACTCTAAAGAGATTCGGAGTGCATTGGCCAACTATGGAAGCGGATGTCCAAAAGTTGTGCAAGGAATGCCCAATCTGTTGCACTAAGCCACCTGTGGAACACGCCACTCTCTATCAAATATCCATTGTGCCAGATTGGAGTGAACCTCTAGTATCATTCTTGCGGACAAACACATTCCCCCCAGACATGACTCTAGCTAGGAAAAGGAGTTTAGAACAAGAAGCCCTGGATTATTCACTCATAGGTGATAATCTATATAAGCGCGGTAAAGATGGTTACCTGAGATTATGTGTCCATGAGAGTGAATATCTTAAGATCTTAGAAACTGCTCACCAAGGTGTAGCAGGAGGACACTTTGGACCAGATCGGGTGATCAAGGCAATATTGTTTGCGGGCTTCTGGTGGCCCACCCTTCACATGGATGCACATACCTATGTGAAACGGTGTGATATCTGTCAAAGGACTCAGTATCCTATACGCAAAGATGAGATGCCACTGAAACCTATGATGGGTGGACGTGCATTCTCTAAGTGGGGAATAGACTTCGTAGGTCCTATTAATCCCCCAGCTAAGGGTTCTCATGCGGAATACATCATTGTGGCAACAGATTATCTCACCAAGTGGGTAGAGGTAAAAGCTACAACCAAGAACGATGCTCAAACAACTGCCAAATTCTTGTTTGAGAATGTATTCACGAGATATGGGCTACCTATAGAGCTTGTAAGTGATAGAGGCACTCATTTCTTGAATGAAGTAATTGAAAATCTACTCCAAGAATTCTTGGTAATACACAAGAAGTCTGCCCCTTATCACCCTCAAGCTAATGGACAAGCTGAGAGCACTAATAAGATCTTATGCAATGTACTGACCAAATTAGTGAACACTAAACGCTCTGATTGGGACAAACAGCTACACCATGCTGTTTGGGCATATCGAGTTGCCTACAAAACGGTACTCCAAGCCACCCCTTTTCAGATGGTATTCGGCCAAAACGCTGTGCTACCTTTGGACTTCCTGATTCCTACATTGAGAGTAGCACAAGAGCATGAATGGACAGGTCATGAGCTCTCCTCTAGAATTTTTGACCTTGAACGATTAGGAGAAACAAGACTGCGAGCTGCTGCAGGCATATATGCTGCCAAGAAGAGACAGAAGGCATACTTTGATGCCCACGTAAAGGATAAGGGTTTGAAAGCAGGAGATCTAGTCTTAGTCTATACACTAAAACAACACGCGAGGAAGCTAGAAAAGAGAGGCTACGGACCTATGATCATCAATAGGATCTCCACGAGTGGAGCAGTACAATTAGCCACGTTAGAGGGTGGTGTTCTCCCTAATTATATTAGCGGATGCAGAGTCAAGTTGTATCAGGAACCCCTCACGGAGGAAATGCTCAGCCGACTCAACACTGCTAAGAAACGCAAAGAGGAAGAGAAGCGAATTAGAGAAGAAGCTCAAGCAGAAGCTTTAGAACGCATCAGAAGGATGAAATTACGAAGGCAAGGTAGAGAGCAGCCTAGGACAGATGACTATGCAGACCAAGGATATCATATGGCCATGTGTGAAGTCGCAGGAACAAGCTCGCATAGGATAATTGATAGACGTCCTTTCGTAACCTTAGATATAGGACAAGGAAAGAGTGCAAGGACCGTAAGAGCCTTGATTGACTCAGGTGCAGCCACTAGTGCTGTTAAATTGTCTTACTGCCAAGAATTACAATTGACTGTCAATCCTGTGGAAGCATATCTTATAGGATTGGGAGGAGTGGAAACCCCTTGCATGGGCGAGGCGGAACTTCCCCTTTACATTCATGATGAGGCAATGACAGTTAAAGTACTGGTGTGTCAAGATGAGGATCTCACTGAACCTCTAGTCTTGGGTCAAGATTGGATCTATGACCAAGCAATTAACTTAAACCTAAGAAGTGGACTTCTCCAGGTTTGGGTCAATCATAGTCGAGTTACAGTAGAATTAGACAATGGAGCACTCAAGGAACTAGGAAAGGCACAGACTCCTGGTCCTTCCAGGGGTACACATGAAGATGACCATGCTGTTCTTGTTCAAAACCCTGTGTTGCAGAGGAATGATATTTGCAAAAAAGGAGTCAGGGATGCAACAGAACTCCCTTCTTTTCCAAAGGCCAGAAGGAGGCAGCAACCAAAGGCGGATCACAAGCAGAAGAAGCCGAGTACTACCTATGTCCGAGATCAAAAGTACCTGCGCAGCAGAATGTCCCAGAAAATAAACCAGGTGTGGGTGCGGAAAGGCGAACGGCCGGGTGCACCACCGTCAACTACACGGGCAAAGCCTCTTATTAGTAACCAACAACACGACGCTAATAAGAAGTCTGTCAGAAATTCTTCTGCTAAAGTAAAATCTATTTGGGTGCCCAAGAAGTCGATGAAGGCAAGCCCACAATCTAGACAAATTTGGGTGCCTAAGGCTTGCTTGAGGGCACAAGTAGTTACGCCAAGGCCACAACCTATGCAGCATAACCCATCTACGAGTACAACCAGTATTCCCTCGTGCTCAACACTTAGGAACACACCAAGACCCATGAGCATGCATGTAATCACTTATAAGTGGGTCCCTAAAAGGCCCCATTCCCAAACAGCGACACCGACACAGCTCTCTGGAGTCTCTACGAAACCGAAAGCAAAGCCCATCCACTGCATTTGGCAGTCTAAGATCTGTGATAAAACCCCCGACCCCGATTTGTAAATTCACCCCACTTACTAACGGCATTAGTCTCCTAGGAATACACAAACGTTAACTACACTCACTGTCTTCGTGCACTTACTAACCACTAACTCACCATATACCTCATGTTAATGTTGTAACGGGGACAGCAACGGATTTAGTCTGTCCATTACGATGTTAACACATGCTTCTATATTCTCACAGAATCAGAAGGCAAGCAGTAAAATGGCAGAAGCGACAGGTTCGGGCTCACAGGTAGGGATACTTACTGCAGGAATTGATGTGGATAGCCTACCTGTGGATGTGCCCCCGACTGAACGACCAGTGGAGATGCAACACCTTCAGCAACTCCCGGTGCCAGACCCACCTACAGGAATCACGGAAAGAGTCCATGCCAACTCTCATTGGTTCAATGGCATGCCCGGTCCATTAGGAGAGGCTAAGTATATCTGGGAGTCTAAATGCGAGTATGACAGATCATGGGTGCGTTTCCAATTTTTCTCCAAGGAGTTCGAGACTTTACAGAACACCGAAGACCTCCAGATCATATGGCAACGAGCAGGGTTGGCGGAATATTTTGAAGCCCCACTACCTAAACCCGACCTCCTCCGATGTTACTATCTGGTCTCTACATTACAAGCTCATGAAGATAAGGACCAACCCGGATCATTTGTTCTCCCCTCATTGCTGGGCAACAACGAGTTGAAGAGGTTTGAACTTACTGTGGAGCTAGTGTGTGATGCTTTAAAGATGCATGGCACGCATGTACCCTCAGAAAAGGATGCTCTCGTTCCCAACAACATGAAGGACAGGAAAGTAGTGAAGCTGAAAGACATGGCAGCACTCACCCCAAATGTGTCCATCCCTCTCCGAATGTGCATGCAACACTTCGCCTTCCCCGGTCAAGACCGATTCACGCAACCACACAAGAAGATCTGGTTTGCTCTCTACTTGGCGGCAGCAGGTGCGTTACCTATTAAGCTACCAGTGTGGATTATAGATCAGTTGTATGAAGCAAACAAACGGGCATCTAGGAAATTAGTGGTGAACGGATGCTGCGCACTCACACGCATCATTTATCGATGCTTGGCATATGATGTCCCCATTGAGCGTGCCTTAACTTGTGCACAATTACAAATGTTTAAAAGGCTCAAGACATCCACACATCAGTCCAAGCGCATGAGGGGCGCGATCCCTTGTGTCCAAACAAGGGAAGTCCTGACTACTCCGGAGGCATCACCATTAAGAGAGGGCACTGTACCCCCCTTTACCATTAGGATACCCAGGTCGGAATCTGACACTACGGCACAACCTACCCCATCGGCTCCTCCTGTTACACCTGAATTCGAATTTGCTGCCACTGGAGAGGCTGAAGGACTGGACCCCCAGGATTTCGAAGCATTCCTACAAAGCACACAATTCTCTGATGTGGAGTTTTATTCAGAGGCAGAGGAGCAGGGCACATCCTCACGAAGAAGACGAAGGTCTACAGACGGTAGACATGTCCATTGGAGTGACGCTCAGCAAAGTCAACAACACGGACACCCGGAAGAAGAAGAAGCGTATGAAGAAGAGACCACTGAAGCCCCAGCATATACAACAGAACTCCGAAGGCTGTATCAGATTATGGAAAGAGTACGATCGCAGCAATTACTCACTGAACAGAGCAGCAGAGTACTTATGACTCAGTTGTTGGAAGAAGCGGGAGTTGACTCAGAGTACAGGGAGGGTCTCTTATTAATGGCAGAAACATATGGAGTTGTAGAAGCTGTGCGCACTGCCATTCAGAGGCCTTCAGTTCAATATGACCCACGAAGGTTCCAGACACGACCTCGCCCAGGTAAAAATATACAAATTCCCGTTACAGTTGCAGAAGAGCCGACTACTACACCTGAAACTATCAGAACAACCTCCCAGACAGCTAGCCAACAGCACCCAACCACCCATGAGGAGTCCACCGAACCACTACCACCTACTCCCCCGCCATCACCTCCTAGAGGAGAAACAGTAGAAACCACATCGACTAATCAACCCACCGACCCCACCTTCATCTTCCGTACTCCGATCTCCAGTGCCACCCTATTCTCTACCACTGATAATCCTATCTTCGAAGGCAACCCCAACACTACACAATCCGCCGAACCCCTCCTAGACCCTGCCCTAGGGCAACCATCCCCAACGCCCTCAGCCACGGGTCATCCTGACCCTAGATCCACATTCATGGGCTTCCCTGCTACCACGCAACCCTTTCAGCCCTCCTCAACTTTACGACCCCAACCCCCGATATCCCTCTCTCCATTTCTACAATCCCTCCAGGACATCTTTGCTAGGGCTTTTCAACCAGGCCCTCAACCATTCCCTGTCTTTTCAGCTCCTCACCCCACTTCACATCTATTCACCACTTCCACACACACACCACCTACCATACCAGTGTATATGGCAGGTCCCACACTAACACCCACTCCTGAAGGAATGGACATTTCACCACCCACGGCACCTCCACCCACGGGTTCACCTCCTCCCATTCCCCCTCCACCAATTACACCCACACACACAACTTTCGTAGACACATCATTCACTGTCTCCCTTCCCCAATTCCCTTCCCATGCATCTTCCACGGTAAACACCCCCCACTCATCTATAGGTAATGCATTGGACACCATGTTGGCTTGTATATCAAATTTAAGAACAGATTACATTCAGCTTCAGCAACAAAACGCACGCCTGCAAGAGCACTCAGCGACACTACAGCTCCGCCTTGCGGTACTAGAGGAGGAGAACACTCGCCTTCACACACAGTTCCACACCCTACAAGAAGCCCACAATATATTGGAAGTACAGCTACAGAACGTAGATCAGGAAGCAGTGCAGGTGGTAGAAGGTCACCTACGGACACAACTGGAACGCAACTCAAAACTTCAGCGCAATATGGCGCTACTTAAACGCCATCTTGCGGCTGCGCAGGAAGAGAATAGACGCCTGCAATTACAAAATCAAGAGAACCTGGAAGCAGCTATTGAGAGCACACCGGGGGCACCCATCAGCCCATCCAAGTTTCAAGCAGTGACCCCCGATAACATCAAGATTATATTGGAAGATTATGCCATGCTACTCGAAGCACATGATAAGCTATCGGAGGAGCTAGGACAACTGAAGCAGGAACACCAACAAGGCCCAACAGCTGCCCCTCCAACCACCCCCTCTGCAGCTTCGCTTCCCTCCGACGCAGAGGCCATAAAAGATCTCCAGCAACAGGTAACTGAATTGCAGACACGCCTACTACAATATGAGAGGCCATCTTCCCCTCCGGAGGCTCCCACGGACGAAGAAGTGGTGCAAATTCCTGTGGAACAAACGTTTGATGAAGAATATGATCCGCAACCATTCCCAGGAGGCCAACAAACAGAAGAAGCGCAGGACACGTTCGAGGCACCACGGCCGCCATGGTTACGACAAGTGGAGGAAATAGGGACCTCGCATGAAGAGCGCACCGTAGTGCAAAATCAGGCTATGAGGGTCATAGAGGAGACTGTTTTACAATCAGATTACTTCAAGAACTTGTCATCGAGACGCCTGATTCTCTCATCGGAACTCCAGTACAGGCCATATTATATTATCTTGGCTGATTATAATGCAGAAATACAAAGAGTCACGGGTCAGATTCCTACTTTTGCGACCCAATTTCAACCCGAAGACCTTCCTCCAGAGGTGCGAAAAGGCAAGATTCGTCAACCAACATGGCGGCAGAAACTTTTAGAGACTTACCCAGAAATGCTACGCACATGGAACAACGCGCCGTTGCACCTCCTGTACAACCCATGCTACGGTCCAGTCCCCCGCCGCAGGTCGTGGAAGGCATTTAATATCAAGGTACAGAACAATGCGCAATGCAAGGAATGGCTGAACTACCCGTACATAGCGCCACCACAAGGACCACCATCGGTAGCATATATGATGGGGACCATTCGCCACTGGATGCCGCGCTTGAAGCCCATGCAAGATGTAGCAGCGCAAATGATGCTTAAAATCTTAGATATGATGCAAGTGGTGCTGAAGACCTTTAGAAATGCAGCCGCACCACAGGTACGCCTTCCGGGGTTTAGCAATGGAAATTACGACTTGGTGTATGACATGAGCACCACCCCCAGTATCCGTGTGGCTTACGCTTGGCATGCACGCATCAAATACCTCCCCGCCTGCTACAAACAGACCTTCGAAGAAATGTTCAGATCAGGGTTCTGGGAGTACCACTCGGAGATTTTCGCGCCAAAGCCGACACATCTGCTTCAACTGTTTGCTTGTGAACAAGCAATGTATTCAGAGTACTACACCACCCCGCAACCAGAGACCCCCGGTGCAATAAATTGGGAGGCATTGGAAGCCGATCTAGCAAGAGGCTTAAGGATAGGAGAACATGAACTGGCCACCAATGTCATCCAATATTACATCGACCACCCGCGCGAACAAAGGTCTGTCAGGGGCGACAGACGCTAGGAAGGGGGGAGTGTTGGCATACAAGGCAATAAAGGAGTCATGCACAATACGGCAACAAGGCCAGATCATTTTTTCCCATAGATTATGTACAACCCAAGTGATTTTAATCACTACACAAACATTGTAAATCCCGTTTTTGGTAGATTAGACTCCATTTTGTGCAAGCCGAGGAGTCCTCGAGCTTGAGGAGTATTAGAAGTACCATCGTACCAAATTTCATAATTTTTAGACTTCGTTTGAGCCCTCAAATAAGCCCTGGAACCTAATTTTTAACTAGGCCGGACACTAGGTCTGGACAGGGCCAAAAGCTAGTCAAAAACTATAAAAAGAGCTAGAGAGCTCATTTTTGAGGTAGATTGTAATTGAAACGAACTTGTAAGAGCATTTTGAAAGTAATCTAAAAAGCTCCATTGATTCTCACTCTTTGTCTTGCCTTGTGTGCGCGTGTGTGTGTATGTGTGTGCATGCTTGTGTGCTTCTCACTCACGCACTTGTGCCGCCACTTGCTCGAGGTCTTCATACCATCCTCACGTCTTCCCGGATTGACATTAAAGGAGGTGCTACTCATCACTGAGCTACAGTCATCCTGGATCATCACATGTTGAGCTTGATATCTCAACACCCCTTGCTCTTTTGGCCTTAGATTAGGACTCTCACTTTAGTATTCTCTTGTGATACCACCTAATTATGGTGTCTCTTCAAGTTGGTTTCTTCAATGCTTCCAGACAAACTTCTCCCTATTGAGACTATGGGAATCTTCTCATGAGATCTTTTAGTACATTTACCACTATGTTCTTCAAACTTTTGTAATATTTTTTTATCTTCCAAACAATCTTGTAGAACACTTTGAGTAAATCTTCCCTGAGTTTGAGCATACATCATCCTTGTGGATTGAAATGAGGAGGACCTAGTGGGATCACCAAGGTATTGTGGGCTATTAATTCCCAAAATAGGCCCAACATGCTAGCTCCAAGCAATAAATGTTGATAGTATGTAAAGGGTACAAGCTGATTGTTCTCGGGGGAGGTTCATAACCATTGTTGAAGGGACATAAAATGTTTGTTCTTGATTTTGGACCACTTTGTTGCTTAATTTAAAAAAAAAAAAAAAGAGAATTCTTGTAGAGGCCGGGTCCCCAATATTGATTGGGGTCTTGAAATATTGGGGCCAAGTAGTGGAATTCCATTTCAAGCTTGATAACGTCTAAAATAACTGCAAAAGCATCTCTGACACCTTGAGACAACTTAGAATTTGTCCACACCTTAGAAGCTTAATCTCTTGTCAAAGTGTTTCCTTCCTGTGCTAACTCACTTGAAGGTTAAGCAATGAAAACCCATGTCTATGCCTTGGAAGGTTCTAAGAAGTTTCCAATGACCATTCATCGATGATGCACTTGGGGTTTGGTCACCCCTTAGTGAATTCAACCTTTTCAATAAGTTTTAAAATATCAATCATTATCATTTGTAAACATGTTCAAAGTACAAGCTTCTTCTACGCTTGTCTTGTTTCTTATCACTTTGGCTAAATCACCTAAGATAAGTCTGAGGTTTGGAGAGATATTGAAAGACCAAACACTTAAGAGGATTTCCTTATTTTGGAAACATTCAAAGTTAGAACAAGTATCCAAGAGCACATGAGTGAATCCAAGAATAGAGGGGTTGTTGGGAAACCTTCTAAATACTCATAGTCAGCTCATCTAGAAAGAAAATTTCATTAGGGATAGTCCTTGAGTATGGTTGAAAGTCTAAGTACACAAAAATACACAAGCTATTGTGCACATATAGTAAGCTGCCTTTTTTCCAAAGTTTGGTTGTTAAGTGTGCATACAACACTACGTTAAGTGTGTACATATCGTCCTTATTGATTTACTACTAATCATTCTATCTATATGCATGCGATCTATATTGATTTGTACAGAAATTAGGAGGCTCAATAGGTAACATCTATCCTTCATACTTTGTGAATTTGTTTCAAGCTTGGAAAATATGTTTTGTACATACTAGTGCTTTGAATTCATTGAATTCTAAGTCCACAATGCTTGATATCATTCATGGTATGAGTCACAAGTAGGAAAACTATTTGATCTATATGATTTTGTAGTCTCGTCACATACTAGGTAGATAGTGATCATTTGGTGCACAAGGGCACAATCTTGCATCACAAGTTAAAGCTATAGAGGGAAGGTGTCACATCATCAAACTTGAGGCCAAGAAATTTATTTGATATCCTAAATGGATCCAAGAGTGAGGTAGAAGAAATGTCAATCTCCATAGACATGTAGCTTCATGATCTTCAAGATGTGCTAGTATTCCTATCCAAACTAGAAGGGGAAAATGATATTCCTCTAAGATATGATGGATCAAATTTTCATGGATCTTCATTGCTCAAAGATCCATGGTGTTTGATTGTAATAAATATTAGGAGCACAAATGCTAAGTCGGTGCCATCTCACAGTCCCAAAGAGAAACGAGAGGGAATACCTATATGGATAGAAGATGATCAATATAGATGTTTTTTAAACACCCAAAAAGAAAACGAATTTGGGATTGAATTCATTGACCCTCAACCTCACGATTATGGAGAGGACACAACTAAATTCAACGTTAAATATCCTAATCACCAAGTAAAGATGAACATGCGCAAACATATATGGCATGAACTCTCTTCTTAACAAAATCTTACATGAAGGGAAGGCTATTGAAGAATACCATGCAGTAGACACAAGGAGTCATTTTAGAACTTTCCACCTTTAAGAGCAATAGGTGCACCCTTCATAAATATTCAATAACTTTGGTAATTAGAGGTATGAAACATCTCTATATATGAAGATCCAATGAAGAGGAATTTTGGCTCTTGATGCAATATTTCCAATGATTCTATGTCTACCAAGGGAAACCTATTTTTAATAACCACCTAACTTGAGCATACACAATCAAGCTTAGGTTATCATTTCAAAGACCCAAAGAAAATCAAACAAGAACAAGTTGTCATTAGAAGAAATCATTTGGGCAGGAGGTTTTGGCCTCATCAGATTGCAAAATACATGAGGAAGCCATATGACGGTCATGGGGATCTCCATGAACACATCCTTGAGTTCAAGTATATTTTGTCACCAGAGAAGGTAGACAACTTTTTCACTCAAAAAGAGGATTTTGAGATCATGCTCAAAAGATCTACTCTAACTTGTTTACAAACACTTCAAACCAAAGATTTTGGTAACCTAGACTATATATTGAAAAAAAATATCAAATAATTCTCTAAGAAATGAATTAGACAAGATACTTCTAAAATAATCCATAGCTTCAAGCAATCGGTTTGGAATGTATTTGTTTAGTGGCTTGATAATTTAAGCAGTACATCAAAAGAAATCCACCTCATGAGTTACCCTCCCAAGAGAAGATGGCCTCTTTATTTATGGATGGACTAACCAGTAGTGGGTTTTGTAGGCTATTCTATATTTAGGACCCATCTATGGTGGGTGAACACATTAAGGAGTACATTGATCTCAAAGACAATCTGGCCAAAGATTTGATGCTTCCCAAAGAGTCTCAAAAACGTAGCAGCACTAATACTATGCATTCTAATACATCTCTCAACAATTTCATAGACAATTTAGAAAAGTGTTTGTGAAGGGAACTTCGCTACTCCTCATAACACAGCTTATCTTTTTGTATGGCATCATATTCACTCTTTGTACCTATCTATGCACAACTATGAAAAAATGCAATAAAATAGAGAAAAAAGAATATGAATTCATTATCTGTAGATCTCACAAATGGGGAATCTCAATAAAATTTGTGTCTACCTAGGCCATTATATGTTTTATGAGAACAAACATAAATAAATTTTATGCAGCCATTTGGCCTTCCACATAGACCCTAACAATAATAATTGTTAATAACCTCCTAGTAAAGGCCAATATGGTTGATATGGTAAAGGGAGAAAAATGGAGAATGAAAAAGAGTATTTGAGTATGAATATATGACCTATACCGCCCACTTAGTGTGCATGTTACACAATGTACAAGGCACTATGCAAAACAAGATCAAATGACCCCCATCAAGGCAGAAGGGTTATCATGTCATATTCAATGAGAATTGGTGCTTCATAAAGAATCCAAAGGAAGGCTTCAAGGTCATTTCTCGAGGTAGAAGAGAAGGAAGGATGTTCACATTGGACGTCCAACATCCACATGGAAAGGTCATGTACATTGAATGTGGGAACAAGAAGATTTCAGAGTTGGACCTATGGCACAAAAGAATAGGACACATCAACATTCCAAAGCTGAAGGACATGAGCAAACATGAATTGGTAAGAGGTCTTCCAAAATTTAGTAGCATTGGACTACATGAGTTATGTGAATCTTGTCAACTAGGAAAGCAAATGAGGCATCCATTCAAGAGGAGCAATTATGTGGCCCCAAATGTCTTGGACTTGATACATCATGTATGGGAACCAACCCAAGAGGCATCAATGGTTGGTAATAGATTTTTTGTAACCTTCATTGATGATCACTCAAGAAAGGTATGGCTGTTTTGTATGAAGCAAAAATTAGAGGTGTTTTCTATATTAAAAAGATTCAAAGTTGAAGTTGAAAATGAAACAGGAAGGTCTATCAAATCCTTAAGGTCCGAGGTGGAGGAGAATACTTCTCCAAAGAATTTTCAGATTTTCTACAAGAGAATGGGATCAAAAGGCAGTTCACTTGTAGGTATACAACACAACAAAATGCAGTAGTTGAGAGGAAAAATAGGCAAATTGTTGAAATTGCAAGATGCATGCTCAACGAGATGAAGGTACCATTGTACTATTGGGCTGAAGCTACCACAACCACCATTTACTTGATGAATAGGTGCACAACATTGGGAATACATCACTTGACTCCAGAGGAGGTATATTCCAATAAGGAACCTGATCTTACACACCTCAAAGTGCTTGGATGTGTTTGCTTTGTTCACATTCCACAAGAAGTTAGAACAAAGATGGAACCAAGGTTAGAAAAATGCATTTTCATCGGCTACTCGATGGAGCAAAAAGGATACAAGTGTTACAACCCTAGAATAAAGGAATTAAGAGTCTTGCGAGATGTGGTCTTTGATGAACTGAACTAAGACCATGGTATGAAGATAAAGGAAAGGAAAAGATTCTTGAAGAAGATTGTGATGATTATGCAGGAACAAATCAAAGAGAAGTTCAACAATCAAGCACAAAGGTTTCAGGTCTAGAGGCATCTACATCAAATGAAGAATGTTCAACATGGAGGGGGATTCATTCTATGTCTCCAAATTCAGCTCATAGTAGAATCAAAGAAGCAAGTGCTACTCCAATAGTGAGATGGATGCAAGTGAAGAAGAATATTAAGAGGTAATCACTCCGACGATAAAGCTAAATAGGTTAAAGAAGCAACTTTCTAAAGGTAATGAAAGAAGATCTTCAAGGACAAGGTATCCAACTCAAAAGGTTGAGTTATGATAGTTTTATGGCGACACATTTTGCATACATGATGCAGGTTATCAAAGACAAAGAGCCTGAGACATATGAAGAAGCTTGCTCACAAAAAAAATGGAAGCAAGCTATGAAAGAGGAGATCAAAGCTCTCAAAGATAATCACACATGGGAGCTACTACCAAAGAAAGAAGGTATGAAGATTGTTCCAAACAAATGGGTGTTTAAAGTAAAGAGGAATGTTGATGGTTCACTAGATAGATATAAAGCTAGAGTAGTTGCCAAAGGATTTAAACAAACACACGGCATAGATTATGATGAAGTTTTCAGCCCTATTGCAAAGATGGGAACTATCAAAACATTAATAGCAATTGGTTCTTCAAGGATATGGCCATTATATCAACTCGACATCAAAAATGTTTTTCTTAATGGAGAACTACAAGAAGAGGTATAAATGAGTCAACCGGTTGGATTTGAAGATGAAAACCATCCACACTTTGGTTCCAGGCTGAAAAATGCACTTTATGGCTTGAAGCAAGCACCAAGAGCATGGAATTAGAGATTCGTAGAATACCTAACTAAGTATGGATACAACCCAAGTAGTGCAGATCCTTCTTTGTACATGAAGAAGGAAGAAAATAGAGAGGTATATATTTGCATATACATCGATGACCTCATCATAATAGGAAATGATGTTACAGGGATTAAAGATATCAAAAGCAAGCTTGGTAAGGAGTTTAAAATTTCAGATCTTGGAGAGCTAAAATATTTTTTAGGAATTGAAGTTGTTTATGGACAGAGTGGCATCTACTTGATGCAAAGGAAGCACTTGTTGGATGTTCTTTTCAGATTTGGAATGAGTGAATGCAAACCACTCACTCGACCCATGGACACAAATACAAAGATTTGCTCAAATGATGGAGAACCATTGGAAGATGTAACAACATACAAAAGCATTGTAGGATCATTGATCTATGAAAACATTACAAGACCTGATTTATCTTATGTTGTTGGTGTACTATCTCAGTTTATGCAAGCCCAGACAAGTGAACAGTTAAATTCAGCCAAGAGAGTGTTGAGATACATAAAGCATACAGTTAATCATGCTTTGTTTTAGAAGTTTGATGAAGAATTGCAGGTCAAAGGCTTTAGTGATGCTGATTGGGCAGGTTCAAAGGAAGATAGGAGATCAACCTTAGGTTATGTGTTCATGATAGGAAGTAAACCTATCACATGGAGCTCAAAGAAACAACGTACTGTTGCACTTTCATCCATGGAGGCTGAATATAGAGGATTAGCATTTGCCACATGTGAAGCAATGTGGATTAAAAAGCTTTTGGTTGATCTTGGAGTGCAAGTTGGAACCATCCCTATATACAGTGATAACATGTCAAGTATTTACTTGGCAAGCAATCCTATGTTTCATGCAAGGAGCAAGCACATAGAGGTCCACTAGCATTATGTAAGGGAGAAGGTATTGAGCAAAGATGTGGAGATAAAGTTCATCAGAACCAAAGAGCAGGTTGCAGACATGTTCACAAAGTTCTTGGATGCTTCTAAACTCAAAGGTTTCAAGGATGTGATAAATTTGGAGGACATGGTTGAAGATAACTCCCAAATGAGCTTGAGGGGGAGTGTTGAAGATACATGTACAAGCTCATTTCCATATGAGCTATGCTTGGATACATTTACCAAATATAAAGATAAAGGAAAAAAGGAGAAAAAAGAAAAAAAATAAAAGAAAAAAGTCTAGTCAAAATTCATGATGAGTAAGAGATACAATATCTTGCCTTGTAGTTAGTGGCATGTAGTGGGGAAAGTGGTAAGTTAAGAAGTAGGCACAAACTTCTTCACATGCTCATTGGTTATAAAAGTGAAGTGAGAGCATGTTCAAAACAAGGAGAGAAAGAGGCAAGAGCTCCCAGTAGTCGGATCTGGCCATTTTGTCATTTTGTCTTCCCTTAGACTCCTTCCAGTCGCACGTCAATTTGTATAGAGCTCTATTGGGAAGCTCATATCTCAGTGTATATGTAACGATTTCTTGCGTTTAAACACTCATTGGAAAGCTTACCTTCTGCACTTTTTGTATCTCAAATGTCTCCTTCAAAGCTTACATATTGTGTGAGATATTAGTGAAAGAGTGAACTCTAGTTTTTTAGTATACATGTGTAGACAGGTAGTCTATTTTGGTCGGTTAAGTTTCCAAACCAAAACATATCCAAATTGCTTGACTTTTGTCTTTTGGAAAGCTCTTGTCATGCACTTTCTCTGTCTCAAATATCTCATGCAGAAGATTTATATTCTGTGAGATATCTGTCAGATAATGAAGTCTAGTTTTATAGTGTACTTATGTGTGCAGGTGGTATGTCTTAGTCAGTGGACTTTCCTAACCAAAACTCATTCAAATTACTTGGCTTTTAGCTTGTTGTAAATATATTTGTGTCTCCTTTCTCTGTACCAAATATTCTCAAAGGATATATATTCAGAGAGTTATCAATCCGAGAGTGAAGTTCAGTTCTTCAGCATACTTGTGTGGACAGGTAGTTCATCTTTGTTAGTTGTATTTCCTAATCAAAACTTGTCCAAATTAAGTTATTTATAGCTTGTTAGAAAGCTCTCTTTGTCTATTTTTCTTGATTAAAGTAGCAACTCCATTTGAGTTTTGTATTGAGAGCAACAAGCTATCTAAGGTGCACCTATTTGTCCAAGTGTTGGACATACAAGGGTTCACTACACATTTCCGTTGTGCATAGGAGAACTCATTCTCCCCACCACTATTATTTCGAGTACATCTAGTGCTTGTTTCCAAGATTCAACTTATATGTACTCGCAAATCCCACTACAAATGAAATTTCTAGTTTGGTAGCTACAATAACATACATGATACTACCAATAGAAAATTAGCAAGGAATTTTGTTCATGAAATCATTCTCCTCATCAGATTTTGGACAATCATCCTTGTTTAGCTTCACATACATAGCCAATATTGTACTCAATTCCTTTCCACCATGCATATTGAATCTATGAAGTATTTTGGTTATTTACTCACTCTAAGACATCTATATGTACTCCTATCATAAGTAATGTGCATGGAAAGAATATGTTTAGAATTCCCAAATATTCCATGTCAAAATTTGGACTCTAATTTGCCTTCAAGAGAGAAAAGTATTTTGATGACTTCCCTACAATCAACATATCATTAAAAAAAATTGTCAAACTTCCATTTGAACATCTCTTAGCATAGAGGCAGTGAGTGACCATCATTGTTTTTAAGGTAGCCTTAGGACTTCATGAATACATAAAACTTTTGATATCACTATCTAGGTGATTTTTTGAGTCCATAAAAACACTTCTTGAGCTTATGTACTAGAAACCCTTTGTTAAGAACTACATAACTAGTTGTTCCATAATCACTATTTTCATTATGTCCTAGTTGGGCACTAACATTTGAAGTGGGTGCATTCAAGATATCCCTACCAAAATTGCTACATTTATCCATATCAAAGGACCATAAGTGCATGGATCTATAAAAATAGTTGGGTTTTACTATGAGAATTTTCTTCAAATTCACTTGAATTTGGTTTAGAAAATGAAGTGTAACCTAGGTTGACCTAAAAATCTAACAAAAATATTCTTAACATGGTCAGCTTTTATCCAACATTCACTAACCTTTTACCCAAGAAATAATATGGCCAACTAGGTTTTAAAGTCCTTGATGAGATGTAGGAAAAAGTGTTCCTTTCACTTTGGGCCAACCTCTACTTCAACTAGAACAAATCAGATCCTAAATTAATTTCATCTGATTGAGGACATATTTCTTAAAGACTTAAATTCTTTGGAATTGTCAAGGCGATGAACAATTCCTAACCTTCTTTTCTCTTCATGAGTTTACTTAAATCTTTAGAGACTTGTGAAATCCTTATGCATTCCTTGTAGTTTGTTTTAATCACTTTCTTGAAACAACTTCTGATGAAATATTCAACTTAGACTCATTATGTAAAAAACATATTCTGAGATTGAATGTGCATAAAACATCTATCTAGAATGTGGAATTCAATTATCATTCCCAAGTGATTAAAACCTCACCTTTGTAGAAATGAGTTGGATACTTTATCAAAGTAAATTCCAAAGGTTTGATTAGCAGGGAGGAAGAAAAAGCCTCCCTCTGTGTAACCAGTTCAATCTTCTAAGACACTTACTAAAGTGATTGGATTCATACTCTTTGAGACAAAAAACATTAATGCTTCATGGATCTTGGTTAAGTTAAGGTTTGTGAAGGCTTTAACTTATCTTTAAGAGAATCAAACTAGATTATCAACAAGACTATTGGGGCGAATCTAAAGCATCATCTAATTAATAAACACTAGCGTGGTATCAAACATTGATGTGTTGACCCATCGAGCTTTGATTGAAGATTTTTCACCTTCACTTAAAAAAACTAATTCTTACATTATTATTAAGTCAAAAATTCATTTACACAATCTCTTAAGAATCCTCACTATAATTCATTTCTTATGCATACCTTTGAGTTAAGATATTGATTGCACCAAGTTGCACTATCAATTGGGTGCTTTCATACTGGACTAAATGATTCCATTTAACGTTGATTTGAAAGGAGATTGTTTTGTACTTACTCTTCAAATATCTTTGTAGCATTTCTAGTATAAATACTTTACTTTGAAGTCTCACAATGGAAGTAAGATTATGGTTGTCGTACTTGAAAATGAAGATGGTGAAAGTTACTTACTACATTATCTTCTAGCTTAGTTGTTGATTTGTACTTGAAGTGTTATTTTTTAAGTTCATAATTTTAACCATCCTATGAAATTCATCTTTGAAGTTTCAATCCCTCGGGGAATTCAATCTCACTTAAGATTCATTCCAAGACTAAAAGATACTTACCATCTCAGGGTTTGATGTCCCATACCATACTTTAGATTCAACATTAATGTGTGGAGCTATTTATCTTAAAGTCTAGATACATCACTAAAGAGTAGCCTTTACTCGATTCCTTACAATTAAGTCTAATTCAAAGGATTACCTATATATTTTTATCTTTACTAGCCTTCAAGTATTTACTAGTCTTATGTTTGAACTATAGTTTATCTTGGAAAACTTGAAATCTTTGGATGGAATAGACATCTATTTTTCTTTTCTAAGGTCTTCAAAAGAAGATCAACGAAGTTCCAAGTGACTTGAATTTCTTAAACTCAAGATTCTTTGGTTCTTACTTAACCAACTTGTAGTCATAAGAGAATATTCTTGCCTTTATACTCCTTTCTTTAATTGAAGCTTTGCGCAGTTACCCTAGGGCTTTGTAGGAATATCTCTACTACTTAAACCTAAGCATCTACTAATGCTTTTGGATTTCACTTTTAAGAAATCCTTGGATAGTTAGTCTTAAGTTTCAACTTCCATAGACTTTACCATAACCACAATTACGCAGTACATACTTTGAAATTCAAAATTTTAATCTTCTCACTTCCCTTTGGAGAAGTGGAGACTTTGGCATGATTTATCTAACTTTGTGTTTGCAACCATCTTCTCAAAGTTAATGGGTTCCCAAATTTATAACGATAGCATATCATCAAATTGCTTTCTAGTAAAATTTCCACTTTACTAAACATATATATCTTGGATGATGTTTGTTTTACTCTCTAACCCATAGTTACACTAATTTTCTATACTTCATGTGAGGACATCAAGCCTTCACCATGCTTGAGAAGAATTTTTTATAGACCTAAACTCATCTTTGAAGTAAGCCATAGTGTTAGAAGTTCATGATCACTCGGTACCTTATGAGGATTCTTTATCCATGCTAAAACCCATAAGTCTTTAGATCTTTATTCTTGTTAAAGGATAAATAATAGAACCATAAAATCCATGCATCTTGAGGTTGGCAATCAATAAATTACCTACATTAAGATCGAACCTTGATTCTCTAATTCCCGGATTAAGGAAAAGTGATCCTAGTTACAACTACCTATCCCATGAGAAAATTTAAATTCAAATCATTTGTACGAGAGTCTATTTCCCCTAAATCATCTTCCTCAAGGTCTACTGACTTGCAAAGGCTGGCTCTCACTCCTCACTGATCCAATGCTTTTGAATAAAGACTCGTTGGAAAGCCACTAGCCTCTAAATTATGTATAAAAATATTTATAGCATTTGAAGTTCTACATTTTGAGAAAGAGAGTTTTTAAGCTCTCAAGGTCAATCTTTGCTCATCCCTAAAAAATGGAGATCACCATCTATCAATTTTAAGACACCATCTTGTAAGAGGAATTTAGAAAATTGTAATCAGGTTGGGAGCTCTGAGTATTTGAGGTTGCATGATTCATCCATAAATAGCAAGTTCCATGAACTAGTTTATGTGCAAGCATATTTATTTTGATTCAAACTTTTTTCAAAGATCTTCCAAAGCACATTGGGTGTTTTTTTGCATTGAAATGAAGCTCATAAGATGTATTAGAATCTCCAAAGCCAAAAGGGTAGGTCATGTGCTAGTTAGCTCGACCAAACTTCAACACTTTTGAAGTACATATTTCTACTACACAAGCTTCTCCAAGTAGTCACATGGGTATGAGAGCTACATCAACATGGGTGATGTTTTTCAATCAATAATTGAGAAGCCTAATAGGAACAACTATGATGCTTGACAAATGAGAATGGAAGCTTACTTGCAAGGTAGAAATCTTTATGGAATTGTAGTAAGTTATGAAATTATGCCTAATCCAAGATCCAAAGGAGGACCTACACAAGAGGAGACTAAGAAGCTCACATTATGGTGTGCAAGAGCTACTCAAGCAAGGTCATATTGTTGATATATTTAGGTAGTGATGTGTGTGAACACACTAGGACCACTAGGCCCTTTTTTCCCTCTTTAGAAGGTTTTTTCCCAACTTGTATATACACCTATAGCCCTAATGGGTTACCTACCTTTGTACATTCTAGTGATAATACATTTAGTATTGTCTATTGTGTTCCAAGCTTCTTCTTCTTCCTTGTGTTGTTTGTGTGCTTCCATAGACATCTAACTCCAACAATTGGTATCAGAGCAGGTTAGTGCTTCATCTAGGGCATCGTCGACACCCCTCCGATCGCAGTCTCAAAATCACACAAAATTTGGTGAGCATACTCAAGGTGAATAGGAGATCAAAACGTCTTTGCTCTGTTTTGCTGAAATCATGATCCTTAAGCTCATTGCGGCCTCTAAACATGCTATCACAGTGCTTGTGCAGCCTATTTTGTCTTTTTGTGCCAAAGATATATACAAGTTTTGGTTTTCCAGTATAAGCATATCGAAGGCTGCTATAGGTTTAGCAGAACTCGACAAGGTAGTTCTGTTCAACTTTTTGAGATACATCAATTTTCTGCATCAAGGTATTTTAGTCACTGGCCATGTCTGAAACCAGTGATGTATTTCGTATGTTGGGTATTGAGGATAATTTGGATGGTACAAATTACCCATTATGGGCTTATATGATGCATCATGTATTGGTTGCAAAAGTACTATGGAATATTGTGTAGGTGTAGATTCCTGTTTGTGTTGCAATTCTTGTTGCACCTACTGTAGAGCAAATTTGTTGGGATGGCAGAGATGCTCAGGCACATGCATTGATAGCATTGTATATCAAATGTGCCATTATTCCTCACATTCGCTCTTGCAGAATAGCTAAGGATGATTGGGATACACTTACCACATTGTACTAGGCTAGAAATGAGGCTCATGTTGCTTACCTCCAAAAACAATTGGAGATTGAGCATATGAATGAAGGTGATTCTATGGATAGTTTTTTGACAAAGATCAAGGATTCAAAGGAATGGTTGATTTCTGCTGATGAAGTCCTTCCTGATAGTTCACTTGTGCATATTGTTTTGATTGGTCTTCCCGACTCATATCAGAGTTTTGCTTCTATTCTTCGTTTGATGATGAAAGGCAATCCAAATGCCTTAACATTTGAAGAGTTAGTTTCTGTTCTGCTCCAAGAAGATTAGTCTAGGCAGAACAGGTCTATTATGTGTGTTGAATATTAAGCTTTCCTGGCTACTCAGAAGGGCAAAGGTAAATGGAGCTCATCTCCTAGTAAGCAGAAATCTGCAAACGCTACACACTCGAAGAAGGAAGACAAACATGAGAAGAAATCAGAAAAGCAAAAAATGTTTTGCAAATATTGTAAAGCAAATGATCATATCATTAAGAGCTGTCCAAAACTAGTTGCTAAAGAGGCAAAGAAGAAAGAGGCCGGAATGGTTGTTGCAGAGGCCTCTAGACCGAAAACGGAGTCTGCTAATCTTGTGCATAATGAAGAATGGGCATTTACTACTGTTTACAGATCTGACCCATCTTCTTCAGCAGTGTATGTCTATAGTAGACTTAGATGTTTAGTATTTTGATAGTGGTCCAAGCAAGTCATGCATGGGAGTATACCCTGAAAGAAAATTCTGAAGTGTTTACGTGCTTCAAACAATTTTTGGTTTTGGCTGAAATTTTTTCAACATGTAAAATGGACACCCTCCATTCTGATCGGGGGGAATATATGTCTTCTAATTTTAATGCATTTTTGGTTGAACATGGTATAAAACATCAATGTAAAGTGTTGTATACGCCACAACTGAATGGAGTTGCTAAAAGGAAGAATAGGTCACTCATGGAGATGGCGAGGTGTATGGTCAAGAGTCAGGGTATAGTTTCTTGCTTAAGGCTATTATGTGTGCATCATATGTACTTAACAAGTGAACCACAAAACCATTGTACTCTATCACTCCATATGAGGCTTTCCATGGTCACAAGTCATCTGTTGCTCACCTAGGTGTCTTTGGTTGTTTGGCATATGCATTAGTGCCTAAACAGCACTGTGCGAAATCGAATGATAAAGTAGTGAAATGTATTTTTGTTGGGTACAGTTCAGAAAGCAAAGGCTATCATTTCTATCACTCCATACACTAAATGCATTTTTGTTAGATATGATGTTTTTTTTTTGAAGATGTTATTCAGCCATTACTTTCATGTACTAAGGAGACATCAGTTAGCTCCAAAGATGTGTATGATACTTTGCTGCCTCTTTTTACACGTGGATAGTCTAATGGTGATCTAAATGAGTCAATTTTGTAGCCTTTATAGGTTTCATGTGATGATGCAGATCATTCCATTTCTAATGTAGGATTACATGATGCACTTGTTGATGAGAGAGCCGATATCGAGGAGGCAAAAACTATGACAAAATGGCTGGTACAGAAATTATAAGATAGCAAATAGATGCACCACTATCATATCATACTTGTTTTGGCTCTCATGGTGCTTCCTTTGCATCAAATTGCTATGCTATGGCTACCTCTAGTCTTTCCGATGAAAATGAGTCTGTTTTGTTTGATGAAGCACAAAATTCTAAAGATTGGATGTGTTGTGGAAATTCACTCCACAAACAACTAAATCAACTAGCAAGACCACACTCTTCAGAGAGAGCATGTATCCACCCATCCAACTCCACCCATATATATACCTCTAGCCCAAGGGGGTGCATGTCCTTAAGATTGGCCAAGTGTCCAGCCAAGTGTCCCTCATGTGGATACTTTCCCAAGGATGATCACATGACTTCTAATTTCCCAAGGTCTATCACATGCCTTCTAAATCAAATGAGGATTCTTCTCTCATGTACACACAAGGTGGCTCTTGGAGAAGCTTCTCCCAAAACTAAGGTTTCCACACCTTAGGATAAATCAAGCCTAAGGTTCCAACCATTCAATTGGGAGCTCATATGAATAAATACCTCAAGGGTAAAAACCAAGGGTTTCACCCAAAGGTTATTCAAGTGGGAGCTCATATGAATAAATACCCCACGGGTAAAAACCAAGGGTTTCACTCAAGGCATGTTTCAAGGGTTATTCAAGGGCTAGACCAAGGCAAACATACATCATATTCTAACCTTTAGAATCCATATGTTTAACCTTCTGAACCCATGAATTATACAACATTCTTCCCCCCTTTAACATTTTCATCCTCGAAAATGTGTGTAGGTATAATATGTGAAGTATTCCCCCGTGCACCATGATCTATACTCTGAGCATGGTCATCTCTCTCTTTAGATTCATTTCCAATAATCAGATAAAGGTTAATCCCTACCTTAATCTGAAAGGAACGGAATCAAAATCCCTGCCCAAATCACTTTCTCTTAGTCCATCCGAATGTACATGCATGCCCTGTACCTGTGGACTAGTGAGATGGGTGGACTTCTTTGGTGGTCTTTTTCTTTTGGCACTTTCGTAAACCTTGAGCTCCAATACATTTCACTACACGTTGTACTTTCCTAGAAATTTATAATTTTAGGAGTCTATGATAGAGATCCTATCTCTATCTTGAAAGGGCCAAAAACTAGATTCATCTTCCACTTTCGACAGAAAGGAGAGGAATCTTCAGATGTTCTGAATTTAACTTTGTCTTTTCCAAATACAAATATACTTTACTTGTACTTGATAGGACTTAACTAAAGTTGTGAACTTAGCAAAGTGGGTCTACTGAGTCCCTGCCAAAACATTCGCAATAAAATGAGGAGAAATACTATCTTCTCATTCCTTGGCAACTTAGGTGGACTTATTTCAATCATCTAGGTTTTGTTGAAACATAAAGCTCAAGTATTCCGAATGATAATATACCCAATCTACAAGTTCATGTCTACAAGTGGATCCCTATCTTGATCATGTTTGATTTTCCTTGGATTAATTCTCAGAATAGAGTTTAATCCCTTTGGAAGTTTTAACATTCAAGACTTATATCCAAAGATGATTTTAGGAATTATTTGGTAGACCATTCTCCTAGGTCCCTACCCCATTTTTTCATCTAAGCTTAGCGTGTTCTTCCAATGAGAATCAGTACTAACTATCTTGAACCAACTGTGGTTTAGATAGTTATGTATACTAACCTCAAAGGTCATCAATGCTTTTCAAAGAGAAACAAATCCGATTCCTTTGAATCCTCAAAATAATTGAGGAATAATGCTTTATCAAGTCATTAAGATACCCTCTAGATTTTCTATTGGATGGAGTTTAGATGATTCAAGTTTCAAGGTCTTGCAAGAAAGATACCTGTTTCTAGGCATCATATTCCAGATCTTGCTAGGAACATTCTTGAATCATTTGTTCTCACCAAAGATTCAAAAGAAGATCTTTTACAGATCATTCTTTCATTCAAGGTTATTACACTTGAATAGGCTTGATTTTACTTTTGGAGTTTAACTAAGTAAACTCCTGAAATTATTTACCCTCTTACTTATCCAAATTTATTGTTCCATATAAAATTTGGCTATGCATTTTATTAAAAAATGCATCTGCTTACAAGGATAAAGGATAGCCTTTTCTAGGGTAAATGTCATGTTCATTCTATTTATCCTTTTGTTCATACAATTGGTTCAAGGAGGTACATTTTTATACCTCATAATGAACTTAAGACCTTAATCTAAATGGTCTTATCTTTAAGGCTTACCGTGTTCCTATTGGATCTTGAGCCTATTTTCTCTCTGGCCATCAGAGAAAAATCTCAATGGGAGTTACGTCTCACTGTCCCATACCAGTGAGTCCTTTCTCCAATCCGTAGAACCACATCCTCAATGTTTCCACATTCTTTGCCCTTATCTTTTCAATGCTCTCTGATCATTTACCATGATCATGAATTCCATCTTGGAACTCTTTGGCATGATTTTCATGAGAGCAAAGACTAAGGTTTCTAATGTCAATTAATTCAAAGGTTTATTTAGGTTGACCTTTGAACTTTACTTGGAATCAAACTATAAAAGGGTTTGATCTTTTTGACCAATGTAGGCCTCTTGGATTATCCAATCATAAAGGGATGGATATATTTGACTAGGTTAGGTCACTTGGCTTTCTCAAAATTCCTCTAGCTAATTAATCATGAGATAAGTTCAATTCTTTTCTCCTTTAGATCCCTTTTTCAATGATATTTACCCATGGGAAATTCTTGGGATCTTCAACTCATACCTTCATGAGTTTATATCCTAGCTTAAGTCTTCAACATCATGTTGATGTTCTTCAAACCATTAACTATTCTCCTTTTAGGGATCAACAATTATATGTCACCCTTTTGACTTAAGCAAGTTGTCATGCTTGTCGATCCAAACTTTGGATCTATCTTTATCTACTCTCAAATACGCTACTCTAAATATGCTTCAAGTCTTTGGCTAGCTTAACTTTGTTTACTAGCCGAAATGGAATTCTTTAATGAATTCCCTTCTTACATATTTGGTTCTTACTTTGTTTGAGATTTAACTCAAACATACTTGGGTACTTATGGACATCCAACGTACTCCTTAACTTTTCATAAAAGAGTTAAGGAAATCTTTTGCTTAGAAGTATCATATTGATGATACCTTTCTTCCCCCCTTTAAAGAGTTTTCGTCCTCAAAAATTGTAGGAAATTGATGATCTTTTAATTTCCTATCCAAATGGGAGGTTCATTTATGCTAAATCCTTCACTCAAAAAACTCTCCAATATCCTTGAGCTTAAGCTTCCATTATCCTTAAGTTCCGTGTCCCATACCACTCAACCCACTTAAGTGACATTGTATATCTAGATGTCCCACACCATCCGATTTACAATCCCACCTTAGTGTAGAAAACTTTAGCTCTTACTCAAGGATTTAAACTTCATTTGTTTTAGTCTTATCAAATATAATCAAAATCTTTGTAAGTTACATTCTTACAGAGTCTTGATTTGTTCTTTGAAAAGACTTTGAGCTTTCATTGAACTATTTCCTTGATTAGATGCAATTAAATTTATCTTTGTTTATGTCATTTTGATAAGAGAGCTAGTATTCTCATACTAGATATCATCTATTGACATAAGTAGGCATCTCTATGAAAGGATATAGTCAATCATAAGCTTTGCTAAATGGTTACCTTGTTAACCATCTTGATAAATTGTTTCTTACTCATAGAGCACATTTTGGAGTAGAGTTCTTAAGGGTTTCTTTCAACCCTTTAATCTTCCTCTTCTCTAGATGTGCTTAATGAGTTACAATTCTTCACTCTTGAAGCGATTTTCTCAAAGCTCCAAATGGATCCTACCACTTGTCAATGAAGGAAGAAGCTTTTTTGGGGAAGAAATGAATGCTTAAAAGGGTAAAATGGTTCAACCATTTTTTTTCCCCTAATATGTCATTTCAGGACATTCTTTTCCCCCTTTTAGTGTGATCATTGTCCTCAATGATCAGATGTTAAAGTTCCTCTGAACTTCTTAACATTGTTCACAATGAAAAATTACCCCATGAGTGTAGGGTCTCATATAGGCTTCTCATTTCTCTTTTGGATGTGTTTCAATCCAATTTCTTATTACCACTCTCTTATGGTTAACATTGCTTAGTTTGTAACCTAAGTCCTTGGCCTTGCTGATCAGGCATGCCATGGGTATTATGGAACTTCAGGGTCCATAAGTAGGACTCGAAGCTTAAGGTTTTTCTATCTGAAATAAATTTTGTTGGCTTTTGGATTAAGCCAACATATAAAAAGCATAAAAGTTAATGTACATCATCTCAACACATCATTAAACTTTTATGCTTTTGACTTCATATGAAAAAGTCATTTTTCTATCTTAAACCTTAAACTTACATTACTTGATTTCTCTCTCATGTCCCATTAACCCATGCATACATGATTGTTATTGTGCATACAGAATGTATGGCGAGAACAAATACATCTTTACTTGAAGATGCTTAGCATGCATAAGGTCCATGTACTGAACCCCTCTTTAAAGCATGCATGGAATTCACAATTAGAATTCCATTTAATGCATGAATACATGCTTATGCTTTCCATTCATGTTCATGCCATACTATAACGAACATTTTATGTGCATTCTTTAACAATCTTTAGGTGGCGAGTCTTTTCCATACTAATGAAAAGCCTTTTTCCATTCAATGATACCTCTAGTTCATCACACAAACTATTAAAGTTATGCATTTTTTTGAATGAATATGGACCAGCATTTTAAAGTGCATCTCTATATATACTACTTTTAGCATGGCCAAAGAGGCAAATGGAAATGGAAATGGTAGTTACCTTCATTTTTGCTACGTCCGTCCTTTGATTCCAAGAAGGAGGAAGCTTTCCCATTTGGATACTTTGGCTTTGATGTTACATGGTTGGGTCATTTCATCTTTAAAGCTCTTCCTTGGACATTTGTATACTTACTCGTATGTCCAACTATGTGTTTAGCTTTACAAAAACTTCAAGCATGCCTAAACGTATACTTACATTCATATATGGAATCCATGTATATTACATTTATCTTCATAAATATTCTAGAAATGTCAAATGCATTTGTATATAAAATGCTTTTATACTTGCCATATCCATAAGATAAACATAATGCATATTCATTGTATGTGATGGTAATATATAGGTCACTAGAAAAAAGATCATTTAATAAAATTGGACAATTTCCTTACTCCAAATGATAAGGCTTAACATTATTGATGGCAAACTGCGATCTGAAAACTTAAGTGGACCATTCAATCAGTAGGAGCGATGGATGGTGTGTGCGAAGGGCAAGGACGTAGTCAGCGTTCCTCCTTGAAGATGAATAATAACAAGGATCTATTTCTATCTCAATGAAATTTCAAAATATTACTCGAGCCTATCGGCTGAGGTGGTAAACTTATTGAATTCATCCATGTAATGAGCATATGGCTCAAAACATCTAAAGGTATCACTGACTTGTTATTGCCTTAAACTTCCATGGTCTAGACCACTATAGGGCCTCTCTCACCCCACTAACTACGAACGGCCATGCACCATCACCCATAAAAATCAAGAAAGATCTCTCTTAGTTTCGAACTAAAGTGGATCATAATGATCCAACTTCCTTTATAAATAATAGTAATAATAATAAAGTATGCATAACAAGAAGCAATAAAAATTACTTCCCCCAATTTCTCTGATGAAGACTCAAGACCGTCCGCTCAAGTTTAACGTGAAGAACTCCTGTCTTTTCTTCATTTCTCTTGGTTTTGTCTTCAATGAAGATGCCAATGGATGGACGTTCTCCATGTTGGCACGCGCGTGGCCATATAATCCCATATCAGAAGTATTCTCAGCGTGCTGTTATCACTTCGTCGAGCTCCTAGTGAACACTCAGCGCGCTTGACTCACACTTCGCATGTGTGTGGTCTCTTGGGTATCCGTGGTCTGTTGGGAATCCTTGAAGCAGGTCTTCTGTGTGTGTATACCCTCCACGAGTGTGAATTTGGCCGCTTGGCTGCTTGCAAACTCCTTCAAAGAGGAAAGGGTCACACGCATATGATTTTGCAAACACTCCCAACTACAGCAAATAGCTCCGTCGACCCGAAAGGCCTCGTGAACTCACGCGAAGACATAACCGGCCGCATGAATTTCAAGAGACTACTCTTCCAAGAAATCTAATGGCTCTAAGTACCAATGTTGTGGAAATACTCCACAAACACCTAAATCAACTAGCAAGACCACACTCTTCAGAGAGAGCACGTATCCACCCATCCAACTCCACCCATATATATACCTCTAGCCCAAGGGGATGCATGTCCTTGAGATTGGCCAAGTGTCCAGCCAAGTGCCCCTCATGTGGATACTTTCCCAAGGATGATCACATGCCTTCTAATTTCCCAAGGTCTATCACATGCCTTCTAAATCAAATGAGGATTCTTCTCTTACGTACATGCAAGGTGGATCCTAGAGAAGCTTCTCCTTAAACTAAGGTTTCCACACCTTAGGATAAATCAAGCCTAAGGTTCCAACCATTCAATTGGGAGCTCATATGAATAAATACCTCAAGGGTAAAAACCAAGGGTTTCACCCAAAGGTTCAAGGCATGTTTCAAGGGTTATTCAAGGGCTAGACCAAGGCAAACATACATCATATTCTAACCTTTAGAATCCATATGTTTAACCTTCTGAACCCATGAATTATACAACAGGATGGCTGCTATGCAATCAAAATATGATGTTATTATGAAAAATGGTACCTAGTCTTTATGTGACTTGCCTTTTGGCAAGAAGGCCATTGGCACTAAGTGGGTATACAAGCTGAAGTGTAAGTCTGATGGAACAGTTGATAGGTATAAGGCTAGGGTTGTTGTAAAGGTTATGCTCAAGAAAGAGGCATTGATTTTGATGAGACATTTGCTCCTACATGTTGAATGCCTATTGTTTGTAGCATTTGTGCACTTGCGGATTGTCATGGTTGGAATATACATCAGTTGGACATTTAAGCTGCATTTTTGAATGGTGAATTGCATGAAGAAGTGTATGCTTTTTAGCCCCATGGTTTTGTGCTCAAAGGGCATGAAAACAAGTGTCCAGGTTGAAAAAGTCATTATATGGTTTGATGCAAGCACCACATGCTTAGTATAAGAAGATACATGCCTAGCTGATTGCACATGGTTTTGAGAACAGTCCAACTGAGGGGACCTTATATGTTAAGCATGCAAATGAAGTGCTTCTGATCATTGTCGTCTATGTTGATGCCATGCTGCTCACTGGTCCTCATGAGAAGCATATTGCTGATTTTAAGGCTGATTTGCATGCCTCATTTGAGATGTCAGATTTGGGGCATTTGCATCATTATTTGGGCATTCAATTTATGCAAGTTGATGGTGGAATCGCTTTGTGTCAAACAAAATGTATTGGCACATTATTGTAGCATTTTGGCCTTGAAGATTGCAAACCTATTGCCACTCCTATGGAAATAGGTCTACGGTGGAGTCTTCATGATGTCGGGGATGCATTTGATTTTGTTCAATATTAGCATGTTGTTGGATGCTTGATTTACCTATGCATTACTTGAACAGATATTCAGTTTATTGTTTAACAGATGAGCAAGTTTATGCATTGCCTAGGTGTCGAGCGTTGGCAGGTAGTTAAGCGCACCTTCACTACTTGAGTGGTACCTGACTACTTGGATTGTTTTATCCCAAGGGGAGATCACTACTGCTAGATCTACATGCATTTTTTGACTTTGACTGGGTTGGTTGCTATGACATTTGTGTGTCCACTAGTGGTTTTTGCTTCATGCGTGGTAGTTCATGCATATCTTGGTTGAGCAAGAAGCATCCTACTATAGCCACTTCTAGTTGTGAGGTTGAGTATAGGGTAGCTTTCACAATCACTATTGACTTATGGTTGGTTTGTTATACAATGCTTCTCATTTCTATGGTCTGGTTTTGCATAATATGTACATGTATGTTTGGGGGGTGAGTTCTCTCCTTCCACCATCTCCCTCCTTATCAAATGGTAGAGCTTGCAGGCTAAGATTTGTGGGCATTAATCCCACATGTGGTTGATTCTTCAGCTCACCTATAAAATGAGCAAGCACCTCCCATTTCTCCATCAAGCATGAGCTCTCTCTCTCTCTCTATGTAGAGTAGTGCTCAACTTTCTCTCATGCCCAAGCATGAGAGAAGAGAAATTCAAATAAGTAAACATTATTTTTCCCAGTTTTTTATTGATACTCATTGAAGGTAGTTCTCTTTTTCAATTTTTGAGAGAGAACTAGTGTTTCATGAATCATATGAAACACATATGGGATAGAAGGAGAAGCATGTTACACTTTATGAGAGAGGGTAGGTTGTCCATGAGCACCTCTCCACCCTTGCATATGCGATTGAATGGGAAACATACATGCGTCGTTATTTTCTCATATTTTAGAAAGCTAGACTTCTTCCTCTTTATAATATTGAGGTTGAAGGACCCTCAACTCCAAATATTAAGCTTCTATAGTTTCAATATAAAGTATTGTGAATATTCACCAAATTCTTGTATAGCTCCAATAAAAGTAATCATGGATATTTGTCCATTTTTATATACTTATAAATTGGGAAGGGGGCCTTATTTTTTTCCCTTGGTCTCCTACCACCACCGTCTTCACTTATAGTCAGACCGCATTGACAGTTGCAAGGAACCCTATGTTCCATGCTCGGACTAAGCACATTGAGGCACACTAGCATTATGTCAGGGAGAGGTTCTCTACTGGAGAGATCAATTTGGCATATGTGCCCACATAGGAGAACATTGTAGACCTTTTCACAAAGGCTCTAACTAGTGAGAAGTTTGAAGCTTTTCGTAAAGCTTTGGGCTTACTACATAGCTTGAAATTTCCTTATACATGAGTGGTAGCTCCTTGTTCATCACATCACTCCTAGGCAATTTGTTGATATATTTAGGTAGTGATGTATGTGAACACACTAGGACTGCTAGGGCACTTTTTCCCCTCTTTAGGATGTTTTTTCCCCTCACTTGTATATACGCCTATAACCCTAATGGGTCACTTATCTTTGTACATTCTCTTGGTAATACATTCAGTATTGTGTGTTGTGCCCCAAGCTTTTTTCTTCTTCTTCCTTTTTTTTGTTTGCATGCTTTCATAGAGCTCAAACTCCAACACTTTTAGGCTCTCATTAGGATTTTATACCCCAGGTCTAAACTACCCCTTAGCTAAGCTACCCCCTCCTAGCTAAAGTTTTCGTGTAGGCTAAGATTTTTTATCATCCATGTCCGATTGTTTAGTTGTTTGTTTCTTGCACAAGATAGCTCTTCTTGAAGCTCTTCTTGTAAGATTTCTTTTGATTCTAATCTTACTCTCAAGTGTTCCTTATCTTTGTGTATATTGAGCTTGAAATATCTATGTTCTATCTATACATATTCCCCAACATGTGTGTGAAGGGGTACACATAGGTATAAGCTATCTATTTGGGCAGATTTTGGTCTTCCTTGTACAAGGAGGATGACATAGATTGCATTGTCCGAATTGAGAGATATTGGAAAGCTTAGATAGTCTATTTTTTTCTGTGCAAAATTTCATAGGTTCAATCCTCTGGTCAAAAGAGCAATTCAATTTTTGGTGGACTATGGTAGTGAACTATTTGATCCTATGAAGGGCATATCATTCTTCCATTGCAATTAGGAGGTGATATACTCCATTAGTGGTATCAGAGCTCAACATTGAGCATTGAGGACATCAAGAGGAGGGTGTGAAGTTGCTTGAGAGCCAAGGATTGAATCAAAGACCAGGAATATTTGAAGAAGCATTTGAAGCAAGGGGGAGCTTCTGTCATAATCAAAGGTTCAAGACAAGTGAAAGCTCTTATGGGAAGGCAACATATCATTCTTTCTCACATCCATCACAATACAAGGAGGGATTAGGAGCCACTTTATAGTCTTATACACAATGGGAAACTATAATACTTAGATTGAGAAGCTTGAAAAGAGAAATCACCAACCTTGGAAGTTTAGAATCTCTAACTTCCTCATGGGAAACAGCCTTTGGGGGTAGGTTATTGGTACTGAGTTTATGCCATACATAGATCCACATACACCTACTGAGAATCAAAGGAGATCTATTAGAGAATGGGAAGTGTTAGGCTATCGGAATGTAATTGTAATTACCAGAAAAATGTAATTGGAAAGGACGTACATCGAAAGGATGTAGTGTAACACTTGTATCTTTTTGAATAATGAAAAGTGTGGAAGCAGATGTGCAAGAGCAAGACGCGGGATTGTGGGTCTGTGCGGTGCACCTGTGGGATGCTTCAGAGCAAGTTTTTACTTAAACTAGTTTCTTGAATTCTTACTGCTCTGTGTATTTAGTTATTTCGGTGATCTTGTTTGTACGATACTTTGTTGATGAAGATATGAATCTAAATATGGTTGCGTGTAATTCGTCGGTGGAGAACCATTGTTATTCTACGTTAATAAATATTATAACTTTATCGTGATGATGTACTTCGTATGCTGTTAAGAGGTCTAGTGGTGAAATTATTAATTCCAAGTTTGTTGGTGGAGAGCTAGAGTAAAGTGACAAGCAAACTCTGCGCAATGAATGTTTTCTTTGGGAAAATAATCATAGGGACTCTGTAATACAGACCCTTGACCATCCCAAGAACCCTGTAATTGATTTATTCCTGATAGTCGTTAACACGGGTGCCGACCATGGGGCGTGGAATAGCCAGTCTGAGGGCAGAGTAAGGTCGGATGAAAGAAAGAATTCTATGATATATGCATGTAATGTGTTCTAGTGAATTTTATCCGAAGTATCGAAGTGACCAACATCTGAGGAAAGTTACTAGCACGTTGGGAACACCCTCCGGTGGTAGTGGTGAAGGACAATCATCTCAAGCAAAGCGTGATACATAGACTAGTGGAGTGGCAACACAGCATTTTCTTGTTCAAGGATTATGGAGTATACCATAATTACAACCCGTTCAATCTGTTGAAAGTGTGGTGGGTGGAGTAGGCGCTAATTCCGGTGATAGCCTGGTGAATTCCAATGGCAACCCAACTTTTAGCTCTGATTTTGGTGGTACTAGTACATTTGTGGGTGAAAGTTCTGGTGAAAAGTCCATCTCATTAATAAAATACGATGAATGGCAGTTAAATTCAGACATGTGTGATCAAATCAGTGATACCACATGATCGGAGATTTCGCAAAACGACATAGTAGCAATCAAAATCAACATGTTCAAGTAATTCCGAATTGATACTTCCTCTTGATTTAGACGACATGAGTACTATGCAGCAATAGCATCAGCAACAACAACAACAGCAGCAGCAATAGCATCATCATCAACAACAACAACAACAACAACAACAGTAGAAGTAGGTCATACACCCACGACCGATACCTGCGGGAGTCACATATACAAAATTTGGTGGATTTCTAGGTGATGATCATGATGCTAATGTCCATACTTTCAAAATTAATTATGTCGTACTAAACTATCCAGCGGATTCGGCATATAAGGCTATAGTATTTCAATCCACCCTTGTTAATGAAGTTGCTCGTTGGTTAACCGAATATGATATTAATCATTTTGGTCAATACGATAATGTTAAGAATGCATTCTTACAATGTTTTCGATTAAAGAAAAATATGATTGAAATCTTTGACTACTTACAAAACAATAGACAGAAACCACATTAGAGTGTGCAAGAGTATGCAACTTTATTCCGCACTCATCTACGGCAGCTGCCTCCAGCGCATGCTAATCTACCGGATGATGTGATTACTCAATGGTTTATTAATGGGCTAAATCCCCAACTCAAACAAGTTATGATTATTTCATGCGTGGGCGGTATGACCTTGGATGCAATCATTTCCATGGCATTATAGTTGGCATTAAGGTCAATGGTTTTATCGAAGATCTGGATTGGTTAAAAGCCTCCAAGAGTACAAATGATGATCCATTGAAACACATATATGGCACCAAATGTAAGAACCCAAGGCATGCTACTTCAGCTTGTGCACTAAATCAAATGTATTGTGCTATTTGTAATATGGCGAGTCATTCTATCAAAAATTTTCCATATAATGCAAAAGTACATTCCAGACTGATCGTAAATGCCATAATACAGGAGCAAGGACAACTTTCGGCCCACTACATACCACCGCATTTGAGAAATACATCTTATCAAACTTACAAGAATTACAGAGGACCGCGACCAAAAAAATTTGGACATCTTCATTGGAATTCGGGACAAATCGGTGAAATTGCATCTCTGCCACCACCAAGATGCCATTTTTGTGGAGAAATTGGACATATCCATAGATATTGTATAGAAGCATCCGAATATGATTAAGTGAAGAAAAGAATGACAGCATCCAATGGCAAATATGATATACATTTTTACGATAGATACACAAGCGGCAGCAGTTCAAACACGGTCCGGTAAGAAGTTGCACCCAGCTGCTAAGATTTTTGAATCGGGAATTCGAGAACAGTGGATGTTTTCTAAAGCAACCATGTGGACAAGTCAAGAACCAACTGTGTTTCCCGATTCGGTACCAGTGTTCTAGCAGATAGTACAGAATACCCCACCAAAAGAGATGGAACCGGTCCAAATATGGTCAAAGGACACAATGGACATGATATCCGGTACGCAGAATTTTGATCCTATGTGGAATATTTTATCAAAAGCATCTATTACTATCCCGTTGGGGCAACTTTTATCATTGGTCCCTGGTATTCAACAACAACTGTAGCAAAAATTAGTCCACGATCTTTGTGCATACCTTCTATCGCAACCATCAACCCGAAAACTGATTCTACGATGGATCATGTTGCTCCTTTAATTACGGTATCGTACAAAAACCACAAAATTTCACAAGTATTAATTGATGGAGGCTCAAGGGTTAATATTGCTACAACTTCACTTTATAAGAAGCTAGGATGGACTCAGATCAAACCCGTCCAGTTCTTTGTAAGAATGGCTGATCAATCTCACGTACATCCAGTGGGTTTGGTGCATGATATACCCATTACCCTATAGGGAGTAGTGTTCAAAATGACTTTTTTTGTCCTAGAATTACACGAATCTAGCCTGGATTACAACTTATTATTCAGAAGGCCTTGGTTGAAGCAGGCAAAAGTGTTACAACATTGGTCTACACATGAACTTATTTTTAAAAGCAATCACCAGAAATATGTTGTACCCTTGGACGATATGAGGCCTTACGACTTTCGTGCACGACCTTACGTGGCAGAACACGTGCATATGTTGGACGGTATTTTGGATGATGAAAAAGAAGTTTTTCTAAATGCTAACCAGGATTTGTTAGCATTGGGTACAATTGATTTACAAGGTGTAATGGATAATTGGTCTTCGGCTGCTTGTACGATAGTCCCTCTCACCGAAGACATGGAACCAGTTACAGATCAAGTTTTGGATGCCACTGATCTTCAACACTTACTCCCCCACCTGAGGATATCTCCATTCCCCAATAGTTTTATGTATCGGAAGATCAACTAATCACTTGTAATCTAGGTGATGAGGTTAGCCCATGCGCGGTCAAGATTAAGGCCGGATTACATGAACATTTTCAAGATGATTTACTACAGCTGCTAAAGGAATTTGTTGATGTATTTGCTTGGGACTATCGCGATATGAAGGGATTGGATCCTCGCATCTACCAACACCATGTGATGCTGAAACCGGATGCTTGAACAATTAAGCAACAGAGTTACCGAATGAATCCTAATTATGCTGCACAAGTGAAAGCTGACTTGGATCGACTGTTGAAAGTAGGTTTCATTGTTCCCATTGAGCACGCCGAATAGATCTCTCCTATCATCATCGTCCCTAAGAAAAACAATATGAATCTGTGTGGATTGTCGAAAGCTGAATGCAGCGATGATACCCGATCCATTTCCACTTCCTTTCTTGGATACTATGCTAGATGATGTTGTAGGACGAGAAATGTATTCTTTTTTGGATGGTTAAAGTGGCTATAATCAGGCACGAATGGTTGAAATGGATATTCTCAAGATCGCGTTTATTACAAATTGGGGAGTATATGCTCGCACGGTGATGTGGTTTGGTTTACGCAATGCTCCAAGCACTTTCAGTGATCTATGCAGGAAATCTTTTCTCCCTACTTACCTACATTTATGCGGGTGTATTTGGATGATTTTTCATTATCTGGTGATACATCGGCTCACCTTTACCACCTCAGATGCTGTTTTTCCAAGTGTTTGGAGTTCTATCTTTGTTTAAATCCCAACAAATCCATCTTTTCAATTTCTTGTGGCAAGCTACTCGGTCATGTTATTTCACAACAGGGAATTCAAGTGGACCCTGATAAAGTTTGTGCGGTGTTGAATGCACCCCCTCTTGCGACACCAAAGGAAGTTATGTGATTCCTTGGTCAAATATGGTGGCATGGTTGCCATCTCTAGTGGCTCGCTCATGTGGCTATACCAATTAATTGTTTGATTACCAGTAACCCTCAACAGTTTGTGTGGATGCAGGAATGTCAATTGGCTTCTGATCGATTGAAAACTCTTCTTACACAGGCTCCTATTTTACAAGCTTCTAATTGGAAACTTGCTTTCCATGTCTTCATGGATGCTTCTGATATTGCAATCGGTAGTGTGTTAATGCAGCAACATGGTAAGTGGTTTCGTCATGTTTATTATGCAAGTCGACAACTAGCAGCTGCTGAACGTTATTATTCCATTACTGAATGAGAATGCCTTGGGCTAGTCTATTCGGTGAAAAAAATTTGGCACTATCTACTAGGATGCAAATTTACCTTCCATGTAGATTATGCAGCCTTGGTTTATCTTGTACAACAACAACATTTAGGTGGCAGATTAGCTCAGTGGGTGTTGCTGCTTCAAGAATTTGATTACGAGTTGTACATCGCCTGGGATCAGCACATGCTCTTGCAGATTTCCTCTCTCGATTGGATTCCGTTGAGCCTCCTTGTGGCATTGATGACACCACTTTGGCCATCTATTTTTTGGCCCATAGGACTTCAAACCTATTGCCACTCCTATGGAGACAAGTTTATGATTGATTGTTCATGATGCTAGAGATGCATTTGATGTTGTTCTCTATCAGCAAGATTTTGGATTCTTGATTTACTTATGCATTACTCGTCCAAATATTCAATTTTTTGTCTCACAGATGAGCAACTTTATGCATTGCCCAGGTCTCAAGCATTGGCAGACAGTTAAGCGCACTCGTGTGTCCACTAGTGGCTTTTGCTTCATGCTTGGTAGCTCATATATATCCTGGTTGAGCAAGAAGCAACCTATTGTGGCCACTTCGAGTTGTGAGGGTGAGTATAGGGTAGCTTTTATAGTAACTTTTGAGTGTGTGTGCCTTAGACACCTTATGGCTAATTTGGGTGTTGGTCAGTCTTTTTCCACCACCATCTTCACTAACAGTTAGAGTGCACTAGCAGTTGCAAGAAACCCTATATTCCATTCTTTCACTAAGCACATTGAGGTGCATTATATTATGTGAGGGAGAGGTTCTCTGCTAGAGAGATCAGCTTGGCATATGTTCCCACATAGGAGAACATTGCAGAACTTTTCACGAAGGCTCTGCCTAGGGAGAATTTTGAAGCTTTCCACAAAGCTTTGGGCTTACTTCCTTTCGTGGATTGATTCCACATAGCTTGGCACTTCCATATACATGAGTGCGAGCTCCTTGTTTACTACATCACTCCCAAGAGAATTTGTTGATATATTTAGGTAGCAATGTGTGTGAACACGCTAGGATCATCGAGGCACTTTTTTCCCTCTTTAGGAGGTTTTTTCCCGCGACTTTTATATACGCCTATTGCCCTAACGGGTCACTTATCTTTATACATTCTAGTGTTGATACATTTAGTATTATGCATTGTGCTCAAAGCTTCTTCTTCTTCCTTGTGTTGTTCACGTGCTTCCGTAGACCTCAAACTCCAACAATTATACTTTAGAGTTGTTACTGAGTATAAATTCATTAGAAAATGAGAAGAAAACCAAAACACTAGTTCTCATAAATCAAAGTAAAATTTATTGGATTTTGAGGTGTGCAAAAGCACACAAATAGTACAAGGAAGAAGAAGAAGCTTGGAGCAAAACACCACATTGAACGAATTGACAAGTGAATGTACAAGGATAAGTAATCCATTGGGGTTATAGGTGTATATACAAGCCAGGGGAAAAACCTCCTAAAGAGGCAAAAACGTATCCCAGAGGTGCTAAGTATGTTCACACACATCACTACCAAAATATATCAATGAATCCCCCCTAGGAGTGATGCAGTGAACAACGAGTTGGCACTCATGTATAAGGAATTACCTAGCTATGTGGAAAGATATCAATCCACAAAAGGAAGTAAACCCAAAGTTTTGCTGAAAGCTTCAAACTTCTCCCTATAAGGTAGAGCCTTCGTGAAAAGTCCTAGAATGTTATCCTATGTGGGCCCATATGCAAAATTGATCTCTCCAAAAGAGAACCTCTCCATGACATAATGATAGTGGACCTCAATGTACTTTGTGCAAGCATGGAACACATGGCACCTCTCAACTATCAATGCGCTCTGACTATTGGTGAAGATGGTGATGGTAGAAGACTAAGCAATACCCAAATTAGCCAATTGGCTTTTGAGCCACACACAATCAACAATCACTATGAAAGAAGTCCTATACTTAGCCTCACAACTAGAAGTGGCCACACTAGGATGCTTCTTGCTCAACGAAGATATGCATGAGCTACCAAGCATGAAGGGAAAACCACTAGTGGACACATGAATTTCATAGCAACTAGCCCAATCTGAGTCAAAAAAACTATATAAATTTGGAGGTAATGATCCCCCCTTGGGATAAGGCAATCCAAGTAGTTGGGTATACCTCAAGTATGGAAAGATGCACTTAACTACCTACCAATGCTTGACACTAGGGCAATGCATAGACTTGCTCATCTAAGAGACAACAAATTGAATATCAAGCCGATTTATGCACAAGAAAATCAAACATCCAACACCTTGCTGATAGAGGACAACATAAAATGCCTCTCTAGCATCATGAAGACTCAACAATAAACCTATTTCCATAGGACAGGCCATAGGTTTGCAATGTTCAAGGCCAAAATGCTACAATAATGTTTCAATATACTTTGTTTGATAAGGTTATTTCCCATCTACTTACATAAACTAAATGCCCAAATAATAATGCAAAAGCCTCTAATCTGACATCTCAAAAGAGGCATGCAAATTAGCATTAAATTCAGCATTATGCTTCTCATTAGGACCAATCAGGAACATGACATCAATGTACACAACAATAATCAAAAGTACATCATCTATACATTTAACATATAAGGTGCTCTCAATTCAATTTTTCCCAAAATCATTTGCAATGAAGTAGCCATGTATCTTTTCATACCAAGCACTTGGTGCTTGCTTAAAACCATATAATTCCTTTTTCAACCTCCACACTCTATTTTCATTCTCTTTCTACACAAAACCACAAGGCAAAAATACATACACATCTTCATGTAGATCACCATTCATAAATGTAGTTTTAATGTCTAACTGATGTACATCCAAACCACGATCATTTGTGAGTGTACAAATGCTATGAACGGTAGTTGTTTGGCATGTGGATGCAAAGGCCTCATTAAAAACAATGCCTCTCTTCTAAGCATAACCTTTTGCAACAAGCCTAGCCTTATACTTGTCATCTATTCCATCGGGCTTATGCTTAAGCTTATATACCCATTTAGTGCCAATGGCCTTTTTGCCTAGATGCAAATCATATAAAGACCAGGTACCATTCTTCATAATAGCACCATATTTTGATTGCATAGTAGCTATCCCATTTTTTTAATATTGTGCTTCATCAAAAGAAACAATCTCATTCTCATCACAAAGACTAGAGGCAGATATTGCATAGTAATCTGATGCAAAAGAAGCACTATGAGATCTTGAATGAGTGCAATATGATAGAGGTGCATCTAATTTGTTATCTCTCAAATTCTACACAAGCCATTTAGGGATAGGTTTTTCATCCTCTATATCAGCCCTCTCATCAACAAGTGCATGATGTAAATCTACGTAAAAAATGGAATGATCTACATCATCATGTGGAACCTATAAAGGCTAAGAGATTGCCTCATTTGGACTAGCACTTGAGTTTCCACATGTAAAAAGAGGAAGCAAAGTTCCATACAGATCTCTAGAGCTAATTGAAGTCTCCTTGGCACATGAAATTAATGTTTGAATCGCATCTCCACAAAAAAAACATCACAACTAAAAAAAATGTGTTTAATCTATGGATGATACAAATGATAGCCTTTTATTTCAAAACTATACCCAAAAAAAATACATTTCACTACTTTATTGTCCAATTTCTTACATTGTTGTTCAAGCACTAATGTATATGCTAGACAACCAAAGACACCCAGAAGAGGAAAAGATGGCTTGCGACCATGCCAAGCCTCATATGGAGTGAAAGATTGCAGTGCTTTGGTGGAATCTCCATGTGAGAAATGTTCTTTCTTTCAGCATCTCCATTTTGTTGAGGTATATACAACACTTTACACTCTTGTTTTATCCCATGCTCAGCCAAAAATGCATTAAAATCAAAAAACATGTATCCCCCCCAATCAGAATGGAGAGTGCCCAATTCACATGCTGACAAATTTTCAACCATAACCACAAAATGTTTGAAGCACATAAACACTTCAAACTTTGCTTTTAATGGATACACCCATGCACGCCTACAGAAACCATCAAGGAAAGTCATGAAGTACAGGTAGTTCCCAAAAGAAGGTGTCTTCATAGGACCAAAGACATCACTATGAACAAATTAAAATTTATGTATAGCTCGAATTGAAACATCTTTTGGGAAGGATGAACATTGCATTTTGTTCAAAATATAGCCTTCAAAGACATGTTTACAAGGGTTCTCAAGTTTGGGTAGAGAGGACACCATTTCACATTTCTCTAGGCATAGCAAAGTAGCAAAATTCAGATGACCAAATCTTGCATGCCAAAAGCTTTGCATCTGAGATACCCTGAGAATCTTGAATTGCACATGTTGAATCATTCATAATTTTTGTATAGTTTATGAGATTCTACAACCCATGACATAAAATGCCAAAAGCAATAATAACATCAACATTTGAGAGATGATGAATTGTACATCTGCCATCAACAAATTCAACAACCAAGCCAATCTTGGCTAATGCCACAACTAACAACATTTTTTTCTTGATCCCTCGTACACACAATGCATTTCACAATGTGAAAGAACTACCGTCAGTAGTAGTCTAAATGATCTTACGAACTCTTATTATAGGATAAGAGGAGTTTCTAGCACATGTGATAGTATTCCCTATAGGGGCAAGCTCAAGTCTACTAAAGAAACTATGTTGTGAGGTAATATGTTTGCTTTCCCCACTAGCAGAGTACCAAACATCTGAGTCTATTGTAGACATAGAATGCTCGTGAGAAGATGTCTCATAGCTACATATAGTAGTAAATGTCCATTCTTTATTTTGAACAAGATAAGAAGACTCCGTTTTAGGTCTCTATGCCTCTGCACCAACCATTCCAACCTCTTTCTTCTTTGCCTCTTTTGGATCCGGTTTTGGACAACTCTTTATGACATGATTATTTCCCTTACAGTATTTCCAGAAATATTTCTCCATTTCTATATTCTACTCATCTTTGTCTTCCTTCTTTGATTATGTAGCATTAAACATATTTCTATTTACTAGTAGATGAGCTCCATTTACCTTTGCCCTTCTGAGTACCTAAGAAAGCTTGATTTGCAACATGCATAATGGACCTATTCTGCCTAGGCTGATCTTTTCCTACAATACAAAAGGTACTAACCCCTCAAATTTTAAGGCATTTGAATTGCCTTTCATCATCAATCATATATGCAAAACTCTGGTATAAATTTGGAAGACCATTAAGAATAGTTTGCACAAGTGAACTATCTTGCAAGACTTCATCGGCTAATTGTGCATGGGATCTCCTTCATTCATATGGAATCTTTGAACTTTGTCAGATAATTGTCCATGGAATCTCTTCATTCATATGCTCACTCTCCAATTGTTTTCCGATGTAAGCAACATGAGCCTTATTTCTTTCCAAGTATAAGGTTGTTAGTGTATCCCAAGCATCCTTTACTATCTTGCAAGAGTTAATGTGAGGGATAATGGTGTGTTTGACAGACAAGTCTATCAATGCATATGCCTGATCATCTCTGCCATCCCAACAAATTTGCTCTATAGTAAGTCCACCAAGAACCATAGCATGAATAGGAATCTAAATATCATCATCTTCAACACCATCTACATCACCTTCAACAACTATATTTGTACGTGTAGTAGGACATTTTTCAACACCCTCCACAATATTCAACAATCCTTTTGCTACCAATACATGATGCATCATATATGCCCACAATGGATAATTAGTATCATTCAATCTATCCTCAATAGCCAACATGCGGAATACATCATTACTTTCAGCCATGGCCATTGACTAAAATACCCTGATGTAGAAAAATGATTGTATCTGAAAATTTTGAACAAAACTACCCTATCAAACTCTACTAAACATGTAGCACGTTTTGAGATGCTTGTATTGGCAAACCAAAACCTATCTCTCTCTCTCTCTCTCTCTCTCTCTCTCTCTCTCTCTCTCTCTCTCTCTCTCTCTCTCTATATATATATATATATATATATATATATATATATATATATATATATATATATATATATATATATATATATATATATATATATATATATATATATATATATATATATATATATATATATATGTGTGTGTGTGTGTGTGTGTATGTATGTATGTATGTATGTATATATATATATATATATATATATATATATATATATATATATATATATATATATATATATATATATATATATATATATATATATATATATATATATATATATATATATATGTGTGTGTGTGTGTGTGTGTGTGTGTGCATGTGTGTGGGTGCGTTTGGCACAAACCAAAAAAATTGTTTGCATTGTCATTGTGATAGTGCATTCAAAGGCCGAACTAATCTCATATCAAAATTTTGGTGCCACATACCAAAGGTGTTTTGAACTCCTAATTGGCTTGAGTATGCTTGCCAATTTTTGTGTGATTCTAAGATTGTGATTGGAGGGTGTCGATGACACCCTAGACAAAGTGGCAACCGATGACCTGCTCTGATACCAATTGTTGGAGTTTGAGGTCTGTGGAAGCACATGAATAGCACAAGGAAGAAGAAGAATCTTAGAGAACAATACAACCTTGAATTAATTACCAAGTGAATATACAAAGATAAGTGACCCGTTATTGTTATAGGTGTATATAGAATTCAGGGGTAAAAACCTTTGAAAGAGTGAAAAAAGTGCCTAGATGGTCCTAAGTGTGTTCACACACCACTACCAAAATATATCAAAAACATTAGGGTTTAATCTGCAGATTCCCTAATTTAATGAGATTGAGATCTAGTCTTCTCACAAAACACACTCATAGGGAGAGGAAATATCCTGCACAAAGAATAATTTGGAAGAGAAAAACATGCACTCTTCTCAAATAAACATGGAGGATTATAATGGTGAAAGAGGAACATCTAACCAAGTGCATTATAGAAATATCCTCAAGTATGTGTATACAAATAGGTTCGGAGCATATTTATATCAGGATGGACTCCATAAGGAATTCATTAGATTGAGGAACTTAGAAATTCCTTTAAAACTGATGCATGTGTCTTAATTTAAGTATGGAAGATATGAGGATAGACACGGTTGTATGTATGTGTTCACTAATAACCCTCATGAAACTAATAACTAGTTCAATGTTGTAAAAATGCATTTTGGGATAAAAACCTAGAACCACAAGATAATCAAAGAGACAGTAGACATCATACACCAATATAGCTGCCAAGAAAAAGTAGATACCAAACTTCACCTTATCCTTTCTTGAGAAAGTGAGAAGCAATAGATGAATTTCCAATAAGAAGGAGGAATGATTGGCATAATCAAGGGAGAAGACTTAGAACATCACAAGTAGATAAATGCATGAAAAATTAGTATGATGGATCTAGCAATCTTCATGATCATCTATCTAAATACAAATAAATATTGAGAGCAAAAGAAGTAGTTTAATGTACTAATCAATTTGAGACTTTTGGATTAACCCTAATAGGGCCTACCTTGTCATGGTTTTTACCACTAAGGAAGGAAATGTTTGCAAACATTGATAAATTCTTGGAAGAATTCATACGAGAATCCTCCAAATCTACGATCAACATAGCATTGCTACATTGATCCATACTTTTAAACAAAAGCCTGAGGAAAGTGTGAGGATAGCTCCAAGAAGTTTTAAGCAATATCTCGATAGATGCCCAAATGATGAAAACCCATCCATGCCAAAAAGAGTATCCTTATTCATTAAAGGATTAACTCGTGCTCAATTGAGAACCATGGTGTATTACAAAATATGTCTAGATTTAGAATCTTTCATAAAAGAAGCAATTGACTTGTAAGATAATTGAGGATATGATCTTCTAACGTATGATCAACAAGTCACTGGGGAGAGAAACATTCCTCCCATATAAGAGTTGGTTCATGCTATAGCAAAAGCCTTAGGGGCTATTATCAAACCAAATGTAGTTGATCCTAGTTTAACTCAGACAAGGAAATGATATGTGTATGGGGAAAACCATCTAAGCCATATGTGCAATTATCCAAAACCATCTCATCTTCAAGACAAGACAACACTCAAATGTTGTGCCCTAGAAAAGAAATGGACAAATCATACTAGGAAGGAATGTTTCTATAACAAAAAACCAGTGAGAGAGAAGGAATATCAACATTAGCCAATACAAATTAGAGAAAGGGAATTTTCGGATCAATCTAAACTTGTGCTAGGACAACAACCACATATTCCAACAAACATAGTTCAAGTAAAATATACAACAATAGAAGAAAACCTAGAAAGATGCTTAGTACTAACTAAGGAATATTCTAGTGGTTATGATATCCATTCAAATGATCACTCAGGATACAAATCGGGATTGTGTATATCAAAAAGGACTTGACTTAGAAGCCTTGGATTTGGGAAATGGAAGAGTGGAAATGGATGCAGCTACATTCATGTACATAACTAATATTTACATGTAAAATCCAAAACGTCAAATTAAGATTCTTCAATAGGTGAATTGTTATAGGTGTGGTGGAGAAAATTTCATGAGAGGTTATCCTCAACCTCCTACTTTCATAGTGGATAGAGCATATTGCAAGGAGTGTGGAAAAGAACACCTGATTAGAGATTGTTTAAAAAACCTAAATAGGAACAATCAAAATAATCAAGTGTTATCCTTAGTGTCCATGTGAAAGGCCAAATGCCCACTGGACACTTTTGTATATGTTCTTTAATAAAACATATAGTGGCATAGTCAACCACAGACTCTATGTTCGATCGCATTTGGAACACCTAAGAAATTTGTGTTTGTGCTCTATATGTATTGTGTGTTTTCTACATATTTTGTGGACCCTCTATGGAGTACTATCTATGGCATTTGGAGCTTCGTTTTCTACTCTAAGGGTATCATCATAGAGCGTTTGAGAAGGAGAACCTATCGGGGTGCATCACAATTGCAACAAGAAAGCAAGGCTTATGACTAGGGTACCATTGGCTGCACTCGGGGAAGAACCTCCATGATCAAGAAAGATGGAGGTTCCCAATAATTCCTGAGAGGTTACCCATTCTATTTTTTTCCCCTCGGAGCTCGCTTAATTGACAATCTCTTTAAAAGAACTTGGAGAAGCTTGTAGGAGGTAGAAAAGTGAGTTGCAAAACGACGAAGTTCAGTCTAGCCAACCGGCACAAGACCATTCGTTGAACTTATGGAGACTCAAATAGACCTTATAGAAATGCAATAAGTGCAAAAAAATGCACTATGTACTTTGGACCATCAAGTAGAAAGAGCCGATACAAAACAGATAGGTTTGTGCATTGACTAGCTCAAAAACTTACCATCTTTGGATGAGACAATCAACTTCAAATGCTCATAGTGACTAGCATGATTACAATTAGAAAAATCCATTTGGAGGAGTGATACGTGTATAAAATTCACAATAGTACAAGAAATAAGCAAAACATGCTTTTGGAATGAATGAGACACTCAATAATGGTACCTTCTATTTTTCAGGAACGCATAGAGATAGACCTTGAGACAAAAAACTATGATTTCTCCCAATTTACTAAACCAAAATCTTTGAAAATGTATATACATAAACTAGCCGTTAATACCTTTCCAATGAGTCCAGTCTCATCCAATTGGGATCTCTGTAGAGATAGGAGTAGTCTCTACAACCTTACTATTGTTGAAGAAGATGATGCAAAAAATTGAAGGAGCAAGACAATGATGGCCACAAGTTTATGTATATTTGTTCCATGTAATGTACAAGTAATTTAAGTCTTTATCTAGACTCTTAAAGTGCTCCAAGACTTCTACAAGTGGATTTAAAATTCAAATGAAAGCGATAAAGTTTGTTGGAGGGAATCAATTCACTTTCCTACAATTTAGGAAAAGTGAAGATCTAGTTTGATCTACTTTTAGGTGATTGATTGATTCATTGATTGCAACTCAACCACCTCAAATTCGTGGAAGTTTAGCTCTCTTTTGCTCCTTTTAGATGTGTAAAGCTCTAGGCTTTACAATGGTAAAAGATCCATTAAAAAACCTTTTAAAAATTACAATAAATGAGCATAAGTAAAAGAATGCTTCATAGGATTTTTTGGCATAATCCAAATGATAGCTTTTTTATGTAAATCAAATCCACCTCAAGCATAATGTAAGCTTGATGTTTCGACACTTACACTAAGCTACATGCTTATGGTGCTTGAGGAAGGAGAAAGACTAAGCTCACATTACCTTGAACATGTTTTGGTCCATCAAAGCTTAATTCTTTGCTTTCAAAGCCTGTTTTGAGGTATTATTGGGATGATTCTTGGAGCCATTTTGGAGTACTTTCTTTGATAATTCTCTTTACACAAGTTGAAGAACATCAAGAAGAGTGGTCTTTCTACTTATCTGACAATCAATATTCAGTTTTGGGGCTGTGTTTTCAGCCACATTAGTAAATCTATAGGTTTTTTGAACGGTTTTCAGCTATGGTGGGATCAGCCACTACAGGTTTATGCAGGTTCTTTAGCCTAAAGACTAGAGTTGATAGACACTTGCAAGTGTTTTTAGCTAGTGTTTGGGCTCTAAATACAGCCTTTTTAGTGCCATTTTACTACATATATTGAGCACATACACATTATGTATGCTTGTATGGATACCGCTTATGTACGTCCATGTGGTCATTGATATAGTGGTTATGTTCTTTCATAAAACCTTTGACGTTGATAAAGAGGATCATGGTAAGGTTTTCTTAATTGGGAGACACATAGATGTTGGGATCTCTTTGATGATGTAGATGGGAGACTTACCCACAGCCTCGCCATAGGAGATGTATGCTAGTTGTTCATAGGTGCTCGAGAATCCTAGTTTGCTTCTTTTAGTTAAGAGGTTATATCTAGTGAAGTGAATGATTCACTATGCAGGTTTACATGCTAGTACATGCAGTTGGGTGAGTTTTTTGACATTGGTCATTGGTCATTCTGATTTATGGCTTGGATAAAAGCCTGAATATAATTCAAGAGCTAGAGTGTAAAAAAATATGTAACCTAATTCTTTCACTTATATAGACTTTTTAAGAACTTTATCCACATGATAGTGTTTGACCTAGCTTTATAGTATCTAGAGGCTATTTGAAGAAAAAACAACTATCATAAAAATATAAAATTTAGTATGGCTATTATGTTCATGTGCCAAATTTTAGAATGTCAACCTCGTTACTCTTATAAATAGGAATTTGTGTCAAAAATATGTATTTTTACATGTATTTCAGACAAAAAATAGGAAAATACCTGATTTGAGGAGGGATTTGAGATGGGAGAAATTAGTAGACACATTCCTCCTTTATTTTAATGCTTATGCTTCCCTTTTTTATGCATTCTTCATCCTTTGACTAAGCTTTAATCGCTTTGACTTGGTGATTTTTAGGCCAACTTTTGAGCTTCCTCCAATAGTCTTCCACTTCTCTATTTCCATCATTAATTTGTTCTTTCTTCTTGCCATGCCCAACTTTCTTTTTCTACTTTTGCACTCAAGTCACCATATCCTCTCATTGTCGAAGCCACATGTACACTTGCTTGCTTTAAGAATTCTTTTGCATGTTTGATCTCCTACTTCAACTTCTCCAACTCCTTATTTATCTCTTGAATTTTTTCATTGGATGGCTCTACTTTGGTACTTTCTAGCATTAACCTTGTCCCATTAGTATTTGATTTATATCTTCATTGTCCTTTTTCAATGCACGATATGAAGTCTACACTACCTTGATCTTAGAATCCATTTTCTTGACATTTCCTTCCATCTTTTGTAGCATCTATAATTGTCTCTCATATTTTCCTTTCATCAAATTAGGTTTATTTCTATATTTTAGCATTGTAAATTCCAACTTCATGGATTTCTCCTACCATAGTTGCACTCATTTCTTCTGCTATATCACCTCTACTTGCATATTTTCCTAATCCCTTTTGTAGTCATTAACAATCTTATCTAATTTCATAAATTCTACGTGTATGACCAGACTAGCAAAGAACATGTTTCTACTTGCTAGATGAACTTTTGTACCTTGCCTACCACATAGTCATATAGTTTCCTGATCTTCTTTGGAGTTCTTTTCATCCTTATTAGATCTTATTCGTTTGAAAGTTCCATATCAAGAATTAGTTCTTTCTCTAGATCTTCATCATTATTTGAAATTGCTTTATCTACTTCATTATCATCCCCCTTTTCCTAGTCATCATCTTCATGATTGATCTTGATCATATTCATTTTCCTTACGACCTTCATTCTTTTGCACTTCCTAACTCTATTGACTGCTCTTCTTATTAGCAGTCTTTGGCTCTAAAAAAATCAAAACGTTTTAAAAGAATGAATCCACATCACTTTTCTATCCTTTCTACTCATTACTATCTAGTGGATGGGTCTTCATTATATCATGATCTTGTTCCTCTTCATATTTCTTTTCTTCATAATGGTCTTGCTCTTTGTCAATACTTTGAATCAACATAGATCCACTAGCTATGCTTATGCCTATGATTTCCACTCCCTACTTTTGACATTTACTATTATTATTATTATTATTATTATTATTCTCCTTCTTCTTCTTTTTCTCTCCAACCTTTTGTTTAATCTTTGGTTCCTTCTTGAGCTTTCTTACCAATGCCGCTATAGTTCTTCTTTTTTCAAAAGGGCACTACAATTCCTTGAAGAACTCGAAAAGAGCTCGTTCCTTTTTAATGAATACCACCTCTGATTCAGCCTTCATCATTTGATCATGGAGGTCTTTGTAGTGTTATTTCTCCTCCTTAGTCTAGTTTGTAGCATTAGTAGAAAAATCATCTTACATCTTCTCATACTCTACTTCATAGAAGGCCCTTTTATCATTGTTTTGCATTAAGTAGTTGTACACATTGTCTTGCATTCTTTGAGGAGGGTGAGAATCCTTGTTAGCTTTTTCTCTTTTGTTTCACCTTCAATTCTTCATCAATGACTTCTATAGATTCAAATATAATCTTCCTTAGATCTAGCTTTCTATTTTTAGTTGGTTGTTCGCATTTTCTATGTGTATATTTCCTTCTATTTGAATCCCAATTAGCTAAAACTCTCCTTATTGGACTTTTTATCCCTACCATCAACTCTCTAAATATTTTATGAGGTGGCCTTTGAGGTCTGAGGAAGCACATGAATAGCACAAGGAAGAAGAAGAATCTTAGATCACAACACAACACTCAATTAATTATCAAGTGAATATGCAAAGAAAAGTAACCCGTTAGGGTTATATGCATATATACAAGACGGGGAAAAACCTCCTAAAGAGGGAAAAAAGTGCCATGATGGTGCTAAGTGTGCTCACACACATCACTGCCAAAATATATCAAAACAATTAGGGTTTAATCTGAAGACTCCCTGATTTAATGAGATTGAGATCTGGGCTTCTCACAAAACACATTCATAGGGAGACGAAACATCCTCCAAAAAAAAGAATAATTTGGAAGAGCAAAACATACACTTTTCTAAAATAAACATGGAGGATTGTAATGTGTGAATGAGGAACATCTAACCAAGTGATTATAGAAATATCCTCAAGTATATGTCTACAAATAGGTTTGGAACCTATGTATATCAAGATGGACTGCATAAGGAATTTATTAGATCAAGAAACTTAGAAATTCCTTCAAACTTGATGCATGTGTCTCAATTTAAGGATGGAAGATATGAGGATAGACATGATTGTATGTATGTGTTCACTAATAACCATCATGAAACTAATGACTAGGTCAATGTTTTGAAAAACGATTTTGGGATCAAAACCTAGAACCACAAGATAATCAAAGAGGCGGTAGGCAGCATACACCAATAGAGCCGCCAATGGAAAGCAAATATCAAACTTTGACTTATCCTTTCTTAAGAAAAAGAGAAGCAGTAGATGAATTTCCACTAAGAAGGAGGAATGGCATAATCAAGGGAGAAGACTTAGAACATCAAAAGTAGCTAAATGCATGAAAAATTAGTATGATGGATCTAGTGATCCTCATGATCATCTATCTAAGTACAAATAAATCTTGAGAAGTAGTTGAATGAAATGTACTAGTCAATTCAAGGCTTTTGGATTAACCCTAACCGGGCCTACCTTTTCATGGTTCTTACCACTAAAGAAGGAAATGTTTGCAAACATTGAGAAATTCTTAGAAGAATTCATAAGAGAATTCTCCAAAACTGGGATCAAACATAGCATTGCTACATTGATCCATACTTTTAAACAAATGCCTGAGGAAAGTGTGCAGATAGCTGCAAGACGTTTTAAGCAATATCTACCATAGATGCCCAAATGATGAAAACCCATCCATGCCCAAAATAAGTATATGTATTCATTAAAGGACTAAGTAATGCTCAATTGAGAACCATGCTATATTGCACAAGATATCTAGATTTAGAATCTTTCATAAAAGGAGCAATTGACTTGGAAGATAATTGAGGATCTGATTTTCTAACATATGATCAACAAGTCAATAGGGAGAGTAAAATTTCTCCCACATAAGAGTTGGTTCATGCTATAGCAAAAGCCTTAGGGGCTACTGTCAAACCAAATGTAGTTAATCCCAGTTTCACACGGACAAGGAAATGATATGTGTATGGGGAAAACCATCTACACCATATGTGCAATTATCAAAAACCATCTTATCTTCAAAACAAGAGAACACTCAAATATTGTGCCCTTGATAAGAAATGGGCAAATCATACTAGAAGGGAATGTTTCTATAACAAACAACTAGTGAGAGAGAGGGAATATCAGCATCAACCAATACAACTTAGAGAAAGGGAATTTTTTAATCAACTTAGACTTGTGCTAGGACAACAACAACATATAGTAACAAATGTAGTTCGAGTAAAATATACAACAATAGAAGAAAACCTAGAAAGATCCTTAGTGATAACCAAGGAATATTCTCGTCGTTATAATAGCCATTCAGATGATCACTCAAAGGATACAAATCGGGACTGTGTATATCACAAAGGACCTGACTTAGAAGCCTTGGATTTGGGAAATGGAAGAGTGGAAATCGGTGCAACTACATTCATGTACATAGCTAATAATTACATGTAAAATCCAAAACCCCAATATAAGACTGTTCAAAAGGTGAATTATTATAGGTGTGGTGGAGAACATTTCATGAGAGGTTATCCTCAACCTCCTACTTTCATAGTGGATAGAGCATATTGCAAGGAGTGTGGGAGAGAACACCTCATTAGGGATTGTCCAAAAAACCTAAATAGGAAAAATCAAAATAATCAAGTGTTACTGTTAGTGTCCCTATGAAAGGTCAAATGATTACCGGACACTTTTGTATATGTTCTTAATAAAACCTATAGTGGCCTTGTCAACCACCGACTTTATGTTCGATATCATTTGGAAGACCTAAGAAATTTGTGTTTGTGCTCTCTATGTACTTTGTGTTTTCTGCATATTCTATGGACCCTTTATAGAGTACTATGTGCACCATCTCAAGCTCTTTTTTCTACTCTGAGGGTATCATCATGGAGAATTTGAGAAGGAGAACCCGTCGTGGTGCATCGCAATTGCAACAAGAAAGCAAGGCTTATGACTAAGGCGGCAATCAAGGCATAGACCTAGGCATACTTTGTCATCCGAGTCACCAAAGTCACCAATGGCACTGTTGGTTGTGCTTGAGGAAGGACCTCCATGATCAAGGAAGACGGAGGCTTCTGGTACTTCCGGGGAGGTCACCCATCCCAATTTGTTCCCCCCAGAGCTTGCTTAATCAACAATCTCTTAACACTAAGCTACACACTTATGGTGCTTGAGGAAGGGGAAAGACTAAGGTTCACATTACCTTGAACATGTTTTGGTCCCTCAAAGTTTCATTCTTTGCTTTCAAAGCCTACTTTGAGGTATTTTTGGGATGATTCTTGGAGCCATTTTGGAGTACTTTCTCTTAACACAAGTTGAAGAACATCAAGAAGAGTGTTGTTTGTACTTCTTTAGAGAACAATAATCAATTTTGGGGCTATGTTTCTAGCCACATTAGTAAATCTATAGGTTTCCTGAAAGGTTTTCAGTTGTGGTAGGATCAGCCACGGCAAGTTTATGCAGGTTTTTTAGCCTAAAGAGTAGAGTTGATAGACACTTGCAATTGCTTTTGGCTAGCATTTGGGCTGTGAATTTAGCCTTTTTCGTGCCATTTTACTACATATATTGAGCACATACACACTATGTATGCTTATGTGGATACCACTTATGTATGTCCATGTGGTCATTGATATAGCGTTACATTTTTTCATAAAACCTTTGATGGTGATAAAGAGGATCATGGTGAGGTTTTTTTAACTAGGGGACACCCATATGTCGGGGTCTCTTCAATGATGTAGGTGGAAGACTTACCTAGCATCACCATAGGAGATGTATGCGAGTTGTTCATAGGTGTTGGATAAGCCTAGTTTGCTTCTTTTGGTTGAGAGGTTATACGTAGTGAAGTGAATGATTCACTATGTAGGATTACATGCCAATACATGCATTTGGGTGAGTCTTTTTACACTTCTCATTGATCATTTTGATTTATGGCTTGGATAAAAAGCCAAAATACAAGTCAAGAGCTGAGTGTACAAAAAGACGCAACCTAGCTCTTTCACTCATATAGACTTTTTAAGGACTTTGTCCACATGATAGTGTTCAGCCTAGCTTCAAAAATAGTTTCTAGAGGCTATTTGGAGGCAAAAACTTTGTCATAAAAATATAAAATTTAGTGTGGCTATTATGTTCATGTGCCAATTTTTAGAATGTCAACCTAGTTACTGTTATAAATAGGAATTCGTGTTGAAAATACGTATTTTTAAATGTATTTCGAATACAAAATAAGAAAATACCTGATTTGAGGAGGGATTTGAGATGGGAGAAACTAGTAGACACCTTGATCCTTTATTTTAATGTTTATGCTTCCCTTTTTATGCATTCTTCATCCTTTGAGTAAGCTTTAATTGCTTTGACTCGTGATTTTGAGGCGGACTTTTGAGCTTCCTCCAATAGTCTTCCACTTCTCTATTTCCATCATTAATTAGTTCTCTCTTCTTGCGATGCCAAACTTTCTTTCTCTACTTTTGCACTCAATTCATTATATCCTCTCATTGCTGAAGCCACATATACACTTGCTTGCTTTAAGAATTCTTTTGCATCTTTGATCTCCTACTTCAACTTCTTCAACTCCTTATTTATCTCTTGAATTTTTCCATTGTATGGCTCTACTTTGGTACTTTCTAGCATTAGTGTCCCTTTTCCCATTAGTATTTGACTTATATCTTCATTGTCCTTTATAAATCATCTAATATGTTCTGGTACTCTACTTCATAGAAGGCCCTTTTATCATTGTTTTGCATTAAGTAGTTGTACACATTTTCTTGCATTCTTTGAGGAGGGTGAGACTCCTTGTTAGCTTTTTCTCTTTTGTTTCTCCTTCAATTCTTCATCAATGACTTCTATAGATCTCAAAATAATCTTCTTTAGATCCAAATTTCTCTTTTTACTTGGTTGTTTGCATTCTCTATATGTTTCTTTCATTTTCTTTGACTCCCATTTAGCTAAAACTCTCCTTATTGGAATTTTTATCCCTACCATCAACTCTGTAAATATTTTATCAAGTGGTTCCAATTATAGTCTATCTTCTATGCCCATCACATGATATATTATTTTGATAAGGAATTGAGCACAATTAATAAACCTTTTGGAGTACCAATGCTTAGCTTAGGAGCTTCTTTCAAATGTTCATAGATGTAAAAGGAAATGCCTAATAGCCGAAATGGATTTGTTTTATCCTTGTTATTCAGAATTACTAGGATAACTAGCTTATGAGGCATGGTATACCTCAGTATCCTTGGAAAGCAAAAGATTTGTATAAACATTCTGATAGACAATTTTCCACATTTGGCTTATCATTGAAGTCTACAAACTTCATGAAACATGCATATGATTGGGCATTCTTTTTTGCAAACCTTACATCCATCTTTGTGCCCATTGGAAAGAACTTTAAATCTTCCTTTATGTGACTAGGTCCAATGGTCAATTCCACCTTCTCCCCTTCTACATTGTTCACTTTACGAATGAAGTATGGCTCAAAATTCAACACTTGGCCTCTTCTAGTGTGCTCATGACATGCTCACAATTTTCAAAACTAATGAAGTATATGTACTTCCACTGGTCTCCATCTTGTATATACCACTTTTGACTTTTAATAACTCGAGAAATCATGAGACAATGTTGTATATTTAAATTTTCCTTTCTAACTATGAAGATGTGCTTGCTCAACTCCTAAAAATCTCCTTTAATTCCTCGGCAATTTTTCCTTTGCTCTTGAATTCTTTTCTTCTCCTTCATTTACTTCCAGATCCACTACCTCTTCCTTTTCTCTTGAATTCTTTTCTTCTCCTTCATTTACTTCCAAATCCACTACCTCTTCCACTGCTCCACTACCCAAGAGCTAATTTCCTTTAGAGAGGGACATGGTGTCTACCTCCAACTTTGATACTAGCAAACTGTGAGTCATTTTTGGGAGTAAATACACATTCCATCCACATTAACTTTTTTAAAATGAAACAAAACTCAATAGGAAAAATAAGAATTCATCACATTCAAGAGACATTTCCACAATAACTCAATCAAACTCACCACATAAAATTAAAAACTCAACAACAATGATCATCACATATCAACAAGGTATTCTAAGTGCAAAAATGAAATGAATATTCTCTTTGACCAAAGAAAAAATGAGATTCTCATTTTTCAAATAAATTTCTACTCACGCACTCTTTCTAACACCCTCTATTGTGCATCAAAATAAAAGAATAAAAATCCTTGTGCGACACACATACATCTTACTTTTCAAAGCAAGAAATAATATTCCTTGGATTTTATATGCTTCTCTTGATTATATTTTCATGAAAGAAATTTTTTCCCTTATTTTTATCTATTTTTCTTTTATTTTTTTCTTTTTTCACCATCATTGTTTCTTGATATATCTTTCTTATTAAATTTTCCTTCTATTTTTCTATATTTTTAAATGGTTTTTTCCATATTTTATTAATAATTTGATATATATTCTATTGATTAATTTTTTAAAAGCATTCCTCAAGCAAAGACTATTTTACTACTTTTCCTCTCATCCTAACTATTTTCATATATTTTTGAGAGCTAAAAAATGTGCATGGGACCAATAAAAAATTATGCCTAGTGTACGCACGAACTTGTAATGGTGGCCTATTCAAGTCTAGTTATGAAATCTTCTAAATGGTGCATCAGGGAGGTCTTAAGAAATCTACTTAAGTGGTTCTCTGATGATGAGGCTCTACTATTTTTGCTTCTATCTATACTAGGTACATTTCTATTTTAGAAGCTTGACCTATCTTCTTTACTTTCCAGATCTACTTCTCTTGATTGCCCTGACCTTCTTGGGTTCTTTGAATCTCGTCCTTGAGTTGATCCTATTTCTTATTCGGAACTTCATGTTATTCTCTTTCTTCCGCTTTGGTATCCATACTTGCTTATATATTTTTGCATTCATATTTTTGCAACCTTTTTTAATGAAATAATTGTTCAAATATTTTATGAATACCATTTAGAAAATGATTCCCTCTATCACTTACTATTTCGATTGGTAATCCAAATCTGGTAATTTTAGTTTCATATAGGAACATACTTGTTTCTTGAGCATCATTTTTATAAGTAGCATGGCTTCCACCCACTTTTTCAAGTAGTATGTTTCCACTATGATATATTTTGCAAGTAGAGTTTTAGTAGGAAGATGAGTAGGTCCAATAAAATCCAATCCCCATTTATTAAAGGTTCTTGCAGAAATCAAGGTTCTCAAGGGCATTTCATCCTTTCTTATTGGATAATTTTCCCTTTGACAAAATCACATATATCCACATAGGACTTAGCATCTTCAAATATAGTTCACCACCAAAATCCAAAATATAGGATCATTTTGGATGTCCTATCTATAGATAAAATGGTCACCAACTACTCCTCATTGAGTAGATTCCAACATATCAAAGTTATTTTCTTTAGGAACACATGTCTTCAAATATTCATCCACACCTCTCTTGTACAAATATTTATTTATGATAACAAAGCCCTTGCACAATTCATACATGTGTCTCTTATTTGCATTCAATTCCCTTTCATTTTTATTCAACTCTACTCTTTCGATATTCCACTATGTTTTCACTACACTTTAGATCAACTTGAAACCAATACAGGGTAGAAAACTTGGAAGAATCATCACTCTCGCACTCTTGACATTGTATCACATAGTTATCCACATCATATACTTTCTTTGGCCAATATGCTCCTAGTCTTTCTAGATTATTTATAGTGACTAATTTTAAAGCATGGAAAAAAGCATCCCAACTATGTGCTTTGTCATAATTTGGTTGTTCATATTCTAGGACACAATACATCAACACTCCTTTTGGATTGAAATGATACATATGGCTTGAAAGTAGAAGAAAATTTCTACATGAGTTTTTGAAAATGATGTCCAAAAGATAATGATGGCACTAAAGCAAACCATTTACTCCTTTAGATGCTTCTCTTGATACAATCCTAGAAACAATATATGAGTTCTACCTTGTCTCACAATGACTTCAAAGTAAAATTCCATCAAAATCAAAGCAAAAAACTATTAGAGTCCATGTATGAAGAGGTTTGTTGACTAGATGGAGTAGGGCTTGATTGTCAAGAAAGAATTTAATACTTGTTAGCCAACAAGTAATCCTAATCAGATAAGCATCAAGTCATTCTCTACTCCTTTAGATGCTCCTCTTGATACAATCCTAGAAAAACGATATGAGTTCTACCTTATAACACAATGACTTCCAAGTCAAACTCCATCAAAAGCAAAAAGCTCTTACAATCCTCCATGTATGAAGAGGTTCATTGACTAGAATCCTTGAATTTCTTCACAGCATATACCATTCCTAAACCCTCTCTTTTAGTAGTCGTATATTTTCTCTCAACCTGATTCAAGTGTCAACTTGCATAAGCAATTGAAAAATTCAATTTCCATCCTTGAATGGATTGCATTGAAACAGATCCCAAAAGAAAGAAAAATTGAAGCATCCTCATGGACATGGAAAATCAAATCCCATTTTGGAGTGTTCTAAATAGGATTTGTGACCAAACAAATCTTTTAACTTCAAAACGTTTTTATTCAAAGTTAGTGAATAAATCATACAAAAGTATTGTTATCTTAGCAAATTTATATACAAAATTCCTACATTAGCCACAATGGCCCATAAATTTTGCAACTCCACATTAGTAGGTCTTGACAAATCAACTATGTACTTGATCTTTTACTCATCTTTTGCCTAACAAAGAAAACACACTTTTCTAGATAAAGCAGACTCTATGTGTTCTGCACTTTTGAAAGATAGCTCTTAGATCTTGTAAATGATTTTCCCTCTTCTTTGAAAAGGTACAAAATCATCCACATAAATTTCAATCAAAGATCTTAGGAAGTTTCTGAATGTGTGGCAAATCAAGTTTTGGAATGTAGCAAGTGCATTGGTTAATCCAAATGTCAAAGTCTAATGTACATAATGTCAAAATCTAATCCTCTTGAATTTCTTCAGATCTTTGAATCTAGCCCTTGACTTGATCCAATTTCTTATCTGGAACTTCATATTTTCGGTCCTCTTTCTTCTGCTTTGGTATCCATACTTGCTTATATATTTTTGCATCCATATTTCTGCAACAATTTTGTTTTTATGAATTCTAAAAGATTTGAGCAATTCTTTGAGAAGTTTATTTGGGTCTCCATATCTGCTTCATTTTCTTTTTGTATTGATTTATTTTTTGACAAATGTTTTCTTTTTATAACCTTGGTGCTTCTAATCTTGAATTTCATCCACTTGAATTCCTTCATTCGTGAACAGAAAAGACTCCAATTCAGGTTCATGCACTCATTGACTCACTTCTTGCACAAGATCGCTTAGAAAACAAATTTTCATAGTTTTTTCATTCAATCTTAAGCTTAATACTTTATTTGCAAAGCCCAATGACACTTCATGTTTATTCATCCATGATTTCCCTAAATTTAATTCTTTTTGCATTAGCTCTTGAGACCATTCTTTACATTCCACATAACTACTCTCTTGTCCTATCTTAGCCTCGACTTGTACAGTTGCTAATGAACTGAGACATAACCCTATGATGGCTTTGAAAATTACTAAAGACTTTGATTTTTCCACTTTTAGATGATTAGATTCACTTGAGCTCCTATATCTAGCAAAGCTCTAATATCCTTAACCTATATATTCACCATTATTATAGGAAGCATTCCATTTTTATCCATTGACTCGGTCTCATATACCATAACTTGTTTCATCCTTCTTCATTCGTTCTTCTTCTTGATTCCCTCTTTTGCTTCCTCTTGTACTTCTTGTCTAATTCTAAATTCCTTTTACTTTCTTTTGTTGGAGCTTTGTATTCTTATCCACATCTCAATTGTCAAGGGTTCCATGTATCTTTTCACTCTACAACCACTTATGAAGTTTTGCATTGTTTCCCCATCCAATGCTACAAGTTAAGTGCACCACTAGATGCAATATTATTTAATAGACAAGGTCCACCACCTCTTTCTCCAGCTTCTTACTATGCTCCTTGATTGTGTACACTAATACCAAGTCTACTTCTTGCATATCTTTATTCTTGATGTGCATAACATAATAGTCTTTTTGCCTTTTCTTCCTGACTTAAATACTCCTTATTGCTTAAAATCTTGATGCCCCATATTACTTTAATTCATGAACTCTTTGGGATAATTCATATCCATTCCAATCTGTTACCTAAGCTCAAAGTAGGTATCATAAATTTTATACATAGGGAAACATTCATTCCATGCACCAAATTAAATGGTGTAGTCCTAATGGATGTTTTATATGCAACTCTATATGCCCACAAAACATGATAAAGGTGCTTATCCTAGTTAGTTCTTTTGATATTCACTAATTTTGACAAGAAAATACAAATTAATTTATAGTGCTCTCAGCTCGCCCATTAGCTTGAGGGTGATAGGGTGTTGAAATTCTATGGGTTATAAGGAAATTTGTGTTGTTTTGGGGTTAATTGTATTTGATTTTAGTGTAGCTCCTAAAGCTTTTGCTATGGCTTGATCTAACTCTTTTGTTTCTCCCCACTAACTTGTTGATTATATATTAGAGGATCATTTCCTCTATTATATTTCAAATCAATTGCTTCTTCAATGCAAGAATCTAAGTCTAGACATCTTCTATAATAAATCATTGTCCTCAACTATGTATTATTCAATCCTTCAATGAATAATGATGCAATCTTAGGCATAGATGGTTTTTCATCATTTGGGCATCTATGCAAATATTGCTTAAATCTTCTTATAGCTATCCTCACACTTTCCTCAGGTTTCTTCTTAAATGTATGAATTAATGTAGCAATACTATGTTTGATGCATGTTTTGGAAAATTTCCCTATAAATTCTTTCAAGACTCTTTCGATATTTGGAAACATTTCCTTCCATAATGGTAAAAACCAAGATAAGGTAGGTCATGTTAAAATTAATACAAAGGCTTCAAATTGAGCAGTGTATTCAACTACCTCTTTTGCTCTCAAGATTTCTTTGTGCTCTGATGCATGGCCACAAGGATTAATAGATCCTATATATTGATTTTTCATACATTTTTCTACTTGGGATGGTCTCAATCTTCTTCTAGGATTATTCCACTCATTTCTTATTCTCTCACGAATGTATTAGGTGAAGTTTGATACCTTCTTTCTCATTGTTGCTCTATTGGTGTGTGATTTCTACTATTTCTTGGATTTTTGTTCTAAGTTTTTATCCAAAGTTCCTTTCTATAAACATTCACCTAGGCCATTAGTTTCATCAGGGTTGCTTATAAATACATACAACATCCCTGTCTATCCTCATATCTACCATCCTTAAATTGAGCCATAGCCATCAAGTTTAAAGGAATTTCTAAGTTCTTCAATCTAATGACTTCCTTATGCAGTCCATCCTAATACACATAGGCCAGAAAGTTATTTGTATACAAGTACTTGAGGATATTCCTATAATCTCCTTGGTCAGATGTTCTTGCTTCCCCTTTATGTTCTTCCATGTTTATTTTTGAACAGTGTGTGTTTTGATCCTCCCAACTTTGATCTTGGTGTGCTAAGTGTTTTATCTATCTAGGATTGTGTTTAGTTACAATTATTGATCTTAGTCTCATTAATATAGGGCTTTTTCAAGTAAAACCCTAATTTTTCCCTTCCTTCTTGACACTTAGGGTTTCACTTTTCCTTCCTCTTTCTATGGAATTTCTTTTTAAAAGTACATCTCAATAGAGAATAAATGTTTTCTTTTTGAGAGTACAATGAATTGAAAACACACTCATACACCCAACCTCATAAGGTAGAGGCACCCATCTATGAGGAACTCATAGATTCATGTCCAGCCAAGACTTGAATTCAAGACTTCCTCGTAGAGACTCAAGGCATCAAACCACTTGGCTACCCGGGCTTGGACATAGAGAACAACTATTTCTCCTCAATCCTCAAACGAAAATTTTACAAATTTGACTTCAATTGAAAAATCACCATCCTTTCAACAGAATAGTGATTTTCACTAAAAATCATGATTGCTACTTTTTCAATTTTCTTTATGTGTTTTCTTAAGTTTTATTATGTTCTAGGTTAATCCAAAATTTCCAAGAAATTTTAAAAATCATGTTTTTGTTTTGTTTTTAAGAAATCACAATTTGTGCTCAAAATCACATTTTTAGGTAAAAATCCCATTTTTCAAGTAAAAGTCATATTTTTCTGCTAAAAATCACATTTTCTAGGTAGAAATTACTATTTTTAGAAACGTGACCAAGATGAGCTCATATCAAAATCTTGATGTCATAAAGTGAATTTCTTTTTAACTCCTAATCACCCTAAGTATGCTCACCAATTTTTGTGTGATTGTAAGATTGTGACCGTAGGGGTGTTGACAACACACTAGATGAAGTGACAACCTTCTCTAATACCAATTGTTGGAGTTTGATGTTTGCAAAAGCACATGAATAGCACAAGGAGGAAGAAGCAGCACAACACAACATTGGATGAATTACCAAGTGAATGTACAAGAATGAGTAACCCTTTAGGGCTATAGGCATATATGCAAGCTAAGGGAAAAAACCTCCTAAAGAGGCAAATGAAATATATCAACAGAATTAATAATTACAGAAAATCACAGTTTTGTTCTTATTATTTTTCTACCATTCTTTTGTGCAAATATTTACAAAATATCAAAAAATGGCTTTGGTTGCAAGAAAGTATTGAAAATAGTGATTTTGGTTTGTGTCTCTCACAATTGCAATTTTGTATTCTCACTCTATCTCACACTTTCTCACAATGAGATTGTTTTTTGTCTATCTTGTGTTTTTATAATTTTTGCCCACAATCATGATTTTCAACAATTTAATAGAAAATTACCATTTACCTTTTGATAATCATTTGAGACTTTTACTTACTCCTTTTCAACCCTTTGTACCCTCAATTTCTCAATTCTTTGTAGATTTTACCTTCTACAAAGAATCATGATTCTCTATAGAAAGTCATGTTTTCCTATTTACACCTATTTTTTTAATTTCTTTTTCAAACTTTCCTAATGGCAATGCTTGAATTTATGTCCAATGATATTCCTCTTCCTTTTTTGCCTATAATTATCCACTGCAGATTCATGAAATATCAAGGATTTTCTTTTCTTTTTCCCCAAATAGTTTAAGAAAAATTATCTAGGGTTTTTTTAAAAAAGAAGCAAGAAATCTTATGATGAAATATTACAACCTCACATATGAAATTAGAGAACAAAGCACAGCTCCTACATTGACTTATCAATAAAATGAATGAATAAATCTTTTTCCAAGATAAAATTACACTCATCTTTCCATCATTGCCACACTTGATGATTCAAAAGTACCTTGAAAAACCATTTGTTACCATCAGCTTGGAAGATCCAGCAAGGTCCAAAGCTTTACTTCAATTCTTCCCCATCATCGGTGCCAAAAATATTTGTTTTTCTTTTGAGTTGTCATCTCCAATCATCATAGCATAAAGGATCAACAACCTCAAACACTTAAATTGTCAATCCGTGGAGTATGCTAAGACCCTAGCCCCTTCTTTATCAATGGACTCCAAGATTTATACTCAAAAGATCAATAAATCCAGAGAATTTCCAAAAGTTCTTGGCATTTCTTCTTTTACATGTAGATTTAGGTATAAGTAATTTTTTTCAATGTTCCTTGTTCCTAAAGTGTGCTATTTTTTATTACAGTGACAATGGTGAAGTCAGTTTTCAACTTTTTGTAATTGTACCCCTATGATAAGAGAATCACGATGCTGATGGATTCATAAAATCGTTAAGAAACAATACATAAATTCATTAATGGAGCTTGGAAGAAATAATTAGACTCATAAATGCATGAAGTACTCAAAGAAGTAATGATCACATAGATAAATCGATGAAAAATACTCACAAAATGCTCACCAATTAAAGCTTGATGAGGAGAATTAGGAAAACAAAAGAGATCTCAAGTTCTCATTAACTTCAAAATGAAAGATTGTACAAACTAAGTCATAAAATTGACTTCTATACCTTTTTAAGTGTCCAAGTTCACACTTAAAATAGTTCCTCTAGAGTTTCTATTCTAAAAATCAATTATCGAGATTTAAAAATTCTACAAAAAATATATAAGTTACAATTACTCATGAGAAAGATTCTTCCACATTTTTACAAGATTTGGGATATTCTAGTCTACTATAATTCAACATTTTCCACTTTTTCCTTGCAAAAAGTTTTTTCCTAACACGTGCCTTCATCTATAAGCATATATGCTGAAATACGATCATGTGATATCAAGATTTTGCCAAATATAACATCGTTGATGGCACACATGAGCTTCTCCCTTCGGTTATCTTTTTGGCTATGGATTTCTCTTCCTAAATTTACAACATCCAGAGTAATTTCTTTTGTTATCTCTCAACCTTAGTGAAGTATTTGTGTGTCTCCATCTTCTCTGCTAAAGGAAGTAGCGAGCATAGGAAACCTAATCTTCTAAGAGCCTTTGTCTCTCTCTCTCTACTATCTATCTATCTATCTATCTATCTATCTATCTATCTATCTATCTATCTATCTATCTATCTATCTATCTATCTATCTATCTATCTATCTATCTATCTATCTATCTATCTATCTATCTATCTATCTATCTATCTATCTATTTATCTCTCTCTCTCTGGTGTTGGAATTTCACACATGCTACTTACAAATTTGCACCTTAGAGAGGAATCATTTTTCTTTACAGGTACTGACTTCAAGGCATGCACAGAGAGAATATCACTTCAAAGGTGTAAGACAAACTAATATCAAAGATGCTTTTTTCATTCCATTCATGTATAGTCCTTTGACAGCTTGAGATATGTGATTCCATATGATATTAATGGACACCTAACTTTTGTTTATGTATTTTCAAATGCATTGCTAGAGAGTGTGTAGATATCTTTGTGTATCCACCTACTTCTCCATTTCTCTCTCTCTCCCTCCCTCTCTCTATCTATCTATCTATCTATGAAAATTAGGAAAGAGTGGAGATCATTCGGCACTTGCAATAGGTCCACCATCATCTCTAGGGGATGGAATATTGTGGATACTTTCAACTATTTAGTAGTGCATCTTATTTTATATATATATGAAGAATGAATGGAGTAGAACCCTTAATTCAATGGAACATTTTTCAACCTATTCAGCAACTTACATCAAAATTTGTGCATTTTTCTTTGTGGGGAAACCCACCATAGTGCTCAATACACCTGACCTCTTGCTCACCATAAAGTCTATTGGAGTCTTAGGTCTACGGAATCACGCAAAGAGCGCAAGGAAGAAGAAGAAGATTGGAGCACAACACACAATACTGAATGTATTATCACTAGATTGTACAAAGATAAGCGACCCATTAGAGCAATAGGCATATATACAAGCCAAGGGGAAAAAAAAAACCTCCTAAAGAGGGAAAAAAGTACCCTGATAGTCCTAGTGTGTTCACACACATCACTACCTAAATATATCAACAAATCCCCCTTGGGATTGATACAATGAACAAGGAGCTGGCACTCATGTACAAGGAAGTGCCAAGCTATGTGGAATCAATCCACAAAAGGAAGTAAGCCCAAAGCTTTGCGAAAAGCTTCAAAATTCTCCCTAGGCAGAGCCTTCGTGAAAAGGTCTGCAATGTTCTCCTGCATGGGCACATATGCCAAGCTAATCTCTCCAGCAGAGAAGCTCTCCTTGACATAATGATAATGCACCTCAATGTGCTTAGTGCGAGCATGGAACATAGGGTTCCTCGCAAATGCCAATGCGCTCTGACTGTCAGTGAAGATGGTGGTGGAAGAAGACTCACGAACACCCAAATTAGCCATAAGGCATCTTAGCCACACACACTCAACAGTCCCTTCACACATAACAACCTCAAGCCAGAAACTATGTGGTAAAGTCTGACTCTTGACCATACACGTCACCATCTCCATGAGTGACATGTTCTTCTGTTCAACTACTCCATTTTGTTGAGGTGTATACAGCATTGTACACTAATGTTTTATCCCAGGTTTAGCCAGAAATGCATTAAAGTCAGAATACATATATTCCCCCCCTCAATCAAAATGGAGGGTGCCCATTTAACATGTTGACTGATTTTCAGCCAAAACCAAAAACTGTTTGAAGCACATAAACACTTCAAACTTTGCTTTTAGTGGATATACCCATGCATGCCTAGAAAGATCATCAATGAAAGTCACAAAGTAAAGATAGTTTCCAAAAGAGGGTGTCTGCATAGGACCATAGACATCACTATGAACAAGCTGCAATTTCTAAGTAGCTCAAATTGAACCATCTTTTGGAAAGGAGGAATGCTGCATTTTGCCAAAAATATAGCCCTTAGAGACATGTTTATCGAGTGCCTCAAGTTTGGACAAAGAGGACATCATTCCAAATTTCTTTAGGTGTAACAAACTAGAGAAATTCAAATGGTCAAAGCATTCATGCCAAAGCTTTGCATCTGACATAGCGTGAGAATCATGTATTGCACATGTTGACTCATTCATAGATTTTTCATAGTCTATGAGCTTATACAACCCACGACATAAAATGCCAAAAGCAATAATCACGTCGCCATTTGACATATCATGAATTGTACATCTATCATCAAAATTTTTCAAAACCAATCCCATCTTGGCTAAAGCTCAAACTGATAATAGATTCTTCTTGATCCCTGGCACAAATAAAGCATCTAACAATGTAAAAGAACTACCATCAACAATATTCAGAATGATCTTACCAACTCCCATGACAGTAACATGTTTGGTTGCCCCACTATCAAAGTAACAAACATTTGAGTATACTGTAGACATACACTATTCAGGAGAAGATGGGTCAAAACTGCAAACAGTAGTAAATGCCCATTCTTCATTCTGCACTAGATTAGCAGATTCTATTTTCGGTGTAGATGCCTCTGCAAAAACCATTCCAGCCTCCTTTTTCTTTGCCTCTTTTGCAGCCACTTTTGGAAAATTCTTTATGACATGATCATTTGCTTTACATTACTTGCAAGACAATTTTTTCTTTTCTATTTTCTTGTTGTCTCTATCATCCTTCTTTGATTATGCAGACTTAGCAGATTTTTGCTTACTACTAGAAGAGATACATTTACCTTTGCCTTCTGAGTAGCTAGGAAAGCCTGATTTGCAACATGCATAATGGACCTGTTTTTCCTAGATTGACCTTCTTGCAAAAAAACAGAGACTAAATCCTCAAATGTTAAGGCATTTGGATTGCCTTCCATCATCAAACAAAGGTTAGAAGCAAAACTCTGATATGAATCGGGAAGACCATTCAGAATAGTCTACACAAGTGAACTGTTAGACAGGACTTCATCAGCAGAAATCAACTATTCCTTCATATCTTTGACCTTTGTCTGAAAACTATCCATGGAATCTCCATGTTGGTGCAAGAGAATCCAAGCCCACATACTTGGATAATTAGCATATCTCTCATATATTCATATATGATCGATCCCTTGTAAAATCAGTTACCTTTTACCTTTGTAAAAGTGCCTTACTTCCACCTGGAGTTAGGAATCATCAAATCTCAAATTATTTGGTAGATGATTGATGAGAGAATATATCCTATAGTTTAGGACTCGCTTTTAGGTGGGCATTTGAATTTGAATTCAACGATTGGCTCCAAACTCAACTATAAAAGTAGTTCAAATTTAGCTAGAAGACTTAGCCCCATGATGACTTATTTCATTCTGACTGAGCAAAAGGGTTTTATCAAAGGTAGGTATATCTTAGATGCTATTATCTCTTTGTGGGAAGGCATGGACTTTGCTAAGGAAAAAGAGCAGGACTTCAACTTCCTCAAAATTGACTTTGACAAAGCCTATGATAGAATAGAGTGGGATTTCATTCTTCAATCCTTGCATGACCTAGAGCTTGTTAGAAGATTTATAAAATATGCCAACGCTCTGTTTGGAAATGCTTATTCTAGGGTTGCCATTAATGGTCACCTTTTTTATCCTTTTCTCGATTATATCCATAAGACAAGGCTATCCTCTTGCTCCTTAGTTGTTTGCAATTGCTAGTGATGCTTTGGGTTGGCTTGTGAAGGATGCTATAGACCATGGGCAAATCAAAGGTATATCCATCCCTAACTCCCCCTCCCTGTTGGAACAAACCAATCACAAATTGGTGATTATGAATACCTTGAATCAAGCTTATGATCAGATTGAAGTGGAAATAAGACACTTGAGAGAGTGAAGAGATCTCAGAAGTGAAGTATGTATACATATGTACATTATAGGTGGAAATTCTTGTAATCTGACTATAGATAATCCTTAGGATGATAAGGAGTAATGTAATAGATGCGGGATAATTCTACAATTATATGTATATAAGTCAATGATGTAAAGAAATATGTATGAGAGTCATTAGAAGATAAGTTTTTGAGAGATAGATGTGAAGAGAGTTTTTTCCTCAGAAAATAGCAACGGGTTTTTCTCTGAGTTCTCTCAGTCTGATCATGTGGATCAGAAATCCTTTTGTAAACATCTATTCTGAAAGTTAATGAAGCTATGTTCAAAGTTTCATAGACTAATTCCTTTCCTACTGTGAGAATGATCAATAGGAACATTTGTATGTAAAATCTGCAGACAGACTTCTCAGAGTCGCGCACTTTTCCATGTCAATGTTTTGCTTAGATCTCATTGCATAGTGTAAAGTTTTTAATGAGTGAGCATTCAAAATCTAAGTTAGAAGGTAAGGAAGCTATGGCTAAGAGCATTTAGCAAAACGGGATTTGTGCTCTGAGAAATCAACTTAAGAAGTTGACCATGTCAAAGTCGCCATTCCTGGAAGATAGTTTTTGACATATCTTTGATCTTAAGGATCAAATCAAAGTTTTAATGATTCTTTTGAAGGTTCAATAGCTGATATGATTGCACAAAGATAATGTGAAGACTTGTGCATCATAGATTTGAAGAAATTTAAAGATATGTGCAAGTAATGAAATCAATTTTTGAAGTAGACTTTCTGAAGAAAGAATTTCTTCACTCAGAGAAGTGTTAGTGGAAGTTTTGATAAAAGAAAACAATATTTGTGTAAAGTTTGATCCATAACTGATATAGAAGTGTTCTTAGATCAGTATAGATCAGACCTTTGGAGATTAATAGGTCTCCAACAGTGGTATCAGAGCTGAAGGTGCAATACAAGGGAAGTAAAGTCAGTGGAAGTCACAACTGTTGCAGATATTGAAGTTCTTTCTAATCGAAGGTGGACAAGGATAAATTTGTGAAGATAATCTGCAGAAGTACAAAGCACGAGTTCGAAGGGTCAAGAAGGATCAAAGCTTCATATCAAAGGTACACTCTATTTTCATAAACCATAGTAATTGCAGACACAGAAGATCAAGGATGGGAGAAAGCTTGCAGATTGATAAGCTAGATAGGGAGAAATATCCAGCTTGGTCCATGAGGATGGAGGCACACCTCATGATCAAAGAATTGATGGCATTCATTACAGGAGAAGAAGAAAAGCATGAGTTTACAGATCCTAGTATTCCAACTAGGGAAGAGCTTGCAGATTTGAAGACTTGGATGAGAAAGGATGCTCAAGCTAGGAGCATCATTTACATGGCTGTAAATGACTATCTTCTACCTCACATTAGAGGATTGGAAAGTGCAACAGATGTTTGGAATGCTTTGGAAGAGCATTTCCAAAACACAACCAAGTCAAGGAAGTCTTCATTATGGGCTGAGTTCACAACTTTCAAGAAGAAGAGCTCACAATCAATTTTTTATTATGTGGCAAGGATGAAGGATATTGCAGATAGCTTGGGAGCAGTAGATGAAGACATTGAAGAGGATAAGTTGGTAAGGCAAATACTTATAGGTCTGAGAGGAGATGAGAAGTGGAAGCCTTTCATATTGTCCATAGAATTGTCACTTGATCATTTTACTCCTGATTTTAATCAATTGCTAGGACACATGCTCACTTTTGAGCAGGACATTAAGGGAGATAATGATAGGAGTGCAAGTCAAGCTATGTACTCCAAGGACAAGAAAAAGAATGGCAAAGGGAAGCATTCAACTGATGATGAAGGATCTTCAAGCCAAGCTAACTTTACAAAAGGAAAGATGAATTTTAGAGGTAAAGAAAGAGGAGGTAAGAACAAAGATAATACTAAAGTTTGTTGGATTTGTGGCAGAACCAATCATTTGGCAAATGATTGTTGGTATAACAATCAAAATGGTGGAAGCAATAATCAGAATTTTAATCAGAGAGGTAGAGGAGGCAGAAACCAAAGAGGCAATTTCAGAGGAAGAGGTGGTAGGACATCATATGCTAGAGGAGGTGGAAGAAGTTTTCAACCTCAGTCCTACAACAACAATTATTATAACTATGCATCAGATCAGAAGGCTGATATGACTCTTATCTTGAATGCAAATCATGAATCAGTAGGAGAAGATCAAAGGGTGTTTTATATTGACTCAGGATGTAGCAATCATCTGAGTGGCAATATATCCTTGATGCCTGATATGGAAGCAAAGGTGAATGGACATACAGTTCAAACAGGTGACAATACCAAACATAAAGTGGAGAGCATTGGATCAGTGAAGACAAAGAGTGGAAGTACACTCTTGAGCAAGGTACTTTATGTTCCTACTATTCCTAAAGATTTGATAAGTGTAGGGCAAATTGTGGAGAAGGGATATGAAGTCAGATTCACAAATGATGGTGTCTATGTGCAAGATCCAAATCAGGGATATAGAAACATAATTGCAGGTAAAAAGGAAGGAAGGTTGTTTACTCTCAAAGTCCAAGGTAATGTGGGACATGCTTTATTTACTTATGGAAGTCAAAAGATGTCTGAGTTAGACCTATGGCATAAAAGGCTAGGACTATTCAATGAGAGAGCTATAAAGGAAATGTCAAAGAATCAAGTGGTGCTTGGTTTGCCAAAAATTGAAGGGCAACACATGGTGTACAAGTGTGAAGCTTGTCAATTAGGTAAAGCACACAAAAGCTCATACAATAAATCAGGGTACAAGTATTCAAATATGGTTCATACAGATGTGTGGGGTCCCTTAAGGGACTATAGCATAAATGGATCCATATATTATGTGTTGTTTGTTGATGATGCAACCAGATGGATTACTTTATATGTAATCAAGGATAAATCAAAAGTCTTCAAGACATTCAAACATTATCATGCTTATGCAGAAAGGATTACAGGATAAAAGCTTAAGAGGTTGAGATCAGATGGAGGGGGAGAGTATTTCTCTAAAGATTTTGATGATTATTTGTGGAATGCAGGTATAAAGAGAGAAGTAACTTGCAGGTACTCTCATCAATAGAATGGAGTTGCAGAAAGAAGAAATAGAACTCTTGTAGAATTTGCAAGAGCAATGATGAAGGAAAAGAATTGTCCAAATTACTTATGGGCAGAAGCTATCAACACTGCAACATACCTTGTGAATAGGTTACCTTGTAAAGCTTTGGATGGAAGAACTCCTTATGAAGCATGGTGGGGTAAGAAACCTACTCTTGATCACTGTAAAGTATTTGGATGCTTATCATATGCTTATGTTCCTTCACAATTGAGACATAAGCTAGAACCCAAGCAGAGAAGTATGTGTTTATTGGGTATGATGATAGACAAATGGGTTACAGGTTGTGGAGTCCATCCACAAAGCAATTTCTTGTTACCAAAGATGTTACATTTGATGAGCAAAGCACATGGTATATTGGGTCAACAGATGATTATGCAGATGACAAAGAAATACAAAGGAAAGGGAAGGCAAAAGTAAATGTGTATGAAGAAGATATGGATGATGTTGACTATAAAAGTAAATTGCAGGATAATGTAGAAGATGGGCCAAGATTTGATCCAGAATCAAATGTGGCTGAGACTTCAAGAAGTGCAAAGGTCAGAAGATCCTCAAGGGAAAGGAAAGAGCCTATAAGGTATAGTTATGATACATCTTTTCTAACAACAAAAGATTATGCTTACGTTGTGAAGACAGAAGAGGATCCAATTACATATGAAGAAGCTAAAGGTAAACAGAATTGGGAGAAGGCAATGCAAGAAGAGTATGATGCTCTACTTGAAAATGAAACTTGAGAATTGGTGCCAAGACCAAAGAATCAGAAAGTCATTGGATGTAAGTGGGTGTATAAAACAAAAAGATTTGTAGATGGTAAGGTGTCTAGATACAAGGCTAGACTTGTGGTCAAAGGTTCTGCCCAAACTTATGGGGTAGATTATGATGAAACCTTTAGTCCTGTTGCTAAGATGTCTACAATTAGATCATTGATTGATATTGCTGCTTGTAAAGGATGGAAGTTATCACAATTAGATGTGAAGAATGCATTTCTAAATGGATACATTGCAGATGAAGTATACATGGAGCAACCAGAAGGCTTCATGGATTCAATTGGATCAGATTATGTGTGTAAGCTCAAGAGAGCTTTGTATGGGTTGAAGCAGGCTCTAAGAGCATGGAATTACAGGCTTGTTAAGTTCTTGAGTGATTGTGGATTTCAAGCATCAAAGGCAGATAGTAGCTCGCTAGTAAAGGCAAGTGAAAATGGATACATATACATGTGTATTTATGTTGATGATATTATTGTCACAGGTACAGATGCTCAAGGAATCAATGAACTTAAGAAACAAATAGAGAAGGATTTTAAGATAAGTGATTTGGGAAACTTATCTTATTTCTTAGGAATGCAGATTGTGTATACTCAACATGGAGTATATGTTACACAAGAGAGGTACTTGAAGAATCTTCTAGTCAAGTTTAACATGGAGGATTGCAAGCCTTCAAGCACACCACTGGAGGTAAATCATAAGTTGAGCAGGTATGGAGGTGAAGAATTTAATGACATGAAGAAATATCAGAGTTTGGTAGGTAGTTTAATCTATGCTACCTTAACAAGGCCAGATCTATCATATGCAGTAGGTGTGTTATCACAATTCATGCATTGTCCAAAGAAGACTCATTGGATTGCAGCTCAAAGGGTACTCAGATATATCAAAGGAACCCTAAGTGAAGGTTTGTATTATGGATTTACTTCTGACACAAGAATCAAAGTGTTTAGTGATGCAGATTGGGCAGGTGATTCAGATGATAGAAGGTCTACTCATGGATATCTCTGTTATATTGGAGATAAATTGGTTTCTTGGTGCTCAAAGAAGCAACATACAGTTGTTTTGTCATCCACAGAAGCGGAGTATAAAGGAATGGTAGAGGCTGCAAAAGAAGTAATATGGTTAAAGACTTTGTTGAAAAGTTTTGGAACTGATCAGAGTACTCCAATTATTTTTGGAGACAATATGAGTTCTTTGTATTTGGCAGCTAACCCTGTTTTTCATGCCAGGACTAAGCATATAGAAATTCAATATCATTTCTTGAGAGAAAAGGTACTTGATAAAGAGATTGAAGTGATGTATACTTCAACAAAAGAACAAGTTGCAGATATGATGACTAAAAGCTTGGATGGACCTAAGCTACAGAGATTCAAAGAGATGGCATGAGTGAAGAAGAATGGAATAATCACAATTAGTGATTGAGGGGGAGCTGTTGGAACAAACCAATCACAAATTGGTGATTATGAATACCTTGAATCAAGCTTATGATCAGATTGAAGTGGAAATAAGACACTTGAGAGAGTGAAGAGATCTCATAAGTGAAGTATGTATACATATGTACATTATAGGTGGAAATTCTTGTAATCTGAGTATAGATAATCCTTAGGATGATAAGGAGTAAGGTAATAGACGCGGGATAAGTCTAAAATTATATGTATATAAGTCAATGATGTAAAGAAATATGTATGAGAGTCATTAGAAGATAAGTTTTCGAGAGATAGATGTGAAGAGAGTTTTTTCCTCAGAAAATAGCGACGGGTTTTTCTCTGAGTTCTCTCAGTCTGATCATGTGGATCAGAAATCCTTTTGTACACATCTATTCTGAAAGTTAATGAAGCTATGTTCAATGTTTCATAGACTAATTCCTTTCCTACTGTGAGAATGATCAATAGGAACATTTGTATGTAAAATCTGTAGACAGGCTTCTCAGAGTCGCGCACTTTTCCATGTCAATGTTTTGCTTAGATCTCATTGCATAGTGTAAAGTTTTTAATCATTGAGCATTCAAAATCTAAGTTAGAAGGTAAGGAAGCTATGGCTAAGAGCATTTAGCAAAACGGGATTTGTGTTGTGAGAAATCAACTTAAGAAGTTGACCATGTCAAAGTCGCCATTCCTGGAAGACAGTTTTTGACATATCTTTGATCTTAAGGATCAAATCAAAGTTTTAATGATTCTTTTGAAGGTTCAATAGCTGATATGATTGCGCAAAGATAGTGTGAAGACTTGTGCATCATAGATTTGAAGAAATTTAAAGATATGTGCAGGTAATGAAATCAATTTCTGAAGCAGACTTTGTGAAGAAAGAATTTCTTCACTCAGAGAAGTGTTAGTGGAAGTTTTGATAAAAGAAAACAATATTTGTGTAAAGTTTGATCCATAACTGATATAGAAGTGTTCTTAGATCAGTATAGATCAGACCTTTGGAGATTAAGAGGTCTCCAACACTCCCAACTCTGTTTGTAGATGTTTGCTAATGACACCAATCTTGTTCTAAATGTTGATGTTGTTTCTCTTAACACTTTCTTCGACTGCCTTAATTTGTTTTGTTTGGCTAGTGGTTCAAAGGTAAATCATTGCAAAACAGGTTTTAACGCATCTAACAATCTGGTTCCTGATTACATAACCAAGCTTGGATGCTCTATTATTAAAGAAGGTGAAATATTCAGGCTGCCTGGCATCCCCATGGGTTTTAATGTTTCTTTTGCTTAGAAGGGGACTAGGTTTATGAGAAATCCAAAAACAATATGCTAATGTGGTATGATGCTAACAATTCCCTCCCCCATAGGACTTTCATTTTAAACACTTACCTTTTGCCTAAGCTTGTTTATTCCCTATCTTGTTGGTCTCCTTCTAATAAGCAATTGGAATAGGTTTTGTCCTTGGCTAAAAGATTTCTTTGGGGTGGTACAGCTGTGCATAAAAAAATTGTGAAAGTCTCTTGGGATACCTCCTATTTGCCGAAATCTCAGGGAGGACTGGGCATTCTATGTTCCAAAAAAATGGCAGACAACATGTTGCTAAATGGATCTTAAGAAGTATTGGTAATAATGAAATTTGGGCTGTCCTAATTCACAGATCTATTGATACATTCTATATATGCAATTACAGGTCATGATCAAACATCAAATTATGGGATATCATAGCCTCCCCTATTCCCATCTCCCATGTTGGAAGTCCCTTGATTTGCATATTTTGGAAAGCTTGGTTCAAAGCTAAAGGTCATTTTTCCCCTACCAATAGTCTATCTGAAGTCTATGGTTTTTTTGTGCAGGAATCTCCTTGGTTTGGCTGGTTAGCTTCTTGGAACAATTGCAATCTTGCCATCAAGGAACGTAAATGTCATAAAGCATGATTTATGTCCTCGAAGGACGTCATGGATTGAATAGGAGTGCCCAAAGGCTTAATGATCCCTGTAAGGGGCTAGTTTAATCATCTCAACACACAATGGTAAGGGAATGTCCCATTGCAACCCATCAAGGTTGAAATCTAGCCCCCAACCTTGAGAGGTGAAGGACCCAACCGGTTGAGCTCACGTGTGTGGACAATTTCTCTATATTTGAAAGCACTCAAATGGACTCTTTTGCAAAATCAAAAACACATCAAGGAGCTTTTGATTTTATTTGGAGTGCATGAATATATCTAGTTTATCTTCACTGGTTTGACAAATAGAACACATTTGTTAGTCACACTAGCTGTAAAGGCCCTCCTTGCAATCCACAAGCCTTGATGCATGATGAGCCACAAAAAACACTATGTTTGAATTCCAATTGATAGTGCCAAATACAGGTAAACCTATAGTTCCATTGCATGATATTCCATTGAAGTTGGTGTTTAACATTTTACATCTTCTACTTTATCTTTAAACATTTATGCATGTAATCAAGATCTCGCTAATGTTCTTCTATTTTCCACTATGAAGCATCCATTTATAACATGCACCCTATTTTTGATATCCTCTTCACATCATATGGATAGGTTGAACCTAGTTGGATTATCCATTGACTCATGAATTGAACACTTATTATCTATTATGGAATGATTGAGTTATTAGAGTTTATTATTGAGATATTAATGGGCTTTGTGTTTTGATTTAGCAGTTGAAGGTTCGTGAGGGATTGGATAAATTTGGATGTGTTTGGACACAAATATGAGAAATTATATTTTGTAAATAAAGACCCAAGTAGAGGGTTATTTTTAGAAAGTCATAAAAATAGCTGTTAAGATAAGGATTGCTATAGATGATGATTTTTGTAAATAAAAGATAAAGCTGCCTGTAAAAGAGAGCAACTTCTACTTTTATGCCGTCTTTTCAAAGCACTGCCCTCATTGTAATCTCTATTTTGGACGTAATAAAAAAATCTATAAATAACACACTGTAGACTCGTCCAATAGAGTACATGGGGGGAGATTGCATCCAATATTGTGTACTATCTTGTCTATTGTGCATCTCTGTTTCTGTGTGTTTTAGATTTCATCTTTGTGTCTATGCACGCATGTCTGTAAGATCTTGCAACAATGGTATTAGAGCCTATGCATGTCACTACAGAGGGGTTTTGGCACTATTCATTTTTGCACTATGATCACTTGTTCGGCATCCAATTGCTATCCAATTTTGATCCCAAGACCTATCGCGATTTTGGTTTTCGTTTTAATTCAAGTTTCCAATTCCAATTTTTGTTTTTGTTCCTATTTGCGTTTCCATTTCTAGTTTCTATTTCACTTCTAGTTCGTGAACCTAAACCTCTAGTGTATGCCTACAATTTCCTCCTAGGTTTATACCTATGTTTACACCTACATTCGTTCACTCCTTTGGCTTACTCTAAGGCATCGGCTAAGGCATCAATCAATGTATAAATTTGGCATCTTTGGATTCCTTGGCACCAATGGCTCTTATTGACAATCATTGGCTACACATGAACACTCTTTAATTAAGTAGTGAAATAAGGAGACTCTCATATACCAAGGAGGGGATTTGAACCCAAAACATCACATTCACAAGTCAAATGTTTTACCATTACACTATTCACTTGTGTTATCACTCTGCTCCTTTTTACTTATATTTAACATAACTTTAATCTCTTTTACTTTTTTAATTCCCAAGAACCACTCTTAACGTTTCCATTTGAATTCAAGAATTTTCAAAATTGTTTTCACATCTTTAGAAAGTCGGTTTCCTCTCCTACACACCCATGGACCCTATGCATACCATGGAGGACTTTGGTGAATCGCCTCTATCTAGGGTACCGCTTGAACAATAGTTGGAGCTCCTGTGGCATGAACTTTGAGGTGCCCAAATGAGATATGAGGATGTGACAAATTATTTCAAAAGATGCATTTTGAGGAGGAGAAACTTGCAAGGGTGGTGAAGGCCATTGTTACCACTCAGGCTAATGGCACACATTCCAAAGATTAGTATCAAGAACTTCCAATTTTCACAGTTTGATGGCCATAATGATGGCCAATTTGTTTTATCATGGTTATCCCAGTTTGATGATTTTTATTTAGATGAATCCTACTTCAAAAATGATAAGGTGAACTTTGCTACTAATTATTTATTATGGAAGGCCCCACTTTGGTGGAATGTTTTACGTCATTGTGTATATTGTCCTATGACATGGAAGGCCTTTCAAGAGAAGGTTAAGGAGTCTTTTCTTCCCCTTTAGTTCCATCTACATGTTCATCATTCGTGGACCACATTCACATGGAAGGAGGTTGATACCATTACAACTTACACTAAACGATTTTGGCAAAGTCTTTTACTTGTTCATGTGCTTGAAGATGTTCCTAAAAATACCCTACAGAGGAAGTATGAAAACAGTTTGAAGATGAGGATCCAAGCCAAGCTTCACAAACTCCGGCTTATAATGATTTACAAAGCTATTTATTTTCCTCATGATGTAGAGAAGGAGTTTCAATGGATTACCAAGTTAATCCATTTGCAAAAACCACATCAACAAAAACCTTTTGACAAAATCTTATTCTCCTTGATTATCAAACTTTCCTTCTTGTTTTCTTCGATCACTTGTTTGTCATAGGAATAAAATCGAGCATGAGAAGCAAATAAATAGGTTTTAGTATGTTAAGTACGCACACACTTTTAGTTACTTTTCCAAAGTGAACTAAAATATTTAGGACATATAATTTCCAACCAAGGAGTGCAAGTAGATCCAAACAAAATTAAAGTCATTGTAGAATGGCCTATACCTCAATCAGTCAATGATGCATGTTCTTTTCTTGGGTTGATTGGTTTCTTATCAACTGAGGTTAGTTGTTTTTTTAAATAAGGATCATGTTATCACTTATGGGATGATTGAGTTATTGAAGTTTATTATTGAGATATTAATGTGCTTTGTGTTTTGATATAGAAGCTGAAGGTTCATGAGGGCATGGACATATTTAGATGTCTCTAGACAAAAATAAGAGAAATTATAATTTGTAAATAAAGCCCTGCATAGAAGGCTCTTTCTAGAAAATCATAAAAATAGTGTTAAGATAAGGATCATTGTAGATCATAATTTTTGTAAATAAAAGATAATGCTCTCCATAAAAGAGAGCAAATTTTTTCTTTTATGCCTACTTTTCAATGTGCCATCCTCATTGTAATCTCTATTTTGGATGTAATGAAAAAAAACTATAAATACATGGACTCTGTAGAGTCGTCCAACACAGTGCATGGGGGAGATTGCATGCAATATTGTGTACTATCTCATCTACTATGCATAAGTTCCAATAACACCATTCATGTGTAGGTCTTTCCAAACCTTAATGCCTTGTTTGTAAAACTTATGAAACTTGAGGTTATGCCCCAAATTAAATCTCTTAGCATGCCAAAAGTGATGTTTTGGGTCCATAAGAAAGGAAGATCAAAAACTTTCTTGTGTACAAAAGGATACTACTAGTAGATAGATGGTCTTTCTACCTTAGTCTCCACTTGAGATAAATCATCTCTTGATTGTAATTAATAAAATAATCATGACATTGTTCAAGCAACTATTTCTTAATTTCAATCATCATCCATCTTTTAGATCTTATAACCTTGGCTAGGATCTTATAATGGACAATGAGCTTCTAAATTTTTCAAGCTTTGATAAGAGAATGCATGTTAAAATTGTAAATAACAATCAAGTAAAGTTTTGTTTTAATGCCATTTCTTTTGAGTAGATTGATATCCATGTGGGCCCAACTAGATTACTATTTACTACTCACAAAACTAGAGAACTTTTACTGTAGCTTTTAATTTACCAAAGAGTGGGGCTAGCTATGAAGTTATCACCATTTTCTTTGTTGCTCCAAGTGAAAGTTATCTCTTTTGAAACACCTAAAAATATTTTTATCAATCATTTCCTATTGCCACACTTATGCTTGACCATTGACAATTGCCATTTATTTTTAAACATGTCATCAAATGCAGGATTCTTGCTACAGATTTTCTACTTGGAGGTTATGATCAGTGGTCTATACTTCGTCTACTTCCTCCTTAACTAAAGGAATCAAAAATTTCTTCAATATGACCCCAAAAGGACAAGTATTCGTGTGGTTTAGGGAAACCCCATGTCTGGTCTTCTTTAATATTTTTATTTCTTTATAAATTGAAGGATATCCTTTATCATGTGACCCACTTCAAAATACTTGATGTAGATATTGGTGTTGAGAGTTCCATGCTCCACACTTTTGTCCAAAGCTACTTTATACTATTTTCATTCTCATGCTTGTTGATATATGTATCAATAATGATGTGTGTGAACACACTTAGGACCATCAGGATACTTTTTTCCCTCTTTAGGAGGTTTTTTCCCCCTACTTGTATATATGCCTATAGCCCTACAGTTTGCTTATCTTTGTACATTCACTTGCTAACTCATTCAGTGTTGTGTTGTGTTTGAAGCTTCTTCGTCTTCTTCCTTGTGTTATTTGCATGCTTCCACAAGCCTCAAAATCCAACAATTCATATCAGAGCAAGTCATCACTTCATCTAGGGCATCATCAATAGCCCTCCAATCATTGTCTGAGAATCAATTTGTCAGCATACTCAGGTTGATTAGGAGTTCAAAAAAAACTTTGCTATGTGGTGTCAAAATTTTGATATGAGATCATTTTGACCTCCAATGCACTATTGCAATGCCTGCATAGGCAATTTCATCCTTTTGTGCCAAACATATATACAAGTTTCAATTTTCCATTACAAGTGCCTCAAAGTTTGCTACATGTTTAGTAGAGCTCGACAGGATAGTTCTGTTCAACTTTTCGAGATATAATCATTTTTTTGCATCAAGGTATTTAGTTAGCGGCCATGGTTCAAAGCAATGATGTATTCTATATGTTGGCTATTTTTTTTTAATGGAGGTTCAACCGAAGCCTACTCCCTCGAGCTTTAAGTTTGAAATTTCAACTTTACAAGTGAATGGGCATAGTACCCCTATGGGACCCCCCATATCCTAGAAAGCAGGGGTTAGAGTGCTGAAAGGTAACACAAGAGAGGATTGCCAAAAGACACCTTCCTTTGGGAACTACCTTTACTTTGTGACTTTTATTGATGAATTTTCTAGGCATGCATGGATTTCTCCATTGAAAGCAAAGTCCAAAGTTTTTATGTGCTTCAAACAATTTTTTGTTATTGTAGAAAATTTGTCAGCATGTAAATTGGGCACTCTCCATTCGGATTGAGGGGGTGAATACATGTATTTTGATTTTAATGTATTTCTAACTAAGCATGGGATAAAACATCAATGTATAGTGTTGTATACACCTCAAAAAAATGGAGTCGCTAAAAGAAAGAATATGTCTCTCATGGAGACGATGAGGTGTATGGTCAAAAGTCAGGCTTTGCCATATAACTTTTGGCTTGAGGCTATTATGTGTGCATCATATGTACTTAATAGGTGTCTCACAAAAGCACTGCATTCGATCACTCCATACGAGGCTTGGCATGGTCGCAAAAAATGTATTTGGTTTGTCTGGCATATGTATTAGTGCCTAAACAATGATGCAAGAACTTGGATGACAAAGCAATGAAGTGTGTTTTTGTTGGGTGCAGTTATTAAAGTAAAGGCTATTGTTTGTACCATCCATAGACTAAACACATTTTGGTTAGCCGTGATGTTGTTTTCGTGGAAGATGCAATTGAGCCATTACTTTCATGTATTAAGGAGACATTAGTTAGCTCCAAGGATGTGTATGGCACTTTGCTACCTCTTTTTAGAGGTGAATAATCAAGTGCTAGTCCAAATAAGGCAATTTATCAACATTTATAGGTTTTAAATGATGATGAAGATCATTGTATTTCTGATGTAGATTTACATGATGCACTTGTTGATGAGAAGGCTGACATAGAAGAGGCTAAAACTATGCTTAAGTGGTTGGTATAGACTTTGAGAGATAGCAAATTAGATGCAGCTCTATCATATCCTACACAGTCAGACTCTTATAGTGCTTCTTTTGCATCATATTTATGTGCAATGGTTGTCTTTAGTCTTTGCAATGAGAATGATCCTATTTCTTTTGATGAGGCACAAAATTCAAAGAATTGAATGGCTACAATGCAATTAGAATATGATAATATTATGAAGAATGGAACTTGGTCATTGTGTGATTTTCCTCTAGGAAAAAAGGCCATTGGAATTAAATGAGTATACAAGCTGAAACATAAGCATGATTGAACAGTTGACAAGTTTATAAGGCATGGATTGTGGAAAAACCTGTTGGAACATCAAGCTTACAATATGCTTGAGGTGGATTTGATCTACATCAAAGGCTATCACGTCGAAAGAATATCCATTGGAGAGTTCTTTTTTCTTATGCTCACTTATTGTATTTTTTTTTAAGATATATCATGGATCTTTTACCATTGTAAAAGCGTTGAACTTTACACATGTAAAATTAGAAAGAGAGAGCCTAAATCCCAGGAATTTGTGGTGGTTGAGTTGCATTCAATCAAGCAATCAATCACCTAAAAGTAGATCAAACTAGATCTTCACTTTTCCTAGATTGTAGGAAAGTGAATTGATTCCCTCCAAAAACCATTCCCACCTTCATTTGAATTCAAAATCCACTTGAAGTCGTGGAACACTCTTAGAGTCTATATAAAGACTTCAAATCACTTGTACAATACATGGAAGCAATATAACTACACTTGTAACCATCATTGTCTTGCTCCTTCAATTCTCTGCATCATCTTCTTCACCAATAGTAATCTTGCAAAGGATGTTGGGCTCTCTACAGAGCTCAAAATTAAGTGCAACTCCACTCATTAGAAAGGTATTAGTGTATAGTTTATGCCTATAAATTTTCATATGCTTTGGTTCAATAGATTGAGAGAAATCTCAATTTTTCTGTGTTGGGATCAATCTTTGCATATTCCTAAAAAATAGGAGGTACCACCGTTGAGTGTTTGATTCATTCTTATAGCATATTTTGCTTATTCCTTATAATTTTGTGCATTATATACACTCAACCCTATTTGTATCACTCCCATAAAAGTATGTTTTCTAATTGTAATCATGATCGTCGCTATGGGCATTTGAAGTTCATTGTCTCTTCCATAGATAGTAAGTTTTTTGAGCTACTCAACATGCGAACCTATCTGTTTTGTATCGACTCTTTCTCCTTGATGGTCCAAAGTACATAGTGCATTTATTTGCACTTATCGCATGACTATAAGTTCTATTTCAGTCTTCATAAGCTCAAGGGCTGGTCTTGTGTCAGTTGGCTGGACCAAACTTCGTCACTTCGAAACGCACTTTTCTACCTCCTACAAGCTTCTCCAAGTTCTTTGAGTGGTATCAGAGCTAGATCAAGATGGGTGACGGATTTCCCTCAGTGATCAAGAAGCTTGATCGACACAACTACGCGGCTTGGCAAATCAGAATGGAGGCCTATTCGCAAGGTAGAAATCTTTATGGAATTGTAGCAAGTGATGAAGCTATGCCTATTCCAAGATCCAAAGGAGGACCTATACAAGAGGAGACAGATAAGCTCACACTTTGGTGTGCAAGGGATGCTCAAGCAAGGTCATACATACTAAACTCTATCTTTGACTTTCTATTACCACAGATTAGAGGATGCAAGACATCTCAAGAGACTTGGAATGCCCTTGAGACTTTCTTTTTTGCTAGTATCGAAGCAAGAAAGAATCATCTTTGGAACGAGTTCATCCAAATGAAGAAGACATCCAAACAAACCATCACAGAGTTTGTTATCAAGGTCAAGGAGGTTGTGGATCAGTTAGCATCCATTGGAGAGCTGTAAGAGGTAAGCTAGATGAAAGGGCAACAAAGGTAGTGTTTATTGGATATGATTCAACTCATATGGATTATAGGTTCTATAATCCTTCAACCAAGAAATTCACTATAATTAGATATGTTGTGTTTGAAGAACACAAGTCTTGGTATAATGAAGACAACAAAAGGTAACTCTACCATACGATCTTGATTCTGATTCTCATCAATTAGGAAGCAAGCATGATACACAGGTCCAGGATCCCAAAAGTGATACAGATGATGACCAAGACAAAAGGGAAAAGGATTACAAGCTCTAGATGTCAAGAGGCAAAGCAAAGATGCAAGAGGTTAGAGAATGCTCCAAAAAAGCACCTAGAAGATCAACAAGAGAGAAGAGACAGCCAAAAAGGTATGGATATGATTCCACATTTTTTACAAAGCATTCAATCTACTTGGCAAAAGATTCAATTTCAGAGGAACCCTCAACCTATGAAGAGGCAAAGGGAAACCCTAATTGGGAAAAGACCATGAAAGAAGAAATAGATGCATTGAAGGAGATGGACACTTGTGATTTGGTTCCAATGTCTCCAAATCAAAAGGGTAGTAATTGGTTACAGATGGGCATATAAGGTTAAAAGAAATTCAGATGGATCTGTTTGTAGGTACAAGATGCTCACAAAGTCATGGTATAGACTATGAGGAAACTACAATCAAGACATTGATAAGTGTAGCTGCTGCAAGGAATTGGAGACTCCTCCAACTTGATGTGAAAAATACATTCTTAAATAATTGGATAAGTGAAGAGGTATACATGTCACAACCACCAGGTTTTGAAAACCCTAATCATCCATCTTATGTTTGCAAACTTAAGAAAGCATTGTATGGATTGAAACAAGCTCCTAGAGCTTGGAATTATAGGTTGGTTACATATCTTCAAGATCAAGGGTTCAAACCTAGCAGCTCAGATCCTTCTCTATTCATCAAAAGGGATCATGATGAGGTTATCTATCTATGTGTATATGTAGATGATATTATTTGATAGGTGATGATCTAAATGGCATTCAAAGGATCAAGAGACACATGCAAGAGGAGTTCAAAATCAATGACTTAGGTGAGCTCACATATTTCCTAGGTATGCAAGTGATATACACATATGAAGGAATGTATTTGACTCAGAGAAGATACATTTAGGATCTTCTTCTCAAGTTCAAAATGGAGAATACTAAACCTACATGTACACCTTTGGAGATGAATCATAAACTTAGTGTTTATGAAGGTGAGAAAATTGAAGACATAAAAGAATATCAAAGCTTGGTAGTTAGCTTGATATATGCTACTCATACAAGGGTAGATATCTTATATAATGTGGGAAGTCTGTTCACAAGCTCATCCACTCAAGCTCTTGGCAAGAGTGGTCGCTCTCTCTTCATGGAGTCTCCATGCTCATATAGTATGTAAGTTATTTCCATTTCAATTCACTCACCATGTTTTCATATCTTTTGTTCCTTCCTCCATAGCTTGGTTAGCGTGCAGATGCTAGTAGAGTAGGAGTAGTGCTTCTTCATTTCAACATGGTATTTAAGCATAGTTTATTCTTTTAAAGTTTCAATAGTTTAAGTTCATGGTTTTAAGATTCTTCTTCAATTTCTCTTTTCCAACCCTTCATCATTATATGCTACCATTTTATTGGTATTTGAGTCTTTCATCATTTTATCTTCCTCCCACCCTCGTCATTTTTTTTCCATTATGAAAATTTCCATCCTTACTCTTATTTCTTAGATTAAAAAAAAAAACTCAAAATAAAGTGCTTTTCATCACTGGCATCTAAAATAACAAGCTCTAAGTAGTAATGGGGTCGAATGCAAAACTGAAGAAGAAAATAGTGCTATTATTGTCGACCACTTCTCTTAACTCCTAGGGGTCTCAATGCCCCTTTCCCCTCACAGGCGGGATTGCATGGCGACCATCTCGAGAGTCTCTCTCAAGAATACCGCATAATCTAAAGTCTATCCTTGATGCACCCATTTCAGATAATGAGATTCTTGAAGTTATCAATATGCTCCCCAATGGGAAAAGCCTGGGTCTTGATGACCTCACAAATGATTTTTTCAGGTCTTTCAGAAAGGTGGTGGCCACTCCCTTGTGCTTGGTTTGGCAAGAGGTATTGGCTTTTAGTGTGCTTCCCAAATGCCTAAAAAATGGTGTCACCAAGCTTATCCATAAAAAGCTAACAAGAATAGGATTGAAAACTGGCGCCCGAAAGATTCTTGTGAAAGCAATTGCCAACATAATTTCTTACCACTTGAAGAGGTGGCTTAGTGAGGTTCAAAAAGGATTCATCAACGGTATATCAATATTGGAAGTTATTATTGATATTTGGGAAGGTCTTGATTTTGCTCAAGAGTCTGAGCAAAATGTGGTATTCCTTAAAATCAACTTTGACAAAGCCTACGACAAGCTAGAATGGGGATTTGTTCTCTAATCTCTTAAATACCTCAGCTGCAGTCAGAAATTCACTAAAATGATTGCTACATTGTTGGGGAGCGCATTAACATAAATAAATAACAACGGTCAGTTATCAAAGGCTATCAGATTAAAATGCTCTATTAGGCAAGGGTGTTGGTTGGCCCCTCTGCTTTTCATTATTTCCATGGAGGGGCTCATCCGTCTAGTGCAACATCACATGGAAATGGGCCATATTAAAGGTCTCTCTCTACCTCTCAACCATGGTCAGATGATCATGAGGCTATTTGTAGATGACATGAACGCATTTGTGCATAATGACTCGACCATCATTGAAACCTTTTGGGGGTGCCTTGCCACTTTCTGTGAGGCATTTGGTTCCAAAATAAACCACTCAAAAACTGCTTTCAGAGCCATCATCGGACCCCCACCCCAACTACTAGTTGACCATGGTTGCCAAAGTATCCCCAGGGGTCTGGTCTTCCACCTACTTGGTATTCCGATGGGCTTTGGTGTCTGGATGGAGCAACAATGGAAGTGGATCCTTTCCAAACTAGAAAACAAGTTAGCACATTGGAAGGGCATGAAAATCAATCTTGTGGGGTGTGCCATGGTAATTAATACCTTACTCATCTCCTCGACCATTTACTTTCTCTCTTTTTGGAGACCGAAGGATCAAGAGCTTAGCAAATTGGAAAGAATCTACAAAAACTTTCTTTGGAGGGGGGACCACAACAAAAGGGGGGTTCCCACAATTAAATGGTCTACTTGCATCAGCCAAAAGGATTGTGGAGGCCTAGGCATTATGGATATTTAAGGCATGGCTGATAAGTTGGCGGCAAAATGGATCATCAAGGCTTGGTGCAACTGTAAGACCTCTTGGACCAAGCTTATTTTCAGGAACAAGAATGTGATTATGCAAGAGGGCCTCCATGGTTGGAAGGACTTGGGCCTCCTTACCCTTTTATTCTCCCTGATTTTGGTTTCCCCTAAAGGCTCGAATCTTGTGTGCCCCCTATGGAAGAGTTGGAACAAGTTCAAACAATTTGTTAAAATCAGAGAGGATTCGAAATGGGCGGTCGTTATCAGACAAAATGACTCAATCTAGTTTTTTATCACGGGTGTCAGGGATGTGACTTTCTGGAACCTCCAAAATTTAAGAGGCTCTAGAACAAGGGTTTCAGACATTGGAAACACCTCTAGAAATAAGAAAATGGCCAGTGGATCAGCTATGATGACATAGACCTTGAAATAAGAGTGAACTACAAAGAATGGACTCTCCTTCAGAGTAGATGTGTTTCCTGGGAATGATAAAAAGACATGACTCCTCATTGGGTCGGATCCATCATGCCATGAGGGTCTTATTTGGCACAATGACAATTGCTTGTCCAAAATTTCTTGAATCAAGGTGAACACGGACTATCATATCACGCTTAACAAGAAGTGGTGCCTGACTTGGACAAGGATGCATTGGGATCTGAAGTTCATGTCTATATGGCATCCCCTCATTGAGATAAAAAAGTGAGTTATGATGTGGCAAATTCTCCACCATGGTATCTGGAACAATTTAAAGGATAGCAAAATTTATGGGTCTCCACCATGGTGCAAGTGATGTCACCATAGCATTGAGGATCTAGGTCACATCTTCTTTGCATGCACCAAGTCTCTTCTGGTCGAGGAGACCCTTGGGAATATTTTGAGACTACAGGAACAAATCACCTAGAAGCAAGCGCTTCTGGGCGAAGCGATCAACTTCTCAGTGATACTGTGGAACACTATAAGAGGGGAAACCCTTTGGAAGATTTGGAGGGAGTGATGTGCATACAATTTTGGACACCCTCCTAAAGAGTGGTCGATTGAGATGTATCTGTTCCTCCTTGGCAAGAGAATCTCCAACTGTAAGAGGTCCCCAGCCTTTAGGCATCATAAATCGTTTCTCATGAAGAACAACAAGCTTAAACCCAAATGGGCCTTGCATGAGGGGGACGAGGAGTTTGTTAACCTCCTTTGTAACACTTTCTAGATCTTCAAGTTCTACCCATGCTTTGTGGGATTCGAGGGGTCACAAGGGCACTAATCCCATTCACTTGTAACTTGTTCTCATTTTTTTTTAATTAAAGCCTGGGAGAGTAGGCCAAGGCCAAACTTCCTTTTTGGAAAAAATTGAAAGTTATCATAAGAACTTCGATCAACCAATAATCTAAAAGTTGAGATTAGAGCTATAGCGCTTGCATTATCAAACATGTTTTGAGATTGTGATAAAATTTTATTGATGTGCTGATCTCCTTAATCATTAAATAGTGTATGTACCTAACATTCATTGCCATAAGCATATTTGCATCAAGACTTTTCACATATCTGCATCAAGACTTTGTTGATATATTTAGGTAGTGATGTGTGTGAACACTAGGGTACTTTTTTCCCTCTTTAGGAGGTTTTTTCCCCCATGTATATATGCATATTGCCCTAACGGGTCGCTTATCTTTGTACATTCTAGTGGTAATATATTTAGTATTGTGTGTTGTGCTCCAAGCTTCTTCTTCTTCCTTGTGTTGTTTGTGTGCTTCCGTAGACCTAAAGCTCCAACAATTGGTATCAGAGCAGGTCGTCGCTTCATCTAGGGCATCATCCACACCCCTCCGATCATAGTCTCAGAATCGCACAAAATTCGGTGAGCATACTGAAGGTGATTAGGAGATCAAAACTACTTTGCTTTCTGGTGCCGAAATGGTGATTTGGGCTTGTTTCAACCTTAGAATGCACTATCACAGTGCTTGTGCAAACTATTATGTCTTTTTGTGCCAAAGATGTATACAGGCTTCGGTTCACCAATATAAGCATTTCCAAGTCGGCTATAGGTTTAGCAGAACTCAAAAAGGTAGTTATGTTCAACTTTTTGTGATACAATCAATTTTCTGCATCAGTGTATTTTAGTCAGTGGCCATGGCTGAAAGTAGTGATGTATTCCATATGTTGGCTGTTGAGGATAAGTTGGATGGTACGAATTACCCATTATGGGCTTATATGGTGCATCATGTATTGGTCACAAAAGGATTGTGGAATATTGTGCAGGGTGTTGAAAAACATCCTATTACACCTACAAATACAAGTATTGAAGCTGATGCAGATGGCATCAAAGATGGTGATATTCTGCAAATTCCTATTTGTGTTATGGTTTTTGTTGCACTACTGCAGACCAAATTTGTTGGGATGGTAGAGATGCTCAGGCACATGCATTGATAGTCGTGTCTACCAAACGTGCCATTATTCCTCACATTCACTCTTACATAACAACTAAGAACGCTTGGGATACACTTACCACTTTATAGCATGCAAGGAATGAGGCTCATGTTGCTTACTCTGAAAACAATTAGAGAGTGAGCAAATGAATTGTTGGAGGAGATGGTGGATAGTCTTCAGAGATGAAGTGGTGCTGCAATCACTTGCTTCACACCAGCCAAGAACAAGTGATGGAGAGTGTATTGGGCCTATTTCACTTGATAATCATCACAAATAATCACCTATGTGCTTTGGAACATGATCCACTAATCAATGGATCAAAACAGATGAGTAGGAAATTGATCCAAGGCCATATACTTGCTATTTTATTATTTGCATATGTCTAATATAATGCACAATGCTCTTAGCTTGCTAGCAATTAGCCAAATTCCTTTTGGTGGTATCTAATTAACTTAGATAGCTACCACTCACGAGTGATTTCAATGAAAAAAGATAAACTACACACTGAGTATGATGTTTAGCGAATCATAGGACTTGCCCGACATTTTCGGGATGCATGAGACTATAGACAAGAGAGTAATGAAGTGAATATATCTCATGACTCATAAAAGCAATAACCAAGAAACTTTGTAGCTATAAACTAGACAATATATTGAATCTATTATGCTTTAAAGCACATCAAATGATCAACCATGCATTGAGAACAAGCTCTAAGAAGATCACTGATCTGAAGTAGTCATAGCAAAGAAGTAAAATGGATATATAATCAAAATGTATGTATTAGATCATGTAGAAGTACAATGTCATTGGAAATAATCTATTGTACAATGTGAGGGTAGTGATTGAGCTATGAAGTGAGCTCTCAAAGCACACAAGGTCCCCTCTCTATTGCTCTCCAAAATCGGGGCTTTTTTACACGTGTCTTTTGAACTACTTTTATAGTTGAGTTTGGAACCAATCTTTGAATTCAAATTCAATTGCTCACCTAAAAGTGAGTCCTAAACTATAGGAAATATTCTCTCATCAATCATATGCAAAATAATTTGAGATTTGATGCTTCCTAACTCCACGTGGAAGTAAGGCACTTTTACAAAGGTAAAAGGTAATTGATTCTACAAGGAATTGATCATATATGAATATATGAGAGATATGCTAATTATCCGAGTATGTGGGCTTGGATTCTCTTGCACCAATAGCTCCCCCTCAAGCCTAACAAGCTTGGTCTTTATTCCTTCTTGATCTCTTGCAAACCAATCATCAATTTGAACATGTTCATCTTAGTTCCATCTAAAGACTTTGTGAGTATATCTGCACATTGCAAATGAGTTGATACATAGGACAATTGAATGCCCTTGCTAAGAAATTTCTCCCTTACATAATGATAGTGCACTTCAATGTGCTTATTCCTTGCATGATATACATGATTAGCAGTCAAATGAAGTGAACTAGTGTTGTCTCCAAAAACCATTGGAGTTTAAGAATGTAACCCCAAATCTGTGTAGAGTTGCTTGAGCCACATAGCCTCTTGTGTTGCATTTGCTAAGCCTCTATATTCTTCCTCTGTAGATGATAATGCGACAATTGGTTGCTTCTTTGATGACCATGATATTAGCTTTGAACCTACAAAGGACAAGTAACCTGAGGTGCCCTCCTATCATCCTTGGAGCCATCCCAATCTGCATCAGAATACATCTTTATGTCCAAATCAAATGTGAATTGGTAAAACAACCCTTCATTTCTGGTACCCTTTAGATACTTTTGGATCCTCTTGGCAGCTTCCATGTGAGGCTTTCTTGATGTATGCATAAATTGACTTAATGTACTTACTCCATAAGAGATGTCCACTCTTGTTAGGGTTGCATACTTGAGACTCCCAACAAGTTTTTGTTAACTTGTAACATCCTCAAGAAGTTCTCCCTCATGAGAACTAAGCTTATGATTGAGTTCCATGGGGGTACCTACAATATTGGTGTTTTTTATATTGAAATTTCTCAACATATCATGAATATACTTCCTCTAAGTAATATACACACTAAAATATGTATACACAAGTTCTAAGCCAAGAAAGTATGTTAACAAACCAAGATCACTGATTTTAAATTCTTCCATCATTTGAGCTTTAACTTGTTTAATGCCATTAGCATCATTCCCTATAATGATGATGTCATCCACAAAGACACATAAGTAAATAACTTTTGAGTTGGTCTTCTTTATGAATAGAGAAGAATCTGCTTTGCTAGCAACAAATCCTTGATCTAGCAAATAAGTAAAAAGTCTATGGTTCCAAGCTCTAGAAGCTTGCTTTGGGCCATAGAGTGCCTTCCTTAGCTTGCATACATAACTTGATTTTTCCTTCTCTTCATACCATGGTGATTGATCCATGTACACTTCTTCTGATATCCATCCATTTAAGAATGCATTCTTAACATCTAACTGATATAGCTTCCAATTCTTAGAAGCAGCAACACTTACCAAAACCCTAATTGTCGGCATCTTAGCCACCAGTGAAAAAGTTTCTTCATAGTCCACTCCATGGGTTTGAGCAAACCCCTTTGCTACTAGCCTTGCCTTCTACCTACTTATAGAACCATCTGAGTTCTTCTTGATTTTATATATCCACTTGGATCCTATTACCTTCATACTTGGCTTCTTGGGAACCAAATCCCAAGTATTGTTTTCTTGAAGTGTGTCAACTTCTTCCTGCATGGCTTCTCTCCATTCCGTGATGCGTCATAACCATACCTTATTGGTTTTTTACTCTCCCTTTGAGATCTTCTGAGTGCTTGGTTGGAGGAATTTGGAATGTCTTCCAATTGCTTGAACTTGGTCTTGCCTTTTGACTTCCAGGCCTTGAGGTCAATCTGCTCTTCATCCTCTAAATTGACATCTTCTGGTACTTTTTGGTCTTCTTGAGTGAGAGTTGGAAAATCACTTTCCAAATTATAAGGTAACTTGATCTTCCTGTAATCATCTTCAAACCATGAATTATTTTCATCAAACACTACATCCCTACTAACTATAAACCCTTTATTAGTGGGATTGTACAACCTATAACCCTTATGGTTTTGGTCATAGCCAATGAATATACACTTTTCAGCTTTTGGATCAAGCTTCTGTCTAATCTGTGAGGGTATATGTGCATAAGCAATGCACCCAAAGATTTTACAGTGGTCCAATGAGGGTCTTCTGCCATTCCATGCCTCATAGGGTGTCATTCCATCCAAGGATTTGGATAGGATCCTATTAACCAAGTATGTTGCTATGGAAATAGCCTTTTCCCATAGGTAATTGGGTAGTTTCTTCTCATTCAACATTGATCTTGTAGCCTCTACTATCAATCTATTCCTCCCCTCTGCCACTCCATTAAGTTCAGGAGTATATCTTGTTGTGTCCTCTCTCTTTATACCTCTATCCTATAAGAATGAATCAAATTCATGTGAAAAATACTCACCACCTCCATCATATATGATCCTCTTCAAGCTTCTACATGTCTAATTCTCAACCAATGCCAAATACTTTATGAAACATGTAAATACTTCATCCTTATGCTTCATGAAGTAAAGAATTGTCCATTGTTTCCTGTGAGCTTTAACAAGTTGGCATGCTCCACATTTGTATATCATGTGTTGCTTGGACACATTTAGAATGCCAAGCACACTCTGATCCCTGTATATTTGCTTTAGTGTTATTTCTCCTATATGACCTAGCCTTTTATGCCATATCTCTAGTTCAGATAGGGTTTGAAGTGCAATATTTCTAGTGACTTCAATCTCAAATGTAAAGAGTCTACCAGATTTCTCACCTTTTGCAATCCTTTTGAAGTCTTGTTGAGGATCTTCCACATATGCTCCATGCCTTGTGAATCCTGTTGGAGTTAGACGTCTACGGAAGCACGCGAACAGCACAAGGAAGAAGAAGAAGCTTGGAGCACAACACACAAGACTGAATGTATTACTAGAGAATGTACAAAGATAAGTAGCCCATTAGGGCAATAGGCGTATATACAAGCCGGGGGAAAAAAACCTCCTAAAGAGGGAAAAAAGTGCCCCGGCGGTCCTAGAGTGTTCACACACATCACTACCTAAATATATCAACAAATCCCCCCTGGGAGTGATGCGGTGAACAAGGAGCTGGCACTCATGTATAAGGAAGTGCCGAGCTATGTGGAAATCACTCCACAAAAGGAAGTAAGCCCAAAGCTTTGCGGAAAGCTTCAAACTTCTCCCTAGGAAGAGCCTTCGTGAAAAGGTCTGCAATGTTTTCCTGCGTGGGCACATATGCCAAGCTGATCTCCCCAGCAGAGAACCTCTCCCTGACATAGTGATAATGCACCTCAATGTGCTTAGTGCGAGCATGGAACACAGGGTTCCTCGCAACTGCCAATGCGCTCTGACTGTCAGTGAAGATGGTGGTGGCAGAAGACTGGCCAACACCCAAATCAGCCATAAGGCGTCTGAGCCACACACACTCAACAGTCGCTGTGAAAGCTGCCCTATACTCAGCCTCACAACTGGAAGTGGCCACAGTAGGCTGCTTCTTGCTCAACCAAGATATACATACATGCCAAGCCTCATATGGAGTGATAGACTACAACGCTTTCGTGGGACACCTGTTCAGTACATACGCTGCACACATGACAGCCTCAAGCCAGAAACTATGTGGTAAAGCCTGACTTTTGACCATGCACCTTGCCATCTCCATGAGTGACCTGTTCTTTCGTCCAGCAACTCCATTCTGTTGAGGTGTATACGGCACTGTACACTGGTGTTTTATCCCACGTTCAGCCAGAAATGCATTAAAATCTGAAGACATATATTCCCCCCCTCGATCAGAACGGAGGGTGCCCATTTTACATGCTGACAGATTTTCAGCCAAAACCAAAAACTGTTTGAAGCACGTGAACACTTCGGACTTTGCTTTGAGTGGATATACCCATGCATGCCTGGAAAAATCATCAATGAAAGTCACGAAGTAAAGGTAATTTCCAAAAGAGGGTGTCTGCATAGGACCACAGACATCACTATGTACAAGCTGCAATTTCTGCATAGCCCGAACTGAACCATCTTTTGGAAAGGAAGAACGCTGCATTTTGCCCAAAATACAGCCTTCACAAACATGTTTTCCAGGTGCCTCAAGTTTGGGCAAAGAGGACACCATTTCAGATTTCTGCAGGCGTAACAAACTAGCAAAATTCAGATGACCAAAGCGTGCATGCCAAAGCTTTGCATCTGACATAGCCTGAGAATCATGAACTGCACATGCCGAATCATTCATAGATTTTTCATAGTCTATGAGCTTATACAGCCCACAACATAAAATGCCAGAAGCAATAATCACATCGCCATTTGAGAGATCATGGACTGTACACCTGTCATCAACAAATTTCACAACCAAGCCAATCTTGGCTAATGCAGAAACTGATAACAGGTTCTTTTTGATCCCTGGCACAAATAAAGCATCTGACAAAGTGAAAGAACTACCATCAGCAGTAGTCAGAATGATCTTACCAACTCCCTTAACAAGATAAGAGGAGTTATTGGCGCATGTGACAGTATTCCCTGTAGGGGCAGGCTCGAGTGAAGAGAAGAAACTGCGCTGCGAGGTAATATGTTTGGTTGCCCCACTGTCAAAGTACCAAACATCTGAGTCTACTGCAGACATGCATTGATCATGAGAAGATGGGTCAAAACTGCAGACAGTAGTAAACGCCCATTCTTCTTCCTGCACAAGATTTGCAGACTCTGTTTTTGGTGTAGAGGCCTCTGCAACAACCATTCCAGCCTCTTTCTTCTTTGCCTCTTTAGCAGCCAGTTTTGGACAGTTCTTTATAATATGATCATTTCCTTTACAGTACTTGCAGAACAATTTCTGCTTTTCTGATTTCTTCTCATCTTTATCCTGGTTCTTCGATTGTGCAGCATTTGCAGATTTCTGCTTACTAGTAGAAGAGCTCCATTTTCCTTTGCCCTTCTGACTAGCCAGGAAAGCTTGATCTGCAACACGCATAATGGACCTGTTCTGCCTGGACTGATCTTCCTGCAACAGAACAGAGACTAATTCCTCAAATGACAAGGCATTCGGATTGCCTTTCATCATCAATCGAAGAGTAGAGGCAAAACTCTTATATGAATCAGGAAGGCCATTCAGAACGGTCTGCACAAGTGAGCTATCTGGTATAACCTCATCAGCAGAAATCAATTGTTCCTTCAGGTCTTTGATCTTTGTAAGAAAATTGTCCATCGAATCACCTTCATTCATGTGCTCACTCTCCAACTGTTTTCGGAGGTAAGCAACACGAGCCTCATTCCTAGCCTGGTACAAAGTGGTAAGTGTATCCCAAGCATCCTTTGCTATTCTGCAAGAGCGAATGTGAGGAATAATGGCACGTTTGACAGACAAAGCTATCAATGCATGTGCCTGGGCATCTCTGCCATCCCAACAAATCTGCTCTGCAGTAGGTGCAACAGAAACAGCAGCACGAACAGGAATCTGCGGAATATCATCTTCGACACCATCTTCATCAACTCCAACACTTGTATTTGCAGTACCTGTCGTTACAGGTGTAACAGGACGTCTTTCAACACCCTGCACAATGTTCCACAATCCTTTTGCAACCAGTACATGTCGCATCATATAAGCCCATAATGGGTAGTTGGTACCATCCAACTTATCCTCAACAGCCAACATACGGAATACATCACTGCTTTCAGCCATGGCCGGTGACTAAAATACCTTGATGCAGAAAATTGACTGTATCTCAAAAAGTTGAACAGAACTGCCCAGACAAGTTCTGCTAGACCTGTAGCAGACTTCGAGACGCTTAAACTGGCGAACAGAAACTGGTATATACCTTTGGCACAAAAGGACGAAATAGCCTGCACAAGCACTGCGATAGTGCGTTCGGAGGCCGAAACGAGCTCAGATCGCGATTTCGGCACCACAAAGCGAAGCCGTTTTGATCTCGGAAACACCCTGAGTATGCTCACCAAATTTTGTGCGAATCTGAGACTGCAAACGGAGGAGTGTCGACGGCGCCCTAGAAGAAGCAACGACCTGCTCTGATACCAATTGTTGGAGTTAGACGTCTGCGGAAGCACGCGAAGAGCACAAGGAAGAAGAAGAAGCTTGGAGCACAACACACAAGACTGAATGTATTACTAGAGAATGTACAAAGATAAGTAGCCCATTAGGGCAATAGGCGTATATACAAGCCGGGGGAAAAAAACCTCCTAAAGAGGGAAAAAAGTGCCCCGGCGGTCCTAGAGTGTTCACACACATCACTACCTAAATATATCAACAAATCCAGCCTGTAACCCTTTCTCAACAATCTATCCAACACTGATTAGGTTTTTAGTTATGGTTGGCACATATAAAACCTTACTTAAGAGGTTCATGTTACCATCAGAAGCTTTGACATTCCCAATTTTCTTAACAAAGTGTCTAGTGTCATCACCTATCTGCACTTCATGCTTCCCTTTAGGTTCTTCAAGATCACATAGCAATGCTACATTTCTAGCCACATGTTTATTGGAGCAACCCGAATCAATATAGAAAACGTGTTCATCATTTTTACCTTGCTTGGATGTCATGTTCATGATCATTAATGAATCCTCTTGGTCTTCTGTGTAGTTTTTATAATCTCTTCTTCCTTTGAAGCCTCCTTGGTAATTGTTGTTGTTGTAGCCTTGGTTGTATTTGTGATTGTAATTGCTTCCTCTATTGTTAAATCTGCCTCTGGATTGTCCATTTCTCCCTCTATGGAAGCCTCTTCCCCTTTGATTCCTTGTGTTCTTGAAGCCTTCTTCTATGGAGTGGTTGGTTACGCCACAAACGTTGCAAGGTGGAGTGTTGTAGGATCTCCCCTTACCTTGCTTTCCTCCTTTGCCCCTCCCTCTAGTGCCTCTTCCTCTACCTGTGAAGTTCACTTGAGAGGTACTAGCCTCTTCTTCATTCTTTTTGCTTTTATCTTTGTCCTTACTTTTATTTGTATCTGTATAAAGGGCAAAAGATTGGTTACCTCTATAGTTGTCACCATTCTTCTTGAGCTTTGTCTCATGGGTGAAGAGTTTCCCCATCAAGGTGTTGAGGTTAGTGTTGTGAAATACAACTACTAAGACTACATTCCTAAGAGAGAGCACGTCTCCACCCATCCAACTCCACCCATATATATACCTCTACCCCAAGGGGGTGCATGTCCTTGAGATTGGCCAAGTGTCCCTCATGTGGACACTTTCCCAAGGGTGATCACATGCCTTCTAATTTCCCAAGGTCTATCACATGCCCTCTAAATCAAATGAGGATTCTTCTCTCACGTACACACAAGGTAGCTCCTAGAGAAGCTTCTCCCAAGACTAAGGTTCCCACATCTTAGGATAAATCAAGCCTAAGGTTCTAACCATTCAATTGGGAGCTCATATGAATAAATACCTCAAGGGTTAAAACCAAGGGTTTCACCCAAAGATTCAAGGCATGTTCCAAGTGTAATTCAAGGGCTAGACCAAGGCAAACATACATCATATTCTAAACTTTAGAATCCATATGTTTAACCTTCTAAACCCATGAATTATACAACATTTTCCCCCCTTTAACATTTTCGTCCTCGAAAGTGTGTGTAGGTATAATATGTGAAGTATTCCCCCGTGCACCATGATCTATACTCTGAGCATGGTCATCTCTCTCTTTTAGCTTTATTTCCAGTAATCAAATAAGGGCTAATCCCTACCTTAATCTGAAAGAAAATGAATCAAGATCCCTGCCCAAATCACTTTCCCTTAGTCCACTCGAATGTACATGCATGCCTTGTACCTATGGACTAGTGAAATGGGTGGATTTCTTTGGTGGTCTTTTTCTTTTGTCACTTTCACAAACCTAGAGCTCGATAAAATAATAAATTTTAGTACACTTTTGTACTTGCCTAGAAATTTATAATTTTAGGAGTCTATGATAGAGATCCTATCTCTATCTTGAAAGGGCCAGAAACTAGATTCATCTTCCACTTTCACTAGAAAGGAGAGGAATCTTCAGATGTTCTGAACTTAACTTATTCTTTTATAGTCCTTTTCAAATACAAATATACTTTATTTGTATTTGATAGGACTTAGCTAAAGATATGAACTTAGCAAAGTGGGTCTAGTGAGTCCCTGCCAAAACATGCTCAATAAAATGAGGAGAAATACTATCTGCTCATTCCTTGGCAGCTTAGGTGGACTTATTTCAATCATCCAGGTTTTCATAAAGTTCAAGTATTCTGAATGACAATATACACAAATTTGGAAGTTCATGTCCACAAGTGGATCCCTATCTTGATCATCTTTGATTTTCCCTAGATTAATTCTCAAAATAGAGTTTAATCCTTTTGGAAGATTTAACATTCAAGACTAAGATCCAAAGATGAATTTAGGAATTGGAATTATTTGGGTCTCTACCTTGTTCTTTGTTAGCCGGCTCTTTCCAACGAGAATCAGTACTAACTATCTTGAATTGATTATGGTTCATACTCGAGATAGTTATGTATACTAACCTCAAAGGTCACCAAAGCTTTGCAAAGAGAAAGAGAGCTTACTAAACCAATTCCTTCAAGTCCTCAAAATAATTGAGGAATAATGCTTTATCAATCCATCAAGATACCCTCTAGATTTTCTATTAGATGGAGTTTAGATGATTCAAGTTTTGCAGCTTTAGCTCCAAAATCTTTGCAAGAAAGATACATGTTTCCAGGCATCATATCTGAGATCTTGCTAGGAACATTCCTGAATCACTTGTTCTCATCAAATATTTAAAAGAAAATCTTTTACATATCATTCTTTCATTCAAGGTTATTACACTTGAATAGACTTGACTTTACTTTTGGAGTTTATCTTGGTAAACTCCCAAAATTCTTTTACCCTCTTACTTATCCAAATTTATTATACCATATAAAATTTGGTTATGTATTCTATTCAAAAAAATGCATCTGCTTAAAGGATAGCCTTTTCTAGGGTAATTGTCATGTTCATTCTATTTACCCTTTTGTTCATACAACTAGGTGTCTTAATTTGGTTCAAGGAGGTACATTTCTACACCTCATAATGAACCTAAGACCTTAATCAAAATGGTCTTATCTTTAAGGCTTATCCTGATGTTTCCTATCAGATCTTGTTCCTATTTTCTCTCTGGCCATCAGAGAAAATTCTTAATGGGAGTTAGTTCTCATTGTCCCATACCAATGAGTTCTTTCTCCAATCCGTAGAACCACATCCTTAATGTTTCCATATTTTTTTTTATCCTTTTCATGCTCTTTGATTATTTATCATGATCATGAATTCCATCTTGGGATTCCTTGGCATCATAATCACGAGAGCAAATACTATGGTTTCTCAATCTAATGCCAATTAATAAAAAGGTCTCTTTAAGTTGACCTTTGAACTTTCCTTGGTAAACTATCACATAATCCTAGTAGGAGATGGTTGAACCACTCCTTAAGAGAGAGGATTAGGAAGTGATCCTCAACCATGGCTTTTGGGGCAAGTGGTTAGCCCATCGCACTCCTAACCAGGAGGTTGTGAGTTCAATTCCCAACATTGGTATCAGAGCCTAGTTGAGAAATTGGGCGAGATGGAGGTTCGCGGCTCATTCGTGGGCACTTGGAAAAAGCACTTATCCATGATGAGTGTGAAACTAGCCTTGGATGAAAGCGCATGGGCATTTGGGCACCCACGGAGGGTGGGATATGTTCAAATTTGGTCCATGTGCTAAAGTAGGTCCAAGAGTTAGAAGGGTCCACAAGTGAGCATTGAGGACAATGCTCAATCTAAGGGGGGAAGGAATGTCACATAATCCTAGTAGGAGATGGTTGAACCACGCCTTAAGAGAGAGGATTAGGAAGTGATCCTCAACCATGGCTTTTGGGGCAAGTGGTTAGCCCATCGCACTCCTAACCGGGAGGTCGTGAGTTCAATTCCCAACATAAACTATGAAAGGGTTTTATCTTTTTGACCAATATAGGCCACTTGGATTATCCAACCATAAAGGGTTTGATGTATTTGACCAAGTTAGATCACTTGGCTTACTCAAAATTCCTCTAGCTAATTTAATATGAGATAAGATCAAGTCTTTTCCCCTTTAGATCCTTTTTTCAATGATATTTACCCATGGGATTTTCTTGGGATCTTCAACTCATACGTTCATGACTAGATATCCTTGCTTAAGTCTTCAACATCATGTTGATGTTCTTCAAACCATTAACTATTCTCCTCTTAAAGATCAACAATTATATGTCACCCTTTTCACTTAAGCAAGTTGCCATGCTTATCGATCCAAACTTTGGATCCATCTTTATCATTCTCAAATACCCTACTCTGAATATGCTTCAAGTCTTTGGCTAGCTTACCTTTAGTTTACTTGCCAAATTGGAATTCTTTAATGAATTCCTTTCTTGCATATTTGGTTCTTATTTTGTTTGAGAATTAACTCAAACACACTTAAGTACTTTGGACATCCAATGTACTCCTTAACTTTGATGAAAGAGTTAAGGAATATCTTTTGCTTAGAAGTATCATATTGATGATACCTTTCTTCCTCCCTTTAAAGAGTTTTCGTCCTCAAAAACTACAGGAAATTGATGTTCTTTTAATTTCCTATCCAAATGGGAGGTTCATTTATGCTAAATCCTTGATTGAAAAAGCTCTCCAATATCCTTGAGCTTAAGCTTCCATTATCCTTAAGTTCAGTGTCCTATACCACTGAACCCACTTAAGTGACATTGTAAACCTAGACGTCCCATACCATCCGATTTACAATCTCACCTTAGTGTAGACAGCTTTAGCTCTTCCTCAAGGATTAAACTCCTTTCATTTTAGTCTTATCAAATATAATCAAAATCTTTGTAAGTTATATTCTTACAGAGTCTTGATTTGTTCTTGAAAAGACTTTGAAAATTAAGTTTTCATTGAAATATTTCCTTGATCAGATGCAATCAAAGTTATTTTGTTTATGTCATTTGATAATAGAGCTAGTATTCTCATACTAGATATTATCTATTGACATAAGTAGGCATTTGTATCAAAGGATATAGTGAATCATAAGCTTTTCTAAATGGTTACCTTGATAAATTGTTTCTTACTCATAGAGCACATTTTGGAGTAGAGGTCTTAAGAGTTTCTTTCAACCTTTTAATCTTCCTCTTCTCTAGATATGCTACAACTCTTCACTCTTGAAGCAATATTCTCAAAGCTCCAAATGGATCCTACCTTTTGTCAATGAAGAAAGAAGATTATTGGGGAAGAAATGAATGCTTGAAAGAATAAAATGGTTCAACCATTTTTTTTCCTTACTATGTCATTTTACGACATTCTCTTCCCCCTTTTCGTGTGATCATTGTCCTCAATGATCAGATGTTGAAGTTCCTATGAACTTCTTTACATCGTTCACAATGAAAAATTATCCCATGTATGTAGGGTCTCATATAGGCTTCTAGTTTCTCCTTTGGATTTTTCAATCCAAGTTCTTATTACTACCATTTATGGTTTTAATAAAAAGAGAAACTTGTTGAATTTGAAGCTTAAGTGCTTGGCCTTGCTGATCAGGCATGCCATGGGTATGGGTATTATGGAACTTGAGGGTCCATAAGTAGGACTCGAAGCTTAAAGTTCCTCTTCCTAAGTTAAATTTTGTTGGCTTTCGGATTAAGCCAACATATAAAAAGCATAAAATTTAACCGGCATAATCTCAACACACCATTAAACTTTTATGCTTTTGACTTCATATGAAGAAGTCATTTTTCTATCTTAAACTTACAATACTTGATTTCTCTCATGTCCCATTAACCCATGCATACATGATTCTCATTGTGCATACATAACATATGCTAAGAACAGATAAATCTTTGCTTGAAAGATGCTTAGCATGCATAAGGTCCAAGTGTTGAACCCCTCCTTAAAGCATGCATGGAATTCACATATGGAACTCCATTTAAGTGCAAAAATCTATTTTGATTAAATGCTTCTATTTTCCATTCAAGTTCATGTAATGCTAGATGGACATTCCATGTCCATTTTATAACAAGCTTCATGTGGTGACTCACTTGGATGCTTAAAAACCACTTTGTACTCTTTTGTGCCTCTATTGCATCACCTTAATGATTCGATATATGCACCATTCCATGAGCATGTAGATTTCACCTACTCATTTAAAATGCATCTCTACATGCATTACTTTTTGCATGGCAACAGAAAATGAGAAAAAAGGGAAATAGTACTTATCTTCATCATAGCTTCGTCCATCCCTTGATTCTTGCATGGTGAGGCTACGTTCGATGTTGCCAGCTTGGTCCATAATGACTTCTCAATCTCCAATATTTGTTTAGGCATCCTTTTCTCGAGCATTTTACATACTCACTTGTATGTCCAACAATACATTTAACCTTACCTATATTGTAAGGAAACCTAAATATGTACTTGTACTCATATATGAAACTCCTTGATGCCTACTACATCACATATGAGATGAGTTTAGTGCATATTCAAGGCACTTAAATAAATTCTTTTCCCCATTCTATGATAATAAAATTACCATATGGATTATAGCTCATGCAAATTAAGAAAAGTTTGCATCTATAAGTGATACATTTTCTATCTTACAAGAAAATTATAAAAGTGGATATTTCTAATATATGCTTAGTGGTCATGCATTTTCGTTGCATGTTGTATCATTATATTCAAAAACATACCATTACAAAAAACAATACTTAGATTTTGATGGGTGCATAAAATCTTTCCTTTTGATGATGTTGATAATGGAGATGCCAAACTCTTCCTTCAAGATACATGCTTCTCCACTTATCAGGTTTTGCGCGAGCTAGAGAGATTCATTTCTCATAGTTGATGGTGAAAATTGCTAGCTTAACCGTGTGCCTATTGCTGGCTTCAAAGGTCTCATAGCTCAATTGGTCTTATGAGCGTTGGCCATCACTTAACAGTTTGGCCGAGTGGTCTAAGGCGTTGGATTTATGAGCTGAAGTTTGTGTTGATCGGACAGATATCCCATAAATCAACGCAAGACTCGAGCAATCTTCTATATGTGAAAAAGCATCAAAGCTTCACTGCCATCTGCATACAACAGATAACCTCCTAAGGGACATTGAACTCGCGCATGATTCACTCTAAAAATACACGTGGTTTGTTGGCCGTCCTATCCTTGAAGTCGGTCATCCGTGAGCACATCGTGCTAGCATGATCTTGGCCGCTCGCGAGCTCCTCCATAGAGGGGGGGATCACACAAGCTCATGCTTTTACTCTCTGAAACCACTAGAGGGTCTAGGTTGCAGCGTCGATGGTTGTACGGACACTCAAAGTAATCATCGAAGGACTCAAATCAAGAAAGAAGTAACCTAGCTCTGATACCAGTGTTGTGAAATACAACTACTATGACTACATTCCTAAGAGAGAGCACGTCTCCACCCATCCAACTCCACCCATTTATATACCTCTACCCCAAGGGGGTGCATGTCCTTGAGATTGGCCAAATGTCCCTCATGTGGACACTTTCCCAAGGGTGATCACATGCCTTCTAATTTCCCAAGGTCTATCACATGCCTTCTAAATCAAATGAGGATTCTTCTCTCATGTACACACAAGGTAGCTCCTAGAGAAGCTTCTCCCAAGACTAAGATTCCCACACCTTAGGATAAATCAAGCCTAACGTTCTAACCATTCAATTGGGAGCTCATATGAATAAATACCTCAAGGGTTAAAACCAAGGGTTTCACCCAAAGGTTCAAGGCATGTTCCAAGGGTAATTCAAGGGCTAGACCAAGGCAAACATAAATCATATTCTAAACTTTAGAATCTATATGTTTAACCTTCTAAACCCATGAATTATACAACAGTTAGGTATTTGCATATCCATATAAAGGTCCATTGTTTTGGTAAAGGACTCCCACTTATCATCAGCTTTGATGCCATTTATGATCTGCCTTACTGTATGTTCTTCTTCTATCTCCTCTCCAATGCTTGCAAGCTGGTCAGCCACATCCTTTGTCTTGGTCACATAATCAACTACACTTTGTTTTGGTTGCTTTTTTAGGGTTGTAAACTCCATCCATAGCTGGTTCTTTGTGGCTCTTGTATTTGATGAGAAACATGAGGAGAGTACTTTGCAAGTCTCTTGGGAGAACTTGCAATTCCTAATATGAGGCAATAAGAAATCAGATATTGAGTTAAGTAGATAAGACCTAGCAAGAGCATCCTTTGCACACCATGTGGTCAGCCTTTCTTGTTCTTCCCTTGTGGGTTGATGTTTTTGCTCCTAAATGTTGGCATTTCTTGAGATGTATCCATATAGACTTCTTCCTTGGAGGTAAGCTTGCATCCTTAGTGACCATGCTGGGTAGTTGCTTCTATCCAATTTGTAAATGAATGATGGAAATACATCCCCCATCTTGCTTGTTGTTGCTCTGATACCACCGTTGGAGGAGATGGTGGATAGTCTTTAGAGATGAAGTGGTGCTGCAATCACCTACTTCACACCAGCCAAGAACAAGTGATGGAGAGTGTAGTGGGCATCTTTAGCTTGTTAATGATCACAAATAATCACCAATGTGCTTTGTAACATGATCCACTAATCAATGGATCAAACCAGATGAGTAGGAAATTGATCCAAGGTCATAGACTTGCTATTTTAGTATCTGCATATGTCCAGTATAATGCACAATGCTCTTAGACTACTAGCAAGTAGCCAAATTCCTTTTGGTGGTATCTAACTAACTTAGATAGCTACCAATCATGACTGATTTCAATAAAAAAGATAAACTACACACTGAGTATGATGTTTATCAAATCATAGGACTTGCTCGACATTTTCGGAATGCATCAAACTACAGACCAGAGAGTAATGAAATGGATATATCTTATGATTCATAGAAGCAATAACCATGAAACTTTGTAGCTATAAACTAGATAGTATAATAAATCTATGATGCTTTAAATCACATCAAATGATCAACCATGCATTGAGAACAAGCTCTGAGAAGATCACTGATTTGAAGTAGTCATAGCAGAGAAGTGAAATGGATATATAATCAAAATGTATGTATTAGTTCACATAGAATTACAATGTCATTGGCAATAATCTATTGCACAATGTGAGGGTAATGATTGAGCTATGAAGTGAGCTCTCAAATCACATAAGTTCCCCTCTCTATTGCTCTCCAAGATCGGGGCCTCCAATTATTAAGGTCACTTTAGTACCTCTCTTATGAATAAGCCGAATCACCTCTGTGTTAATGTGACATGGGAGGAACCCTTTACTAGAAACCTCTTCCCACACCAAAAGAATGAATGGAGTAAGAAAATCTTTCAAAATCATTAAAAACTCATTTGGAATGCCATCAATACCTGGAGACTTGCAGGGTTTCAATTTATGGATGGTTTCTTTGATCTCACAAATAGTGAGGGGCAGGTCCAAGATGGGAACGAGGCTCTTAGGAATCATTTTCTTCCTTTTCATGGTGATAGTGGCTCTAGCCCTCTAGATGTCCTCCCCACACTTGGGAGACATAGAGAAAACATCCATAAAGAAGCTGAGGGTCTCCTCAATGTTGATAGTATGACCACCATCCTTATTTTTAACATGAGGAAGAAAATCCCTGATCTTCCGTTTTTTCATCAAAGAGAACATATGCTTGTTATTCCTATCCATTTTCTCACTCCAAAACTCTTTCGAAGAGGCAAGAGACTCTCTAGCTTCAAGATACCTTTCCTTGCACAATCTCAAGGATGCATCAATGTATTCTTGAGAATTAACCTCAAGGGAGTTCAATTCATTCAGAAGGGAGTCCCTCCGATGAGCCCTAATAATTTTGGCTTGCTTCTTGAAGTGGGTAAACAAGTGTTGGATGTCTTTAACCGACTTTTCCCAGGCTCTAGAAGGAGAAGCCTGAGAACTGAAATGATACAAAACAATATCTTTGGTCCTAGCCATGATGCAGGGTAACCTAAGGAGGTTGTGGTCAATGTGAGGCCAACCTAATCTAAAGGAAGGAAGGAATACCTTTTCTAAAAGTCATGAAAAGGGGTTTATGGTCAGACATCAATAAAGAATGATCAACACTAACATTAATGTCCCAAGAGTCTTGAAAATAAGAGGAGTTAGCATAACATCTATCGAGCCTAGCTGAACTATAATTGAGGCTAGCTTGTTTATTAGACGACGTAAAGCCAGAGTTGCTGGAAATATCAAACAAGTCATGACAGTTACACAAATCAATCCAGGCAGCTTTTTCAGTCCCCCCAATGCAATTGCCCTTACCTTTCCATCCAGTTTGTGAGGGTTCTCAGTAGCAACACCTTTGCCTTTAGGTAGAGCTTGCGTAGAAAGCGTATTACTTGGGATGAAGTTGAAGTCAAGAACAGAGGACACGGGTTTACCCAGAGCTCGGACTTTATTAGCATAAGACTTTGGCGAGGAAAGACCTTTACGAGAATTTTGGTTCATGAAGCAGTCCTCTACAGGAGAGCCGCCTGCTGAGGTACCTCCCATCCTGACATGCAAGCTCTACTCCTTGGTTGGGGACGAATACAATAAACCCTGAGACAAACCTTGAAGACCTGCGAGGTTATTTTCTTGCCCCTGACTACCCTCCACGATCGACATTCCATTTCAGAGGGCTTCGAAAAGTGTCATAAGTTAGGACAATACAGCGAGTACTCAACCCTAGGTAGAACAAACAATCCCCCAAAGCCTCCCCACACCAGGGGGAAGGCATGAGGAAGAGAAGCGACAAAGAGAAGTCACACCATCCTCTCTTGAAAAGCTAGGGTTTTTTGCCTCAGTCTGCCCCTTCATAATGTGTTGTTGATGCTGTGCAGCCTGCTGTGAGCGTCGTGTTTGAACCCACCACCTTTATAAATTGGAATCGCAGGCGAGAAGCGTAGTGTGAGAGACTGCGCTTGGAGATTGAATTTAATGTCGGCAAAAGCAGGGGCGGGCGCTGCTACCGAGAAAGAAGAAGCGGATGAGGAAGTCAGCGCATAATTCAGCCGTTCAAAGGAGAGAGAAAAGCTTTGATTAGAAGAGGAGGCAAGGCATCACTCAGTGATCACAGCCTACACGATATATGTGCCATGCCAGATGCGACGAGAGAGAGAGAGGGGCGGGGCAGGGCAGACAGTGGGCAGTCCGGACTCCGGAGTCAGAGTCAGGGCCCGTTCCGAGAGACCGCTAGAGAGAGGCAGAGTCTGTGTGTGAGAGAATGTCGCATGTGAGAGACACGTGCTGAAGTTGCTGGCGCTGAACAAGCCATGATTATGTGAGGAAGCCAGTGCAGGCTTTGCAGCAGAGCATATAAGATTGTGTAATCATGAGGACGTCACTTTCGATGATCGGATTCGAACCCTTGACCTGAGTTTCGAGGTGCCATGCCAATTCCCTTTCTGCTAGCCTGCAATTTGCCATAGAAAACTTTTATTTTTCAGAAGAAGTTGGAATTCCAAGTTGGAAACCCTAAAAATTTTCAAGGATATGAGTACGACGACCTTACCAAGTGTTGGAAGCCGACTCCTCAGAGGCTCATCATTATAAGGCAGGGGGCTTGATTGATATGGTTTCCTGTTCGCACGGACCTCTGCCTTTTTTCTCTCTCTACCTTCACTCTCTCTCTAGTCGCTCTCTAGAGGGGCAAAGCACATAATATATTTAAATGAGACATGAATGTACAATCATCAATGAGAGGAACCCTGTACCAGGTCCAAGGGGGAAAGCCCAACATGACAGAGACATGCTCATGAAAATTTGATCATGGGGACCTACCACAAGATTTTTCTTTCCTCTTTGTGAAAATTTGCAAAATTTATATTCATGGAAAAAGATAAGGCGAGGTCCCACGGAGCTTGCCTTGAAGCCCTTGTGACAAGCTTCTTTGCACTGAGCTGAGGTGTGATCAAGTAGGGGGGAAAAGAATCCTAAGAAACGATTTGACACCAATTTGTCCTCCTGCCAATGATAGCTGAGCTGCTTTCTCCTTATAATACATGACAATAATCATTCCTTCATCACTTCCTACTACCTAGTCACATATAGGACAAACATGTGAGTCTACTTCCCAAACAACACCTCCTTGATAGGCAATGATTATGTACCATGTCAATCAACAATTTCTCTCCAACACTACAAGCTTTTGATCCAAAGCTATCCCATTTGTATCCATCCTATGTTTCCACTATCATACATCAGGTATGATACATTAGATCAAAAGCCATGCCTGTGATGCATTCAAAATAGCCAAGTTTGTTGCTTTTTGGATTCTTCTCTAAATGCCCCAAACTCAACAAAATCCAAATTCATGGTTCATAAAGGTTGTATGCTTGGTTCCCTCCAATTTCCCCTGATCTTCATATGACAAGACATTCAAAGAGCCTATGGGCTTGGTCACGTGGAGCTTGCCCTCCATCTCTTATAGAGCATCATTCAATAAGGCAAGTTAAACACATCATTCAATAAGGCAAGTGGTTGATTTGCATACATACACAAGGGAAAAGCATGATGTACCAAGAGTGTTTGAACGTTTTGGTGGAAAATTGTCCTCCGAAATCAATTGTTGAATTTTATTTATTTTGATTTATTATATTGATTTGTTACAAAAAATATTGACTTGTTACATATGCAAACATGTGACATTGATCATATTATGTTTGGAAGATAGAAAATCTTAATGTTAACATTGCTTTAAGTGAGTCATTGAATATTATATCTATCTTTTTAAAAGCCCTTGTGTTTGGTCTATTTGAAGGGTTAGTTATTTGCTTAAGAATTTGTGCCTATTTATTTCCAAAATAGAAGTGCACACATCTATTTATGTGTGGATAGACATGTGGATTGGCTTTTATGCTGATTTATAGAAAAAAAAAGAAAATCATTAATTGGTCTTTTGCTTTTTTATTTTTGTTCTAAAATTATTATTATTATTTAACTGATCAAGATCTTTTTTAAATGGAGTCACTTCTAAACTTGTCGAGCGAAGTGCATCGATGGAGATTTTACTTAATATTGTGTACTTTCCTTCATGTATTCTATCTCTCTACCTTCACTTGTAAATTGTAATCGCATTCTCCTTTATATTTTGCACCACTTCTACAATTCATGATGATTAAAAATATATACTAACTTATATCACAAACATTTCACTTTCACTTGGATGAATGTATGATTTTGGAGGCCTTTAAATTACATACATACATGTATGCATGCAAACATGTATGGATGCATGCATACATATACATGCATTAATATACATGCATAGGTAGATAGTAGATAGTAGATAGATAGGTAATCTCCTTGTGCCTCTTCTTGTTACTCCTCACTAGCCCATGTTTTCCCCCATCTTCCTCATAGTATGGCTTAGCACAACCTTTTTTTGATGGGTTATGATCTTCTATCATCACAAGGTGGTGCCCCTTCTTTTATGTAGTTTTAATGAGGTGAACGAAATCTTAGGTATGACTTTTTTCAGTTGGAACTTCTTTGGTTCTTTGAGTATTCCAAAATTGCTCGTAATTGTTTATAAGAGGTGATTTAGATCTCTCAATCTCCTCTTCTTTTCCTTTTCTCCTTCAGCTTCACTACATGATTTTGCATTTAAAAAAGCAGCCATAAGTTTTTCAATATGTTGGGGAAGGTATGAAGTTTTGGTTGACATACTAGGGAACTATATGGGGCCCTTAAGCTCAATCATTCTTCAACATCTGAGATTTGGATTTGACAAGGCATTCCCCTTTTGCCTTATTCCATGCATGAAAAAGTTTCTTTAGTCTATAAGAAGATGGTAATAGTGTATTGTCCTCATGTCTTATCAAAGATGATAATAGTGTATTCTCCTCATGTCTTATCAATCTTGAGCATCTCAACTTTGGGTTGACAGTGCATTCCTCTTTTGCCTTATTCTATGTGTGATGAAGTTCCTTCAATTGATATGAACGCCCCATCCTTCTCTTAACAATAGTTTATTTTCCTTGTGTCCTATCAATCTTATATTGTCTATGAAAGATTATATATAAATTATTATATTAATAAAAAATCTATTTTGATTTCCTTTAACGCTTTGAATTCAATGATTTCCTTTAAATAATCTCAACCATTTGGACAACACTTCAAGATCTCTAGAGACAACACTTCTCATTATGAGGAGAATCCATCTCTGAATTTAGACATTGGTTGGCTCTAGATGAGTGAGGTGATATGATACATGAAAATAAAAATGGTGTAATTGGGAGTATGGTCTCTAGATTAAGCATAGTAGTTAAGTTGGAAACAACTCATGTAGATCATATTAAGTCGAGGAGTGAGTGACTTACCAAAGGACCCTAATTTAGGTCTTATGGTTGAGAAAGAACCTCAATCTTTTTTTTTTTTTTTTTTGGGGGGGGGGGCTCTTAACGAGTTCAATGACCCAGTGAGGCTTTGGAAGCACAACCTGTTAGAAACGAGAATATTCCTTAAGATATTTTTTTGAACCAAGGGGTGATGCATAGGTCTAGTAAGTTGACCTAGATGAAGTTCAAGTATGTATGAATCATCTCAAAAATCACCCCCTTCTTGAAGCTCTTTTCTTCCTTTGTGCAGGATACCCATTTGATATTCTAGTAAGCTATTCAAAACTGATTCTTTTGATATATCATGTATACTATGATCCTTTGGATTTTTTATTATAATACTCTTCAGGAGTTCTATGAAGAGTCCATTGTGGGTCACCCATAACCTTCTCCATATGCCACCCTCAACTTGGCATATCCTTCTTCTAAATTTAGATATGCTTGCCATTTTAAACATCTATTCTTTAATATAAGACTTTGAGAACATGCTCTTTAAACTTGTCTCTCCTTTAGGAACTTGCACATATCTTTCAAGATTCTGCATAACTTTCTTATGTAGTAATGAAAAAGATGAACACTTTCAAACTGTGATACCTTTCTCTTCACATTTTTATTGTTTTCTGAATACACATTTCCTCGATTTTCTACCACAGTGTTATAGAAGAGGCCATTTTTCTTCAAGGCTTTCTTAATAAGAAAAGAAGGTTCAGAAAATGATCTCTTATGCTACTTATTAAAATTCATTTGATTTTCTTCGCTTGCTCCTATGATTTGCTTTTCTTTGACTCAGCCTTTGACTAGATCAAGTGTAGTATTATTATAAGATATATCAAAGAAGCAAGTTGATTTGATCAAATAAGGTGTTTCCTAATTCCTCACCGAATTTGCTTCTTATTTTCCATGCGTTTTTAATCACATAATGAGTTTTCTAATTCCTCACCGAATTTGCTTCTTATTTTCCACGGGTTTTTTAGGATTTCAACAATGGATTGTGACCTACACAGTTGGATAAGGCAAGCTATCATTGAAACTATAGAGCTCTTTCTCGCAGCATGATGCATAAAGAAAGACCGATTTTCCATTAAATTATAAAAAAATCATCATTGACTATATGGAGATAAAACATTAAAATCCTTCATCTTTCGAGTTCCTCGAGCTCAAATAGCCATTCTTGTTCTTTAATCTTTATGCATATGAAGGGCTTTTGAATATATAAAATGCAAAAGAAAGAAGAAAGATCACACTCAATAAGTGGGTAAAGGAATTACAATATGTGTTTTTGGCTTCTAGAGAGAATTACAATATGTGTCTTTGTCTTCTAGAAATCAAAGGAATCGATTCCTCTCAATGGACCCAAATGTATGATCACTAAAAATCATTGGAAATGATGTAGCTTGAGTGTACATATGGGAAATTGGAGGTGTATACCCCTAATTTCTTGCAAGGATCCATAAGATAGGGATGTAGTAGAGATCTTCCCCTGTTTTCTATAACTAATGATGCGATTCACTGCCTCATCAAGAATAGACCTCAACAAGTTCACATAAAAAGAAGCTCTTCCTCCCCACTCAGCCCCCAAATGTCTGCTTATGATACCAAGGTCTTCATATTTTTATGTATACCAATGGGGTTAAAAGAAACACAACTGAGAGATAAGATAAGGTGATGGATGAGTTCAAGAACTAAAGTTTCAATAGGAATGTTCTTCAACCTAGGATCTCAAATAGTTGCAATCGATCACTATATTTTGCTTCATTTGACCTATTTCTTGTCTTAGAGGAAGCCTTCTAAGAATCAAATGAATCAGGTGATCATAGTATAGCTAAATGAACCAGCTGATCATAGCATAGCTAAAAGATTTCTCTACCAGGGTGATGCTTTCTACCCCAACAATGAACAAAGTTGCTTGAGACACTTTTTCCCTTCCCAAGAGTAAAGGTGGCCTAGGTATTATTAATCCCAAAAAAAATTGCTAGCAAAATGGAAGCCAAGTAGATTAAGATAGGTATCAACAATTTCATGAGTTCTTGGGCTATTCAATTAGAAGTACTAATCCTTTTCATCTTAAAGAATAAGTGTTGGAAAAATTATTATCTCTTGGAAAATATTGTCTCAACCCATTCTTTTCAACCTGTTAGATCCAACTCAACTCCAAATTATGGAGTGCTTAGATGGATACCAAGAGTCATATTTTCTTCCCTCATATATTTGCCTCATCCAAAACAATCGTTTGTTTTTTTGGATGCCATTTGGTTAGGATGGATTGCCCACATAAATAAGATCAAACTAAGTATGAGGACACATAATGCTTTGAAACAAGAATCAAGGCATGGGAAACTGTTAGCAAATAAAATGTGGCATTTTGATAAATCAATATGTTGCTAATAAGTTAGGCTTACCAGATGGCTAGAAAGCTCGAGTGTGCAAAATGATCAACACTCCAACTCAACATACCTGAAGGTTGAAAGAAGGGAAAAAACAAGTATACAAGACTATACTCTATACATACACCTGTTCATTAACAACATACATTCTTTTGGTCATAAGGAGAGTCCGCTTGGATGCTGTAACAATATGGACCTAGCTTTGTGTCAAATTTGGAGAGGATATATTCTCTGGCACATTTGGATTAGCAAGAATCAATTTATCTTGTCCAAATGGGTGTGGTGTAGCGGTATGCATTGAATGATGTGGGGAAAAATGCTTGGGTTCAAGTCCCACCCATTGAACATTTGAGCTTTCCTGTACTCTCAACAAAAAAGAAAAGAACCAGCTTATTTTTAACTCTGGAAAGGATTTCTTGTAGCCTCTCAGATCAATGCTACAAAGGACTTCCTGTAGCCTCTGAGATCTATGCTACAAAGGACTAGTTTAAAGAGCTTACATGCCATTTTTGAGGTTTCGGGAGATGGCTTTCAATCTGCTAATGTATTTAAGCATTACCAACACGATAAGTGGAGAGAACTCCTACTCTCCCTATATTTTAAAGCGAGTTTTTTCATGGGATTTTAGCCCTTTTTTTTGTTTTCTAAGGTGGATCTTTCCTTGCACTCTATATAACATCTTTCATTAACTTAATTATCTTAGCTTGTTGTCTAAAAAAATAAATCAACCATGCCTACAATACTAACCTTAATTGTATGGCTCAATGTGGTATGAAGTAATGGAATTGTAGGTTCAAATGCACATCATATTAAAGAGTATGCGAAAAAGGTCGTAGACTTCTCCATCGTTAGGCCTTTGGCTACAAAGAATAGCTCGAAGAAGTAAGCATCTAGCCTTTTTGCACTTATAAAGAGGAGAATATCTCTACTTTTGTTCGATACAAAGAAATGAAGCAATATTTAAAGATATCACGAGGGATAAACATTTTGAGTTGTAATATAAACTCAAGAAATTCGTTTTAATCAGCATTAGCTCAATAGGTTGGGTCTTTTATCTCTCAAGGTTGGTGTGGCGGTTCATTCCTTATGGGCTAGAGTTGGACACCTCTTGACACTTGAGTGATAAGATGTTAAAATACCTCTTGACACTTGAGTGATAAGATGTTAAAATTACTCCTTTTGAGGGATTGTTGGAACTTCGGGTTGCCTAAGTCAAACGAGTTATTTTGTGTAGCTTTAAGTTGTTTTTTACAATGTTTACCTTAGCAGCCTTCGAAATCTTTATCTTAATAATTGTGCTTTGTCGAATCTTTGCTTTGTGGGATTCAAGGGGTCTCATGGGCGTTATGCTCATTTTTCATTGTACTTTAAGATTAATTCAAGCTAATCTTGAAGAGTAAATCTCAATGATGGAACTTCTTAAAAAAAAAAGTTAAATGTAATAAGTGTTAGGTCACTTTGTTGTGAGTGTAGCTCTTAAAATGAGATGTAGCATGCTTCTTTCTTTTGATTGAAGCCTTTTGAATGACAAAGATAATGTGAAAGTTTTTGGCTACAAATCATGGATTGCAATTTTGTGTGTTCCTTCTTCTCTTAAAGAGAAAGTTTGACCAAAGTTTAATAAGCTTGAATTAGATGAAATAACAATTATACAAATGAAAGGTATAATACCCATGAGCAGTGTTGTATTTTGACGGTCTAACATGCCCTTCAAATTTGAAGGTTATCTACACACAGTACCTGTATTTAATATTATTAATGTAATTTGTGAACGTCAAATAAAATTTATGACTGTCTTTTACGGTTCAAAATGACCAAAATGGGCAATACGACCGTAAAAAATCAACACTGCCCATGGGATCTTCCATATCCCATAAAGTAAAAATTAAAACAAAAATTAAAACTGCCGAAGACAACACCAAGGACTACTCAAGAGTACCTAATTTTAACTATAAAAAAGCAATACAAATGAGACTCGACTAGCCTATGACCTCTATAATGTTCAGGAAGTGAAAGGAGAGTTGAACCCATGTCCTCTGCCTCAATAGGTAAAAGCCCAACCGATTCACCTACAATGCATAAGTCTTCTTCGAAATGGATGGACAAGAGAAAATAAAATAGTTAGAAAACTTTATAATTCACCGAAATTTGTATTTATTTATTTTCTGATATTTTTAATGTCGCGGGAAGCCCCGCACAATTTTGAAGGACGAACACCAGGTCTTCCTCATGTGCCCAGTGTTGATTTTTGACGGCAGTATTGCCCATTTTGGCCATTTTTTACGGTAAAATACAGCCAAAGAAAATATTGAACCTTCAAAAAATACCATTAAAAATACAAAATACAGGAATAATATGTAGCTGTCCTTCAAAACTGAAGGGCAGGGTAGGCCGTCAACATACAACACTGCATGTGCCGTTGTTGCCTCCGCCGAGTCCTCTCCTCCCTTGCGAAGTCCAAACGACAGGCGAAGGCGGCGATCCGAATAATATTCGGTGCTCGGATATGCCGATTTGCCAAAGTGAAAAGAAAAAAAATGAAGCTTTACAAATAGACGATTTTAGGCGCGTCTTGGGGAAGGTGTTCAATGCGGGGGGGGCTGCTTAGAAAAAAAAAAATATTTATTCTTTATTTAATTAGAAAAAATTGTAAAAAAATTATTTATGCTTTATTCTTTCGTGAACTGCTGCGGTCGCACGCACGCACGGGCGAATCGTGGCTCAGTTATTGCACATCTCCTCTCTATGATTCCATGAGGGAAGCTGATTTTATGTTTCTTCTATTTCTTTAATTTGTGAGTTTTTAAAAAAATATAATTGACTTTTTGGGAATATAATGCTCGGAAATTTTCCATTCTTATAAAAAGACTCCACACGAACGCAATAGAATAAGGATTCCTCCCAGACAACCGAATTATTGGCCTCCATGTTTGGTTTCCATTTTCCTGGGAAGCCATCTCCGGCAAATCAAACTGCGTCCTGCTTGACATTGTGGAAACTTAAAAAAATGTGACATTAAATGCGAGAGAATGAGTTTGGCATTGCACTCTCTTCACTCTTGTCCCCCCACTTTGATGTCGTATATGTAGTCCGCTGGGAACCATTTAGCTCTCCGCTCCTGCTACACCTGTGTTTCTTGTTCCCCCACCCCGCTAGTCTGAAGCTTTCCATATCTGCGTGCACTACTCTCACTCTCTCTGTCTGGCTATCTGCGTAGCTTAACGTCTCCGTTGAATCTGCTGGACTTATTCCCTCGTCACCAGCAAGCTGATCTATTGGCGTCCTCTCCTCGACTCAGGCAATGGATACCTTCCCTAACACAGCTCTCAGCCTCTCCCTGAGCTCACCAGCTGCCCCTCCCGGTAAAGATGATCTGAGGCACCAAAACCATATCCAACCTCCTCTTCACATGAATGCAAGCACCGCTTTCTCATCGTCGCCGCTCCTACACTTCCTCAGCCCCTCCCTTTCCACCTCCGCTGTCTTATCACGGCATGCCGACAACAGCGACGGAGTTGTTTCGGCTAGAGTTTCTCCTGCAGTTCCTGTGCAGCTGGAGCTCCTCCCCCTCAAGCCATCCCCGCAAAAACCTTCGTCTTCGTCACCATCCCTTCACTGGCAGCCTCCAAGTTTTTCGGGAATCGACATGAATCACATGCCCGCGTGCGCGTCTAGTCGCGAAGAGATATCTGAGAACAACTTTCTCATGAAGCGGGAGAGAGAGAGGTCCTCCGATGCTGAGCAGGAGCGGAACTGTGAAGTGAGCTCGAGGGGAAGTGATGATGACGGTGAAGGAGGGACTAGCGCCAGGAAAAAGCTCCGCCTCTCTAAGGAACAATCTTCCCTGCTCGAGGAAAGCTTCAAGGAGCACAGTACGCTCAATCCTGTAAGTCGCAGCCATTCAGTCATCGACGCAGGCACATATACATTGACACTTGCACCTGAAGACCATGTAGGTCAAACACTCATTCTGCGTATCCCGTATTCAGGAATCCACGACCGCTCGAAATGCATGCAGATCCATTGCTGGATATAAGAATAGGTTTCATGCGTCGGTCTGATAGTCTGTGGGCGTCCGTTCATCGTAGTCTATCCTGTTACTTGCATCATTTCTTATGCCGCATGATGCCATTACCTATTGAGGATACCATCGCTTCTGCATGTAGTTCAGCCGAACATCCGTTTGGATGCGGAACCTTCAGCACACCTTCTGATGCGCATGGTTGAATCTTGCCGGCCGACCTCGCGGGTTCTCTCCGCTCTTTATTTTCCATGTCCAGCGGGCAAGCCGCATATCTGACAGTTTTCATGCCCCATCAATTTCTGCATGCATTTATTTTTCCAACTATTTTCGGTATCAATATCGCACTGAAGTCTTACGGTGATCGTTGTCATGCTACTGCAGAAGCAGAAGGCGGAGCTAGCCAAGCAGTTGAATCTGAGGCCGAGACAAGTGGAGGTGTGGTTCCAAAACCGAAGGGCCAGGTACCATTGTCGGACTTTTGTACTGGCTCAGATCTAGCTTGTAGTGATAATCCAGCATAGATAGTAACGTGTATAATATGTGCAGGACAAAGCTCAAGCAGACTGAGGTAGATTGCGAGCTTCTGAAGCGGTGCTGCGAGTCGTTGACGGAGGAGAACCGGCGGCTGCAGAAAGAGGTGCAGGAGTTGAGGGCTATTAAAGTTGCACCCCCTTGCATCATCTCGTCCGATCGTTTCATGCCTCTCCCGGCGGCTACCCTCTCTATATGTCCTTCGTGTGAGCGCGTTGCCTCTCGTGTCGCACCTCCTGCTTCAGTTCCGTCTGCGAACACTGTAGCGGTGCCGACGACATTAACAGCGATACCGTGCCCTTCTTCAGCATCATCCAGTACCCTGTCCTTCGCAACTTTGACATCGGCGGCCTCTCAGCAGCCTCGGCACCTGCTGCCTCTCTCCTTTCCCCCAACTCAGGGCGCTCCTCAGCATGCGCTGCCATCGGCTGCCTGTTAGCCGATTATCTGACGACCTTGACGCTCCACGTGCAATTTTCGCTCTCCATCCTCGAATCCCGTACGTGTGCGCATGCAGGAGCTTTTCTTTCTCACCCGTAGTATTTAGTACACAGTAGAGTGCGATTCCCCTTTGATATCCACAGTGCTATGAGCTACATCTCAAGAACAGACTAACTCGCTGCCTCTTTCTACCGTGCCGCTCTTATGATAACACCATTCCCTCCAAAACTGTAGTGCTAGGCGATGTCGTGATTTTTGCCATGTAGCTCATCTGCATGAATCTCCACATTTCTTCCTCCCGCATCCACATCCAGACAAACATGTAGACTTCACACGTTCTCTGGGGTGAGACACTTTTTATGTATCATGTGCTTCATCACGGAGACAGATATCAGAATGCTCCTCTCAAAGGTGCTGCTGGATCATCAAACTGTAAACATGTCAACACGCGGGGCTCTTTTGACTTTGGATCTGATGTAAATATTCACAGTTGCTCTATACAGGATATTTGGCATCCAACATATCCAATCTGAGACTCATGAATCCTAACGGTTGAGCGCATGTGGCTTGTCAACACAGACAATATGCCTCGTTCGTTGGTCTGAATCTTAAAGGGCTAGTTTTTTGATTATCCGTTAATGTTCCTTACCTTCATAGTTCAATCCAAATGTTTCTGACTATGTATACAACATTCCATCCAACTGATTTACCATCATCGGGAACAAGTGCTTCTACGCTAAACCTAAGTATCATCTTACAATGATATGATTTCATGAATGGTTTTGAACAGGAATGTATGTTAGAGGACTCTAAATGGTTCAGTGTAGATCCAGGCTTTTGATGCGGATGTTGAAACTGAGAAGCAAATAAATCGAAGGCAAACCTCGGGGTTATTTATCTTTGAAAACATAATGCGGGGTGCAACTTTGCTTACCTACAAATTTTCTTCATACTTTTCACCTATTTGCACGCAGTAAATTACTCGTCATCGTGAAGGAATGCTTCATAACACGCCGGAATACGATTTTTCATGAATAAATTTGAGAACAAGGCTCGGGGAACATCGATTTGCACAATCATAAACCGAATGTCTGGCGCTGACAAACGGTTTAAATGAGGGTATGCCTCGAGTAAAATTCTTCTGTTTTATATTGCATCAGGATGTGTTGCATTATTGCTGGTTTGTCTATTAGCTGTCGATTGATTCTTTTGCGGTCACAACCTAAAAGGAATGAAGGTCTTACATCTGCGAATTAATGGACTTATAAGCATTATGAATCTTCAGATGGTAACACGGCAGTGAATCGATGAAAACGATCGAAAGCTACTTGAAACAAGCCCATGGCTGTCGGGCTGTATAGATTCGAGGACTAGCTGTGTGTGCGGATAATTGTCTGATGCGATGCAACATGTAAAGGGGTTGAAAGCCATTCACGCCCTTGCTGTAATAGCAAAGTCAATGATCGCCTTCTTTCCCGAGTTTAATATGTTAGTTTATCTGTAAATTTGATCAAGGAATCGGCAGGCCATGTTATTTGTATTTGCGTCACAACCTTGTTTGGAGATCATACGGAGAGCGGATCCATAGGATTATGCTTGTTCATGTTAGCTTTCACGTTGTGCTTGTTCATGTTAGCTTTAGCTACGTATCGGAAACGGACCTCTGCGTGAACCAGCTGATGCCCGAGGCAAAGGCCATGGGCATGATCTTGCATCGAGATCAATTAATAGCTCAGCGGCTGAAGACGCGTAGTCCTACCACGGACCTGCTCATACCAAAATCTGCTGCCATTCGCTTGATGTCACACTGAGGTGAATCGAAGAATATGGAGCTGTAAGAATTTATCGTATTCTGCCGTGAACCCATCGCTGTAGTAGCCAAGGCAACTGATCTACTGCCTATCTCGCGTGTTTGGCGTTGAGAATGTATCTATGAATGTCTCTCACAAGTTGGAGTGCTTTCATGTAGCAATCCATCTGGAAAAATAGCAGACTCGAATGATCTACTGTCTTTCTAGGGTTTGACGTCGGAAATTTATCTCTGCACTGATTTTGTTTGGAAACGCTTGGTCCTTACAATTTGGCCATTTCAATCGGGGGTCATGATTCTGGAATGTTGATTTTAATGCATGTACTGCTGGACAGATATATATGGACAGGGGGCGCATTCCATGGCTACCATAATATTACTCTCTCAGATCACCATTCGTCCTGATCGATCTTAACAAACCTGCCAGCAATGAGAAGAGAAAAACTTGTGCTTGCACCAGGAAATGCCGATTGGCAATAGAATATGTTTTTGCTTCTTTTGGTTACCCTCCGGTCAAGGCTGCGGACCCAAGCTTCGCCTTGCTCACTTTGCATGATGATTCCCCTGCCAAATATTTTTTTTTTAAAATGGAGGTTCGGCCGAAGCCTACTCCCCCGGACTTTAACTTTGAAATTGCAACTATACAAGGAAGGGCATAGTACCCATGGGACCCCCCTTATCCCACAAGAACAGGGGTTTACAAGACTAGTTTAAACGGCGGTCAACACTATTGCAGGGATAGACAACGGTGGCACTCAGCCACAATGCAAGATCATTCCAGATTACATGTCCCTTACATGTTGCTGCCAGGGATTGAACCCTCGCCCCCGCCTTAAGAGGCGAGAGGCCCAACCACTAAGCCAGCGAAGTGGGACTCCCCTGCCAAATATTGAGCGGGAGGAGTCGAAGAAGTCCAATGGTTGCTCATTGGCAACGTGGAACACAGCGCTCTTGCACAGATTCGTGGGCCGGCGGAGCAAGTCAGCAGCAGTCAAATGTAGGGATTCTCAAAAGACAGAATGCCGGCTTTCAACAGAGCAGAAGATGGAAAAAGAAAGATCAATGAATTGACAGTTTCGGGTGTAAAGTTGCAATTCGAAAGCACCTTCTATAGTTGAAGCTTGCATAACCAAGTGGTTTGATGCCTTGAGTCTTAAGGAAGAAGTCCTGAGTTCAAGTTTCTATGAGTTCTTCAGAGATGGGTGCTTCTATCTTACGAAGTTGGGTGTTGTGATTTCGATTCATTGTACTCTCAAAATAAAAAAGACACTACAACATATCGAGGGAATACCGACGGTCAGTGTATCGACGGGCAGCTGTCGGCATCGGTATACCCCTCAGACAATTTGGGAAAACCGCTTTGCCTTGGAAACACAGCGTCGGTATAAGCATCGGTATATGCGTCGGTAATTTGCTGGAATTATCGACATGTATACCGACGCTCTCTTTTTAACTGAGCCCGAACTCGAGATTCGTCATTGTGAACGTTTTGAATCTAGAACATCTGCTTTCGGGTTTGCGCGCGCCAACAGCAGATCTTTGTTTGTCATCTTCTCTCTCTCTCCCTCTCTCCCTCCCTTCCCTCTCTCCCTCTCTCTCTCTCCCTCCCTCTCTCTCCCTCCCTCTCTCTCACTATCTCTCTCTCTCACTCTCTCTCTCACTCTCTCTCCCTCTCTCTCCCTCTTTCTCTCTCCCTCTCTCTCTCTCTTTAAACAGACCTCTATCTTTATAGATTTGAAGTTTTGGTAAGTAGATCGTACATATTGTAGCACTCTTTTTTCTTTTTCTATGTTTTTTCTTTACTGATATGTTCTTTGTTTGGTTTTGCAAGAGATTTTGGGATCAAATCTTTGGAAATTCGACGAAGAAGAACTTCAAGTGGATCTTGACGACGGTGATTCAAACAATTCTCTCTCTCTCTCTCTCTTTCCCTCTCCTTCTCTCTCTCTCTCTAAACACACCTCTATTTTTATAGATCTGACGCTTTGGTAAGTAGATCGCACATATTGTATCACTCTGTTTTCTTTCTTTATGTTTTTTGCTTTTCTAATATCTTGTCTCTTTAGTTTTGCAAGAGATTTTTTAGATCAAATCTTTGGAAATTTAACGAAGGAGAACTTCAAGTGGATTTTGACAACCTTGATTCAAAAATTACATCAATGTAAGTAAGACATATATCACTCTTCTATCTTTCTTTATATTTTTGTTTTCTAATATCTTCTCTCTTTATTTTTGTTTGAGAGAGAGAGAGGGATATGCATATGCATACATGCATGCATATGCATACATACATGCATGCATATGCATACATACATGCATGCATATGCATACATACATGCATGCATATGCATACATACATGCATGAAGGATATGCATGCATGAGGGATATGCATATGCATACATACATGCATGCATATGCATACATACATGCATGCATATGCCTACATACATGAATGCATATTCATACATACATGCATATGCATACATGAATGCATATGCATATATACATGCATGCATATGCATGCATGCATGCATGAGGAATATGCATATGCATACATGTATACATGCATGAAGGATACGCATATGCATGCATGCATGAGGGATATGCATATGCATGCATGCATGCATGCATGAGAGATATGCATATGCATACTTGTATGCATGCATGAAGGATATGCATATGCATACATACATGCATGCATATGCATACATGCATGCATATGCATACATGCATGCATCTAATATGCATACATGCATGCATGCTTATGCATACATGCATGCATGAGGGATATGCATACATGAATGCATGCATACATGCATATGCATACATGCATATGCATACATGAATTTTTATATTTTTGTTTTCTAATATCTTTTTTTATTTTTTGTTTTCTTTCTTTATATTTTTGTTTTCTAATATGCATACATGCATGCATGCATATGCATACATGCATGCATGAGGGATATGCTTACATAAATGCTTATGCATACATACATGCATGAGGGATATGCATGCATATATGCATGCATGCATGCATGCTTACATGCATACATGCATGCATGCTTACATGCATACATGCATGCATGCTTATGCATGCATGTATGCATAAGCATACATGCATACATGCATGCATTTAATATGCATACATGCATGCATGAGGGATATACATGCATGAGGGATATGCATGCATGAGGGATATACATGCATGCATGAGGGATATGCATGCATATGCATACATGCATGAGGGATATACATGCATGCATGAGGGATATGCATGCATATATACATGCATGCATATGCATACATGCATGCATATGCATACATGCATGCATATGCATACATGCATGAATGCATATGCATACATGCATGCATGCATGCTTATGCATACATGCATGCTTATGCATACATGCATGCATGCTTATGCATACATGCATGCATGCTTATGCATACATGCATGCATGCTTATGCATACATGCATGCATGCTTATGCATACATGCATGCATCTAATATGCATACATGCATGCATGCTTATGCATACATGCATGCATGAGGGATATGCATACATGAATTCATATGCATGCATGCATACATGCATATGCATGCATGCATGTATGCATATGCATGCATGCATGTATGCATATGCATACATGAATTTTTATATTTTTGTTTTCTAATATCTTTTTTTATTTTTTGTTTTCTTTCTTTATATTTTTGTTTTCTAATATGCATACATGCATGCATGCATATGCATACATGCATGCATGCTTATGCATACATGCATGCATGCTTATGCATACATGCATGCATGCTTATGCATACATGCATGCATGCTTATGCATACATGCATGCATGAGGGATATGCATATATGCATGCATGAGGGATATGCATACATGAATGCATATGCATATGTATACATGAATGCATATGCATATGTATACATGAATGCATATGCATATGCATACATGAATGCATATGCATATGTATACATGAATGCATATGCATATGTATACATGAATGCATATGCATATGTATACATGAATGCATATGCATACATGCATGCATGCATGAGGGATATGCATATGCATACATGTATGTATACAAACAAGCATATGCATATGTATATGTACATGTATGTATATGTACATGTATGTCTAGAAGCAAGCATATGCATATGTATATGTATACATGTATGTATATGCATATGTATACATGAATGCATATGCATATGTATATGTACATGTATGTATACAAGCAAGCATATGCACATGTATATGTATACATGTATGCATATGCATATGTATACATGAATGCATATGCATACAAGCAAGCATATGTATATGTATATGTATACATATACAAGCAAGCATATGCATATGTATACAAGCTTAAGCATGCATATGCATACAAGCAAGCATATGCATACATGAATGCATATGCATATGTATACATGAATGCATATGTATACAAGCTTAAGCATGCATATATATACATTGGATGAGATGAGATCTTCATATTGCATTAGATGGGATCTCCACATACACCTTGGGGTGCACATGATCATGATGAATCAAAGATATATCATATTCGTAATGGAGCTCCAGTTATGGATGCGGTGGGGAAGTCAATGCATCAGCGTATACGACAACTCTGCTCTATCGAATTCGGTCATTCAGTAATGTTAAAATGGAACGAACAGGATAAAGACTCTAAAAATCATATCATACAATGCATATATGAAGAGTACCAGCCAGCACCTGGCAATCCTACTGTGAGTTCTGATTGGATTCAACATACAACACGCAAAGTGATGTCGCATCGACGATCGGAAGCTCGCGATGCTTCCAAAGCAGGCTTACCGAAGCTGTATGGCTAGATGCCGATGAATGGGAATCGATTCAGGATGAGCACCAACATACTCCTTATCGGTATCGTCAACAGAGAGATGCAGACGCCACACGTTTAGATACGGTTGGAACGTCGCATTTAGGTAGCGGCGGATACGACAGTATGCGCTACCAATTTGTAAGTATGATGTTAATTATTGAAGTTGTTTGTGTTAAGTATATTATGTATATTCATCTAACATTTTGCATATTTACTATAGGAGTTGGCAGTTGGTCGTCCTCCAACGCGAACTGAAGAATCATATGGATATCGACATGGACTGACTGCACTGTTACAAGACTTAGAGGGACGCGGTGCAATCGTCTCATGGGAGAATATTCTTGATTAAGTAAAGTTATATCTTGGTTTCGTGTTTCTAGTTGTTGTTTATAAATGTCATGTTAATTGGTCTTATTTTATACATATGTTTTGTTGCAGGATTGTAGGTGTAAATATTTTGATCAATGCCACAATTTTGTATCACACTCGCATACGACAATGATGAACCATAATTTTGTATTCGATTCCTATATGGAAGTGTTTTGTCACATTGCCACAATTTTGTATTACACTCCTATGTGGCAATGATGTACCATAATTTTGTATTCGATTCCTATATGGAAGTGTTTTGCCACACTTTTGTACATTTTCCATTTATGGAATATATGACTTTCTGTACATGAATCATTGTTCATTTTTGCTCATATAAGTTTATGTTTTGGTTGCCATTAGAGTACATAACACATGTACTCAGTTGGGCAGAGTGTATTATCTTTTGCTAAACAACATCATGCTGTAGCAAAAGACAACATACTCTGCCCAAAAAAATTTGTGCAGGTATGGTCGTCGATATACGCGTCGGTAGCTCCAGTATGGTCGTCGGTATATGCACCTATACCAACTATAACACCGACATCGCGAAGAAATCACGCCCGTTCATTTGCCTCGGTAGCAGCCTCGGTATACCCTCGATATGTTCTAGTAAGAAAGCGCCTTATATAATTAGCTTTTGGACGTAAAGGAAAATGAGCTGAGTGAAAAGAGGGAAAGTCACGAGTTGATGGACTTACTGGAAGAGCATGTAGAGTTGCAGGCAAAAGACCTCAAATATGCAAATTTTGCCTCAAATACACAACTATGGTGGACATCAACACATATTGGAACATCTCATACCACAATTCAATTAATAGGGCTTATACTTGAAAAATACATGCAGTATGCTTCAATCATCATCTCTCCTCTCCCTCTCTCTATTGTGCATACACGCGAACAACACAAGGAAGAAGAAGAAGCTTGGAGCACAACACACAATACTGAATGTATTACTAGAGAATGTACAAAGATAAGTAGCCATTAGGGCAATAGGTGTAAATACAAGCCGGGGGAGAAAACCTCCTAAAGAGGGAAAAAAGTGCCTCGGAAGTCCTAGTGTGTTCACACACATCACTACCTAAATATATCAACAAACCCCCCTGGAAGTGATGCGGTGAACAAGGAGGTGTCACTCATGTATAAGGAAGTAACTAGACGTTGATTTGGAATCACTATTATGTTGGAGCTAGACGTTTACGGAAGCACACGAACAACACAAGGAAGAAGAAGAAGCTTGGAGCACAACACACAATACTGAATGTATTACTAGAGAATGTACAAAGATAAGTAGCCATTAGGGCAATAGGTGTATATACAAGCCGGGGGAAAAAACCTCCTAAACAGGGAAGAAAGTGCCCCGGAAGTCCTAGTGTGTTCACACACATCACTACCTAAATATATCAACAAACCCCCCTGGGAGTGATGCGGTGAACAAGGAGCTGTCACTCAAGTGCAAAGCTATGTGGAAATCACTCCACAAAGGAAGTAAGCCCAAAGCTTTGCGGAAAGCTTCAAACTTCTCCCTAGGTAGAGCCTTCATGAAAAGGTCTGCAATGTTCTCCTGCGTGGGCACATATGCCAAGCTGATCTCCCCAGCAGAGAACCTCTCCCTGACATAGTGATAATGCACCTCAATGTGCTTAATGTGAGCATGGAACACAGGGTTCCTCGCAAGTGCCAATGCGCTCTGACTGTGAGTGAAGATGGTGGTGGCAGAAGTCTGACCAACACCCAAATCAACCATAAGGCATCTGAGCCATACACACTCAACAATAGCTGTGTCTACCCTATACTCAGCCTCACAACTGGAAGTGGCCACAGTATGCTGCTTCTTGCTCAACCAAGATATACATGAGCTACCAAGCATGAAGCAAAAGCCACTAGTGGACACACGAGTGTCATAGCAACCAACCCAATCAGAGTCAGAAAAAGCATGCAAATCTGGCGGTAGTGATCCCCCCTTGGGATAAAACAACCCAAGTAGCCGAGTACCACTCAAGTAGCGAAAGATGCGCTTAACCGCTTGCCAATGCTTGACTCCTGGGCAATGCATAAATCTGCTCATCTGTGAGACAACAAACTGAATATCTGGCTGAGTAATGCATAAGTAAATCAAGCATCCAACAGGATGCTGATAGAGAACAACATCAAATGCATCTCCAGCATCATGAAGACTCAATCGTAAATCTATTTCCATAGGAGTGGCAATAGGCTTACAGTCTTCAAGGCCAAAATGCTGCAATAATGTGTCAATATATTTCGTTTGACACAAAGCCATTCCACCATCAACTTGCATAAATTGAATGCCCAAATAGTGATGCCAATGCCCCAAATCAGACATCTCAAATGAGGCATGCAAATCAGCCTTAAAATTATTAATATGCTTCTCAATAGGACCAGTGAGCAACATGTCGTCGACATAGACAACAATGATCAGAAGCACATCATTAGCATGCTTCACATATAAGGTGCTTTCAGTTGGATTGTTCTCAAAACCATGTGCAATCAGATAGGCATGTATCTTCTCATACCAAGCACGTGGTGCTTGCTTTAAACCATATAATGGCTTCTTTAACCTGCACACTTGGTTTTCATGCCCTTTCTGCACAAATCCACTGGGCTGAAATACATACACTTCTTCATGCAAGTCACCATTCAGAAATGTTGTTTTAATGTCCAACTGATGTACATTTCAACCATGATGACCTGCAAGTGCACAGATGCTCCGAACAGTAGTTATATGACATGTAGGTCCAAAGGTCTCATCAAAATCAATGCCTCTTTCCTGTGCATAACCCTTTGCAACAAGCCTAGCCTTATACCTGTCAACTGTACCATCCGGTTTACGCTTCAGCTTGTATACCCACATAGTGCCAATGGCCTTCTTGCCTGGAGGAAAGTCACATAAAGACCAAGTACCATTCTTCAATATAGCATCATATTCAGATTGCATATCAGCCATCCATTTTGGCATAGTTTTTACCTGCTCAATATCAACTCTCTCAACAACTAGTGCATCATGTAAATCTGCATATTCAAAAATGGAATGATCTGCATCATCACATGAAACCTACAAAGGCTGAGAAGTTTCCTCATTGGGACCAACACAAGACTGTCCACCTGTAAAAAGAGGCAGCAAAGTATCATACATGTCTTTGGAGCTAACAGATGTCTCCTTAGTACATGAAAGCAATGGCTAAATAGCATCTTCCACAAAAACAACATCACGGCTAACCAGAATGCATTTAGTCTGTGGATGATACAGACGATTAGCCTTTACTTTCAGAACTGTACCCAACAAAAGTACATTTTACTGCTTTATGATCCAATTTTCTACGATGTTTTTCAGGCACTAATGCATATGCCAAACAAGCAAAAACACATAGATGAGCAATAAATGGCTTGCGATCATGCCAAGCCTCATATGGAGTGATAGACTGCAGTGCTTTAGTGGGACACCTGTTCAGTACATATGCTGCACACATGACAACCTCAAGCCAGAAACTATGTGGTAGAGCCTGACTCTTGACCATACACCTCGTCATCTTCATGAGTGACTTGTTCTTTCGTTCAACAACTCCATTCTGTTGAGGTCTATACGACACTGTACACTGGTGTTTTATCCCACGTTCAGCCAGAAATGCATTAAAATCAGAAGACATATATTCCCCCCCTCGATCTGAACGGAGGGTGCCCATTTTACATGCTGATAGATTTTTAGCCAAAACCAAAAACTGTTTGAAGCACATGAATACTTCGGACTTTGCCTTCAATGGATATACCCATGCATGCCTGGAAAAGTAAAGGTAATTTCCAAACAAAGGTCTCTGCATAGACCACAAACATCGCTATGTACAAGCTGCAATTTTTGAGTAGCCCGAACTGAACCATTTTTGGAAATGAGGAATGCTGCATTTTGCCCAAAATACAGCCTTCACAAACATGTTTTCCAGGTGCCTGAAGTTTGAGCAAAGAGGAGACCATTTCAGATTTCTGCAGGTATAGGAAACTAGCAAAATTCAGATGACCAAAGCGTGCATGCCAAAGCTTTGTATCTAAGATAGCCTGAGAATCATGTATTGCACATGCCGAATCATTCACATATCTTTCATAGTCTATGAGCTTATACAGCCAATGACATAAAATGCCAGAAGCAATAATCACATCGCCATTTGACAAGTCATGAACTGTACACCTATCATCAACAAATTTCACAACCAAGCCACTCTTGGCTAATGCAAAAACTGATAATAGGTTCTTCTTGATCCCTGGCACAAATAAAGCATCTGACAAAGTAAAAGAATTACCATCAGCAGTAGTCAAAATGATCTTACCAACTCCCATAACAGGATAAGAGGAGTTGTTGGCCCATGTAACAGTATTCCCTGTAGGGGCAGACTCGAGTGAAGAGAAGAAACTGTGCTGCGAGGCAATATGTTTGGTCGCCTCACTGTCAAAGTACTAAACATCTGAGTCTACTGCAGACATGCATTGCTCATGAGAAGATGGGTCAAAACTGCAAACAGTAGTAAACACCCATTCTTATTCCTGCACAAGATTAGCAGACTCCGTTTTTGGTGTAGAGGCTTCTGCAACAACCATTCCAGCCTCTTTTTTCTTTGCCTCTTTTGCAGCCAGTTTTGGACAGTTCTTTATGATATGATCATTTCCTTTACAATACTTATAAAACAATTTCTGCTTTTTTGATTTTTTCTCATCTTTGTCTTGGTTCTTCGAATGTGCAGCATTTGCAGATTTCTGCTTACTAGTAGAAGAGCTCCATTTTCCTTTGCCCTTCTGACTAGCTAGGAAATCTTGATATGCAACATGCATAATGGACCTGTTCTGCCTGGACTAATCTTCTTGCAACAGAACAGAGATTAACTCTTCAAATGACAAGGCATTTGGATTGCCTTTCATCATCAATCAAAGAGTAGAAGCAAAACTCTAATATGAATCAGGAAGACCATTTAGAACGGTCTGCACAAGTGAGCTATCTTGTATAACCTCATCAGCAAAAATCAACTATTCCTTCAAGTCTTTGATCTTTGTTAGGAAATTGTCCATAGAATCACCTTCATTCATGTGCTCACTCTCCAACTGTTTCCGGAGGTAAGCAACACGAGCCTCATTCCTAGCTTGGTACAATGTGGTAACTGTAATCCAAGCATCCTTAGCTGTTCTACAAGAGCGAATATGAGGAATAATGGCATGTTTGACAGACAAAGCTATCAATGCATGTGCCTGGGAATCTCTGCCATCCCAACGAATCTGCTCTGCAGTAGGTGCAGCAGAAACCGCAACACGAACAAGAATATGCAGAATATCACCATCTTCGACACCTTCTGCATCAGCTTCAATACCTGCAATTATAACAATTGCAGGTGTAATAGGACGTTTTTCAACACCCTGCACAATGTTCCACAATCCTTTTGCAACTAACACATGTCACATCATATAAGCCCATAACGGGTAGTTGGTACCATCCAACTTATCCTCAATAGCCAACATACAGAATACATCACTGCTTTCAGCCATGGCCGGTGACTAAAATACCTTGATGCAGAAAATTGACTATATCTCAAAAAGTTGAACAGAACTACCTAGTCGAATTCCATTAGACCTGTAGCAGACTTCGAGATGCTTATACTGGCGAACAGAAACTGGTATATACCTTTGGCATAAAAAGACGAAATAGCCTGCACAAGCACTGCAATAGTGCATCTTGGGAACACGCTGAGTATGCTCACCAAAATTCGTGCGATTCTGAGATTGCAATCGAAAGAGTGTCGATGGCACCTTAGATGAAGTGACGGCCTGCTCTGATACCAATTGTTGGAGTTAGACGTTTGTGGAAGCACGCGAACAACACAAGGAAGAAGAAGAAGCTTGGAGCACAACACACAATATTGAATGTATTACTAGAGAATGTACAAAGATAAGTAGCCCATTAGGGCAATAGGCGTATATACAAGCCGAGGGAAAAAACCTCCTAAAGAGGGAAAAAAGTACCCCGGTAGTCCTAGTGTGTTCACACACATCACTACCTAAATATATCAACATGTTAGCAATGCTTTCTCAACTACCTTCAATTAACCTTTCCATAATATTGAAAAAAATAATGAGCTTATGTTCTTAATCCACACATTGATTCAAAATCCGTACATTAATGAGCTTATGTTCTTAATCCACACATTGATTCAGAATCATTGTTATCAATGCTTTTTGAAGTGATGTTTAAATGATAGTTTTTTTTATAATGGAGTTTCAACCAAAGCCTATTCCCTCAATTTTTAACTTTGAAAGTGGCATTCTACAATTGAATGGGCATAGTATTCGTGGGACCCTCCATATCCCACAAAGTAGAGGTTAGACAAGGTTACAATATTACAACTAATTTTAACTGGCCTAAGCCATACACATTCAGTTTGAGGCTTGAACCCTCGACCTTTGCCTCAAGAGATCAAAGCTCAACCAACTGCCTACAAGATGTGAACAACGATAATTTTTCTCGTATTATGCAAAAAAATTATTTGTAATGAGGATCGATGTTGTTCGTCCTCCAAGAGATGTAATAGTGCCCATAATGACAACTTATCACTACGTATGCGAACAAAGCATAATTTTATCGTCGTTAAGAAGATGGCCCATCCAATAAAAGCAGTCCAACATTTAAGCCTTTGGATGCAGTAGCATCGGATATGTAGTCATCACTTGTAAACAAATAGATTTAAAAAAATCCATTGCATAATCAACGTTAAAGCATTTTTTATGTGACGGCTTGTTATAAGGAAAAAAAAAAACATCGTCCAAGGTATGGTTTGGTGTCATTTTCAAGATTGGTTATAATAGAAAAAATAGTATCACTAAAATGATGCTTATCATCATGTAAACAAGGATGATAAACGACATAAAAAGCACAAAATCGATCGTTCCCTCTCCATAGTTATTTGTTATTTTGAAAGTATTTATTATAAATTTTTGGGGAATTTTTGTTTCTAATTTTTTTTGTTGATATATTTAGGTAGTGATGTGTGTGAACATAGTACGACCATCGGGGCACTTTTTTCTCTCTTTTTACAAGGTTTTTTCCCTCGGCTTGTATATACGCCTATTGCCCTAATAGCTTACTTATCTTTTGTACATTCTAGTGGTAATACATTCAATATTGTGTGTTGTGCTCCAAGCTTCTTTTTCCTTGTGATGTTTGCGTGCTTTCGTAGACCTCAAACTCCAACAATTGGTATCAGAGCAGGTCGTCGCTTCATCTAGAGCATCGTCAACACCTCTCTAGTCATAGTCTCAAAATCGCATGAAATTTGGTAAGCATACTAAGATTGATTAGGAGATCAAAACAACTTTGTTGCATGGTGCCAAAATTGCGATTTGAGCTCATTTCGGCCTTCGAATGCACTATCGCAATGCTTGTGTAGGAAATTTTGTCTTTTTGTGACAAATATATATACAAGTTTTAGTTTACCAGTATAAGCATCTCGAAGTCTGCTACATGTCTAGTAGAACTCTGTAGGGTAGTTCTATTCAACTTTTTGAGATACAATCATTTTTTTGCATCAAAGTATTTTAATCAGTGGCCATGGCTGAAAGTAGTGATGTATTTTGTATGTTGGATGTTGAGGATAAGTTGGACGGTACCAATCACCCATTATGGGCTTATATGATGCATCATGTATTGGTTGCAAAAGGATTGTGGAATATTGTGCAGGGTGTTGAAAAACATCCTATTATACCTGCAAACACAGTTGCTAAAGGTGATGTAGATTGCATTGAAGATGACAACATTCTTCATGTTCCTGTTCATGCTACGGTTCCTACTGCACCTACTATAGAGAAAATTCATTAAGATGGCAGAGATGATCAAGCACATGCGTTGATAGCCATGTCTGTCAAACGTGCCATTATTCCTCACATTCGCTCTTGCAAAACAACTAAGGATGCTTGGGATACACTTACCACTTTATACCAGGCAAGGAATGAGGCTCGTGTTGCTTACCTCCAAAAACAGTTGGAGAGTGAGCATATGAATGAAGGTGATTCCATGGATAATTTTTTGACACATCAAAGATTTGAAAGAATAGTTGATTTCTGCTAATGAAGTCTTGCTTGACAATTCACTTATGTAGACTATTCTGAATGGTCTTCCCGATTCATATCAGAGTTTTGCTTCTACTCTTCATTTGATGATGAAAGGCAATCTAAATGCCTTAATATTTGAGGAGTTAGTCTCTGTTCTATTGCAAGAAGATCAGTCTAGGCAGAACATGTCCATTATGCATGTTGCAGATCAAGCTTTCCTGGCTAGTTAGGAGGGCAAAGGTAAATGGAGCTCTTCTACCAGTAATAAAAAATCTACTAATTTTGCACAATCAAAGAAAGATGACAAAGACGAGAAGGAAACAAAAAAGTAGAAATTGTTTTGCAAATACTGTAAAGCAAATGATCATGTCATAAAGAGTTATCCAAAATTAACTGCTAAAGAAGCAAGGAAGAAAGAGGCTGGAATGGTTCTTGTAGAGGCCTCTACACCCAAAATAGAATTTGGTAATCTTTTGCAGAATGACGAATGAGCATTTACTACTGTTTGTAATTTTGATCCATCTTCACATGAACAATGCATGTTTGTAGTAGATTCAGATGTTTGGTACTTTGATAGTGGGACATCCAAACATATTACCTTGTAGCATAGTTTCTTCACTTCACTCGAGCCTTCCCCTATAAGGAATACTATCATATGCACCAACAACTCCTCTTATCCTGTCATAGGAGTTGGTAAGATCATTTTGACTATTGTTGATGGTAGTTATTTTACATTGTTGGATGCTTTATTTGTGCCATGAATCAAGAAAAATATATTATCAGTTTCAACTTTAGCCAAGATTGGCTTGGTTGTGAAATTTATTGATGATAGATGTATAGTTCATGATCTGTCAAATGGTGATTTCATTATTGCTTTTGGTATTTCATGTCGTGGGTTGTATAAGCTCATAGACTATGAACCTATGAATGATTCAACATGTGCACTACATGTTTCTCAGGCCTTGTCACATGCAAAGATTTGGCATGCATGCTTTGGTCATTTGAATTTTGCTACTTTGCTACGCTTATAAAAATATGAAATAATGTCCTCTTTGCACAAACTTGAGACACCTAGTAAACATGTATGTGAAGGCTATATTTTGGGTAAAATGCACATTCCTCCTTCCCAAAAGATGGTTTAGTTTGAGCTACTGAGAAATTACAGCTTGTTCATAGTGATGTCCATGGTCCTATGCAGACACCCTCTTTTGGGAACTATCTTTACTTCGTGACTTTCATCGATGATTTTTCCAGGCATGCATGGGTATATCCATTGAAAGAAAAGTCCGAAGTGTTATGTGCTTCAAAAAGTTTTTGGTTTTGGCTGAAAATCTATCAACATGTAAAATGGGCACCCTCCATTTTGATTGAGGGGGGGAATGTATTTCTTCTTACTTTAATGTATTTCTAGCTGAACGTGGGATAAAACATCAGTGTACAATGCTATATACACCTCAACAAAATGGAGTTGCTGAACGGAAGAATATGTCACTCATGGAGATGGCGAGGTGTATGGTCAAGAGGCAAGCTTTACCACATAGTTTCTGACTTGAGGTTGTCATGTGTGTAGCATATGTACTTAACAGGTGTCCCACTAAAGCATTGCAGTCTATCACTACATATGAGGCTTGGCATGGTCGTAAGCCATCTGTTGCTCACTTGCATGTTTTTGTTTGTCTGGCATATGCATTAGTGTCTGAACAACAACGTAGGAAATTAAATGATAAAGCAGTGAAATGTATTTTTGTTGGGTAAAATTTTGAAAGCAAAGGCTATCATCTATATCATCCACAGAGTAAACACATTTGGTTAGCCATGATGTTGTTTTTGTGGAAGATGCTATTCAACCATTACTTTCATGTACTAAGGAGACATCTGTTACCAAAGACATGCATGATACTTTGTTGCCTCTTTTCACAAGTGAACAATCTAGTGCTGGTCCTAATGAGGCAACTTGTTAGCCTTTACAGATTTCATGTGATGATGCAGATCATTCCATTTTTTATGCAGATTTACATGATGCACTTGTTGATGAGAGAGCTGATATTGATGAGGAAAAAACTATGCCAAAATGGTTGGTGCAAAATTTACATGACATCAAATTAGATGCACCTCTATCATATCATACTCCTTCAGGCTCTTATAGTGCCTCTTTTGCATCAGATTGCTATGCTATGGCTGCCTCTAGTCTTTGTGATGAGAATGAGCCTGTTTCGTTTAATGAAGCATAAAATTTTGATAATTGGATGGCTGCTATGTAATCAGAATATGATGCTATCATGAAAAATGGTACCTGGTCTTTATGTGACTTGCCTCTTGGCAAGAAGGCCATTCACACTAAGTGGCTATACAAGTTGAAGCATAAGCCTGATGGTACAATTGACAAGTATAAAGCTAGGCTTGTTGCAAAGGGTTATGCTCAAGAAAGAGGCATTGATTTTGATGAGACCTTTGCTCCTACATGTCGAATGACTACTGTTCATAGCATCTGTGCACTTGCAGCTCATCATGGTTGGAATGTACATTAGTTGGACATTAAAATTGCATTTTTGAATGGTGATTTGCATGAAGAAGTGTATATTTTTCAGCCCCATGGCCTTGTGCAGAAAGGGCATGAGAGCAAAGTGTGTAGGTTGAAGAAGGCATTATATGGTTTGAAACAAGCACCACGTGCTTGGTATGAAAAGATACATGCCTATCTGATTGCACATGGTTTTGAGAACAGTCCAACTGAGAGCACCTTATATGTTAAGCGTGCAAATGATGTGCTTCTGATCATTGTTGTGTATGTTGATGACATGCTGCTCACTGGTCCTCATGAGAAGCATATTGTTGATTTTAAGGCTGATCTTCATGCCTCATTTGAGATGTCAGATTTGGGGCATTTGCATTATTGTTTGGGCATTCAATTTATGCAAGTTGATGGCGGAATAGCTTTGTGTCAAACAAAATATATTGACACATTATTGCAACATTTTGGCCTTGAAGATTGTAAACCCATTGCCACTCCTATGGAGACAGGTTTACGGTTGATTCTTCATGATGCTACTTAGTCTAATTTCAATTATGTTGATTACTAAATCAATCCTTTTCATCACCTCTTGAAACTCATTTATAGCAAAATGCATAAATTTGAATCAAGTTAGTGATTCACTTAGTTGTATTTTCAACTAAGTACTTATTTTCAACTAATTACTTTATCCGAGATTGACTTAGTTGAACTTACCTTTCTTAAAAGGATCTTTCCAAGTTCTCTCTTTAGAAATCCATGCAACATTTCTGATAAAGAACTACGAAATCCTTACTAGGAAAATCTCATAACTTGAATGAGGCTATACTAGTCTTACTGAAAATATTTTTGAAGATCCTAAAAAGTTCTTTCAACTTTATGATCTTCAAACTTTCTAGTTATTTGATTCTTGAAGTGTTTTTTAGTCATACTCTTGACCATCATATACTTCCTCTTTATCTGTGAAGTTTCAATTCCTAATGGAGTCATACTTCAAGTCATGAGCTCAAGACTTAAAGATACCTATCATCCCAAGGTCTAATGTCCCATACTGTCATTCCTAAATTAATGTGAATATAAATTATAGTGTCCCATACCACCATACTTTATATCAGACACTGATGTGTGGATGATATTTATCTTAAATTCTAGAAGCTCAATCTAGCTATAGATCACCTTTCACTCAAATTCTTTTAGAGTTTGAAGTCAAGAAAAACTCTACTTAGGTTTCTCACGCTTCCAACACAAGACCATTCTGTAATCTTATGTTTTCTTATTGTCTCATGCTTGTCTTGGAAGCTTTAAACCTTTTGATTTAATAAACATCCATCAAAAAATTCCAAGTGCCTTGAATTATATTCAACACTTAATTAGTTCTTGCTCAAATAACTTGTAGTGATAAGAGATTATTCTTGCCTTTGAATTCTTTTTTATATCCAAAGCTTCAAGCTATCCTAGTGTTTTCAAGGAATCTCTTTATTTCTTAAGTCCAAGAATTTAAAAATCCTTTTGGATTTCTCTCAAAAACTCTTTTAAGGATAGGTGAATACAAGTTTCACCTTCCATAGACTTAAGTATCACTTGTCATGATTACAAACTACCAGCTTGGAATTCTGATTTTTATTTGCATTTTCACTTCTCTTAAAGAGGTATGGCCTTTGTCATGCTTTACTCAACCTCGTGGTTGCGACCATCTTTCTTAATACTAGCTTTAACATGCCATGAAGTTGCTTTTTGAGTAGCTCCTTCTTTGCCAAACATCTTATATCCAAAAAGATGTTCTATATATAATCTACATCCATGATTCTATACTTTATGAAATCACTTGTGCCAATTTTGATGTGTTTTGGTACTTTCTTCCCCCCTTTGAAGAGTTTTTATGCTAAAAAATTGTCCAAGGGTTTATTGAAAATTATGCTCGTCCTATTGCTCCTTATTGGATTTTGAAAGAGTTTATTTTCAATCTTTATTGTTCCCCTTTGTTAAAAGAGCTATTTTGAGATTTTTTGTCTTTTCCCCTCTAGGCTTACTGAACATGTCTCCAATTTCAAGCTTTGATTACCCATAAATCCAACATCCCATACTACCAAATACACTTAAGTGGTAATGTAGGCCTAGACATCCCGCTTTTCGACTTACACTTCCACTTTACTGAAGGTAACTTTAGCTTTAACCTTGGGATCAAAGCTTCTTATAGTCTTATCAAGTGAGAACTATTACTTCTTAGACTTGTAACTGTTATCTCCATTGTAGCACATGTTTGGTCCTCATTTCATGATGAAAATTCAACTACAAAGTCTCAAATGTAATGGCAACTTGAAAGGATTAATCTTAAAGATTGACTTTTCAGTGATTCTTTTGTTCAAATTTTTCTTGAACGATCATTCTTATGTCATCTAACAATAGAGCTATTTTTTATCTTTAAACTAGATATAATATATGGTCATAATCAAGAATCTAAATTGAAAATAAAAATTGTCTTTCAATCCAATTCTTAATTCTAAAAAAGATGGTAACACCTTTTACCCTTTAAAAAGTAATTCTTTACTTCAAGGACATATGTAAATGGTATCGAGGGTATCTTTCAACCCCTTTTTGTTACCTCTTCTTTAGGTCTTCTGTTTGGCTGCAAAATTTTTATAAAGCTTTGAATAGTTCTTAATTATTACTAAGAACTTCCTTGAAGGGTGGAACTATGACTTTGAAAAGATGATATTCTTATCATCCTTTCAAGGGTAAGTTGAAAAAATCTTAACCTATGATTATTAATAATATAGAGTTTTTAAACACATTTTATCTCCAAAGCTTGGATAATAATCACTCTAAGCTACCACCTTGGTGTCATGGTTAAAGAAGAGAAAACTTTTACCTCTTACTTAAGTCCTTGGCCTTTCTGATCAGACATGCCATGGGTTTTATGGAACTTCAATATCCATTATTAAGGTTTGAAGCTAAGGTTTCTCTACGTGTGTTAAGATTTGTTGCCTTTTGTATGAAGCCAACATATAAAAAGCATAAAAGTGAATGGTTTATGGAGTCACATAGCATCATGTAACATTAAGCTTTTATGATTTTGACTTCATATCCAAAAGTCATTCCGTATATCAACCTTACGAGTAATAGACTTGATCTCTCTCTTATTCCATAAACACATGCATAGGAAATCAGTATTCATTGATATGAATACTTAATGTATCCAAAAGCACATAACTCTTTACTTGAAGATGCTTAGCATGCATAAGGTCCAAGTATTGAACCCCTTCTTAAAGCATCCATGGAATTCACAGTTGGAACTCCATTCAACATATTATTATAATATTTATTCATGCCATGCTATAATGAAACCTCAGTGTTCGATGTCTTATCATCTTTTAGGAGTTGAGTTCCTTCCATGATAATGAAAAATCCTTTTCTATTCATCTATTCCTTCAATGCATCACTTAAATAAGTAGATTCATGCATTCTTCTAAGTGCATGTGGATCTTACCCATTTTATTTAAAATGCATTCTTTCATGCATTACTCTAGCATGGCAAAGAAAGAAAACATAAATGGAAAATTTAGAAGTAGCATGTAGTTTCCCTCAAAGCTACATCCATCCTTTAATCCATTGCATGATGAGGCTTATCCATTCAATTTGAGAAGCTTGGGCCGCTTTGCCATACCAACTTCCTTTTTCCTTCCATAGGCATCTTCTTACTTTCTTGTATCCCAAAAATGCACCTATTCTTATCCTAATTCTAGGGATGCCTAAATGCATATGTGCACTCTCTATTACGAGCAAAAAAATTACAATTCTTTTCTACAATATATATAGTCCATCATGCACATGTGATAGATGACATATGCATAACCAAAATATCCATTCTATGGATAAGTTTTCCTGCAAATTTAATATGAGCTAAGCTAGACCTACCGATTCTTCTTTCTAGCATTCAAATTCTATATTTTTCAAGTTCATCATTAATTTTAAAATGCTAAGAAAGAAGAGAAAATAAAGAGAAGTTAATTGTACTTCCCTGAAATCAATTAATTGTAGAAGTCTTCTTCCAATGCTCCACATAAAACTCCATGCTTGAAGAGGCCATTGCTTGTTCAAGATCTATGACTTCATGGTTGAAGATGATCTTGGGTTTGTCTCATACCCAAAAGGGAGGATAAAAACTTGGCATTCTCTATAGCTTCATTCATCCATCTATAACTTTCATGCTAAAATGTTCAAGGAGGATCTCTTCAATCCTAAGGTGTTCCTCTATAAGAAAATGAAACTCCAACTGGTTGTAACTCTATAAATAGGAACACACGAGTTATCATTAGTAAAAGTATTATCTCTAATAGAAAAATTCATGAAGATTGCTACAGAGAGAAAAAAGTTGATCGAATCCCATATGCAAGACAAATGCCTTTTTTGCGACTTGTATAAATAAGTCAGCTTCTGAAGTGCTCTTGCCTATTCAGAGAGAAGAGGGGGAGTAGAGTGTGCCTCAAATCTCATTCCAATGTAGAAATATGCCTAGGCATGTAGCTCATGTGGTGGGTGTTCAGAAGGCACCTAGTAGTTATCGGCATGGATGGTGACATCTGGTTTACGTCTGTGGTCTCCCTATTAATAGGGGATGACATATAAATTTTTTTGGTGCCTTCAAAGGGTTCATAAACTCTATGCCTTAGTATGTGAAATGTAGCAAACTGAGGTTCCATAAAGGTATCAGATATCTGAGATGAAAATTCTACGACTAGCTCTAAATATCAATGTAAAATAACTAAGGTCAACTAAGGAAAAAGGTAGCTAGCCTAAGTTACTCAAACACAAAACCTCAATATCTAAGCCCACAAGGGATGAGAGATGCATGTATCCACCCAACCAACTGAAAGAACTTGGAGAAGCTTGTAGGAGGTAGAAAAGTGAGTTGCGAGGCAACGAAGTTTGGTCTAGCCAACCGGCACAAGACCAGCCCTTGAGCTTATGGAGACTCAAATAGAACTTACATGCTTTTGATAAGTGCAATAATAAGCACTATGTACATGGTCATCAATAAACGATACATAATACCTTGATCCTACCAATGAAGGTTCTTGACTTGGTCCCCATACATCTGTATGTACTAAGTCCAATAAGTTGTTGTGGATGTAGCCTTTGTGGTTGAATGGTTGTCTTTGTGCCTTCCCAATCTGACATGCATCACACATGTTGATCATGTGTTGCTTTGATATGTTTGGTAATCCTATGTTAGCGGCCGCCGGATCGGAAGATTGTATAACTGAATCTTGCACGAGTGAAAAAGTAGTTACAAACAGTTTGTAAAAAAGTTATATAAATCCAGAAAACGCACAGAGACGGGGACGGGATGGATCACCAGACTCTGTCTGGGTAGCTGATCAGGCGTTGTCTGTAGTGTCATTTGCATATCTCCTGTATTCTGAGTTCGTGTTCGTCTCTAGTCTTGTCTGCCGTCGACATCTGTTCTGTTGTTAACCAGTGAGACGATTCGTGGAATCACCAGACTATTCGTCTGGAGGATTGCCTGAACACTACTGTAGCGCTGTTTTCTAACTTCTGCGTACTCCGATTGTACTGTGTGTATCTGTGTTTTGTTACCTATCGACCTCTGTTGAGGTTGCGAGTTCCATTCACAGCTAATAGATCGTGGATTGTTTTCTGAGTAAGTTGTTTGTGAATCTCTATTGAGTTGTGGTGTTAGCCCGCACATTGTGTGTTACCCCTTCTTGAAATGTTCTGCCAGTGGTTGGTGAAATCTGAGCAACTGTAGTAGCATTCTGGTATTCAGATCTGTGCTGTGTTGTTTGCAATGTTGGAATCTGTCTTCATACGGTAAAGTTAAGTGCAGTAGGGATCTTTCTAAGTTGTGCACTGAGCCTTCAGTACTGTGTGGTTGAACTCTCAAGTTCTCTGTGTCTACAGTGTTGCATGACTGTTTAGATCCAGTCGGTAAAGGTTAACGATTACTCTTGTTTTCGGTATTTCCAGTAAGTTTATGTGTAGCTGCAACGTAGCATCTTGCGTATTCGATACCCGTGGTTGAGCTAAGACTGTGACGGTAATATCTAAGTACGGCAATCTTTGATAGTGCTCTCAGCATTAGTATAGTGCTGGGTGTGAGCAGTAAGTTTGGAACTAAGTACAGGGCCTTTGTCTAACAGACCTCTTCCACTCCCAAGAACCCAAGAATCCCTTAAACGAACTTTTGATAGTTAGAAGGAACCGACTTCGTTTAACACTATATTTAACACTGGCGCCGTCTGTGGGAAGGTGGCATCAGGATTGCCGTTTATCTGTCGAAAGTGTTATCAAGATTGCCATTTATCTGTCGGAAGGTGGCAACAGATCAGATTGTTGCAAACCTGTTATGGAAACGTGACTGTAAATTTTTTCAACAGTAACAGTACACGATTAGTACAAAAGATGATACATGCCGGTTACTCGATCCGGTGAAACGTATCCAAAGAACCGCCAGCCTAGGGTACTTAATTTGCTAAAAACGACTCCGCGAGGTAGAAGTACAACTAGGTCTAACCCAGTTGTCAAGAAAATAAAGAACGTTAGTAGTGATTCCGGTCATATTCCGGTGGAACATGTTACACCTCTGGTAAATTTCGGTACTATTTCGGCACAGTTTGTCGAAGATATAGTAACTCCAGAATCTACCAGGACGCAGCCTGAAGTTAGTCTAACAACATTGGGTAAAGATTCAAATTTGTTTACGACTAGAAACACTTTAGCCAAAGAAATTAGTGAAGGCGAAAAAACACCTTGTTTTGGCGAAAATTCGACACATTCTGGTGATATTTCGGTAACAGTTACTGAAAGATCGCAGTTTTCCGACGACGGTTTACCATTTCTTGGTGAATCTTCAGCCCAGTCACCGCTATTGGGAGTAAGCTTCCCTACATTTGACATCAAGAAGGAAGGTAGCTTGTTCGAAACCGAGATTCGAAGCATACTGAACAAGATTATCGAACCGGAAAGTGCACAGACTGATACAGACTCCGTCAGTTCAGATATTCAGCCTCGGAATACAGGAGATAGTCATCATACAACCATCAGCACGATGAACGAACAACAACAACAACTATGTCTACCCAGGCCGACTCCAACGGGAGTAACGTACACCAAATTTGGTGGATTCCCAGGTGATGACCCGGATGCTCATGTACGCACATTTGAGATAAGTTACGCAGTGCTCAACCATCCACCTGATCCGGCGTATAAGGCTATTGTTTCCAATTGACATTGGTCAACGAAGCAGCTAGATGGCTTACAGAATATGATATTAACCATTTCGGCACCTATGAAGCAGTAAGGGATGCCTTTTTGCAGAGATTCAAGCTAAAGAAGAATTTAGCCGAAATTTTTGACTACCTGCAAAACAATAGACAGAGGATAAATCAAACAGTATAGGAGTACGCCACTCTATTCAGGACTCATTTGAGGCAGTTACCACCAGCACATGCCAACCTACCGGATGACGTTATTACTCAATGGTTCATCAATGGCTTGACTCCACAACTTAAACAGATTATGATCATACGCTGTGTAGGAGCTATGACGCTAGATGCAGTGATCGCAATGACTTTGCAGTTGGAAAACAAGGTTGGAGGATTTACAGAAGATCTGGAGTGGTTAAAAGCAAATAAAAATATCGCCGAAGACTCGACCAGACATATGTACTGCACTACATGCAAGAATTCAGGCCATACTAGTGCCACTTGTGCACTTAATCAATTGTTTTGTGCTATCTGCAACACTACTAGACACACCACCGAAAACTGCACATACAACGCCAAGGTACAGGGAACAACGACTGTCAATGCAATTATACAGGAACCAGGGCAGCCAGCCAATCACTATGTTCCTCCGCAAATGAGAAACAACCAGCAACAATGATATTGAAATTACAGAGGACAGAGAAATAATAACTATAATGCAAACCACTGGTAGACCTGACCGCCACCGGAAAATCCCAATTTGCCACCACTGCGCTGCCATTTCTGTGGTGAATTTGGTCACATTAGAAGATTTTGTAAGGATGCAGCTGAGTATGATCAGAGGAAGAAAGAACGTCAAAACCTAATGGCTAATATGGTACAAATCACACCAGTAGAAACGCATGCTACGGTAATTCAGACCCGCTCCGGTAAACAACTGCAACCAGTAGCAGAAATATTTGAACCAGGCATACGTGAACAACAAAGGATGTACGATAAAGCTAGTCAATGGACCACTGGAGAACCTCGAGTCTTCCCAGATCCTATTCCGGTAACCCAAACTCCGTTAACCGAAGAAGGAACACAACAACAGGATTCCAATTTAGCAGCAGGCACATCATCTTTAGCAGGCGCATCATATTCAGAATCTGTGGAAACAATCCAATCACAAAAGGCCTGGGAAATTTTATCTAAAGCATCCATCACTCTTCCTCTGGGCCAATTACTTGCACTAGTACCGGGAGTTCGACAACAATTCCAACAACAATTCAGTCCTGTGCCTCCATGCATTCCAGCAACAGCAACAGTTCAACCGGAACCTGATTCTACGGTCGATCATTCAGTTCCTTTGATTACGGTATGGTATAAAAATCATAAAATCACACAGGTACTAATTGATGGAGGATCTACTGCATTGTGTAAAAAGTTAGGGTGGACCGAAATCGAACCAGTTCAGTTTTTTGTCAGAATGGCCGACCAATCAAGAGTCCATCCCATAGGACTTGTACGAAATGTACCAATCACTTTACAAGGTACAACATTTAAAATGACCTTTGTCGTACTAGATTTACCGGAATCCACTCTTGATTATAATCTCCTTTTTGGCCGACCTTGGCTGAAGCACGCTAAGGTGATACAGGATTGGTCTGCATAGGAACTCACTTTCAAGGATAATGTTGTAAAATTAGATGCTATACAACCTTGCGAGTTGCATGCTAGACCGTATTTTGCGGAACCAGTTCATATGCTAGATGGTTTGTCAGATGATGAAGAAGAAGAGTTTCTGAAAAATAACATTGACTTGATCTCCCTAGGAACTATTGATCTACAATTTGTTGTAGATAACTGGAATCCTTCAGTTTGTACGGTGATGACTGTAACAGAAACAGATATGAAAGAAGATAAGGCTACCATAGATGACGCTGATTTACAACAACTGTTTAAGCCAGTAGAGAATACAGAGAAGCCTCGACAATTTTATGTTCCAGAAGATCAACTGACCACTTACAATTTAGGAGATGAAGCAAATCCACGACCTGTTAAAATAAAAGAGAGCTTACCAGAATTATTTCAAGCAGATCTAATCCAACTACTTCGAGAATTTTCTGATGTATTTGCATGGGATTACAAAGATATGAAGGGTTTGGACCCGCACATCTATCAAGACACGGTCACGCTGAAGCCGGAAGCAAAACCACTTAAGCAACCCAGCTACCGGATGAATCCAAACTATGCATCACAGGTAAAGGTAGAACTTGATAGGCTACTCAAAGTCGAATTTATTGTACCAATAGAGCATGCTGAATGGATCTCTCCAATTGTTATTGTCCCTAAAAAGAATAAGCAATTACGAATATGTGTAGATTACCGGAAATTGAACGCAGCTACAGTGCCTGATCCATTTCCGCTCCTTTTTTTTGACACAATGCTTGATAGAGTAGCAAGACATGAAATGTATTCATTCTTAGATGGGTACAGTGGGTATAATCAAGTTAGAATGGCTGAACAAGATATACTGAAGACCGCCTTCATTACCAACTAGGGTGTTTTCGCATGTACTGTTATGTGGTTTGGATTAAGAAATGCCCCAAGTACATTCCAAAGGTGTATGCAGGAAATATTTTCTCCTTACCTTACCTCTTTTATGCAAGTATATCTTGATGATTTTTCAATTTTCGGAAAGATGATAGCACACCTGTTCCATTTACGGTGCTGCTTTGAAAAGTGCAGAGAATACAGACTCTGCTTAAACCCAAACAAATCAGTGTTTACGGTTTCATGTGGCAAGCTACTTGGTCACATTGTATCTGCACAGGGCATACAGGTGGATCCAGATAAAATCACAGCTGTGTTAGAAGCACCTGAACCCACCACACCTAAGGAAGTAATGCGCTTCATGGGCCAAGTAAGATGGCATGGTCGACACTTACGGTGGCTTGCTCATCTGGCAATACCACTGAACCGATTGATAACCAAGACCCCTCGACAATTTGACTGGACCCCGGAATGTCAAACTGCTTTTGATCGTCTAAAGGGATTACTAACACAGGTTCCAATCTTACAGCCTCCTGACTGTGATCGCCCATTTCACGTCTTTGTTGATGCTTCAGATATAGCAATAGGGAGCGTTCTAATGCAACAAATTGATAAGTGGTTCAGACCAGTGTACTATGCAAGTCGAAGATTGGCCCCTGCTGAAAAGAATTACTCTGTAACAAAAAGAGAATGTCTAGGTTTAGTATATTCTATCAAGAAATTCAGGCATTATTTGCTGGGCCGTAGATTTACTTTTCATGTAGATCATGTTGCACTTGTTTATCTGGTTCGGCAACAACATCTAAGAGGTCGATTAGCACGATGGGTCCTGCTTTTACAAGAATTTGACTACGAAGTTATTCATCGACCAGGCAGTTCACATGCCTTAGCAGATTTTTTGTCTCGCTTAGATTCCGGTGAAGCTCCGGTCGGTGTAGATGACACAACACCAGCAATTTATGTCTCTGAACCAACTAATGATGAAATTACAGACCCGCCTATGCCATCTACATACTATGATCAAATATTGACCTTCCTCACCAATGGATGCCTTCCATCTCAGACTTCTACGGCAATACGTAGGAAAATTGCAGTTTTTAGCCGCCGATTTCGGTTGATTGCTGGGGAATTATACTATGTGGATCATACTGGAATTTTACTTCGATGTATTCCACCACATGAAGTTAACTCAGTTATTACTTTGGCTCACTCAATTCCTTCTGGTGGCCATTTTGCTGCAGACTTAACACATCGGAAAATTCTGCAAAGTGGTCTCTGGTGGCCTACTATGTACAGGGATGTATTGCAGTTTGTAAAAAAATGTGATAATTGTCAAAGGTCTGGACATCCGTTACCACGTCATCATTTCCCACTACAACCTGTCCTGCCATTAGAACCTTTTCAGAAGTGGGGTCTAGATTTCATTGGATCTATTACACCACCAGCAATCCTCAGTAACAATCGTTATATTTTGACATGTACTGATTATGCTACCAGATGGGCAGAAGCTTGGGCTTTACGGTCTGCTACACCTGTTGCGGTAGCAAAGTGTCTGCTAACCGATGTCTTTCCACGTTTTGGTTTACCACTGGAACTTGTTACAGATCAAGGCACTCATTTTGTCAACAATTTAATGAAAGTACTCACACATTTGTTCCAGGTCACGCATAAGTTTAGTTCTCCTTATTATCCTCGTGCGAATGCTTTGGTTGAAAGTACAAACAAAACTTTGTTGAATATGCTTCAGAAACTCATTTTAGAAGCACCGGAAAGATGGGATCAACTGCTACCTGTAGTATTATGGGCATATCGGACTACATACAAGGTAACAACAGGATTAACCCCTTTCAAACTGGTTTATGGATTAGAAGCAATAGCACCGATGGAGATAGTTATACCAAGTTTACGAGTAGCCATCAACCAGAAACTACTACCGGAAGAATCACTGTCCTTTCGGTTGGATACACTCAGAGAATTAGACGAGCAACGATGGCACAATTTTTTGACTATGCAGGAAGTATAGCTAAGACAAGCTCGAACACATGACCGATATCTAAAGACCCCAATTTTTTCGGTGGGACAACTTGTACTATTGTACAATGCAAAGTCGAATCGCTCTGTTGGAAAATTCAAGTTGCGATGGTTTGGTCCCTACTGAATTTCTGAGCAAGTGGGCCCAGCAACTTTTCGGTTGACTACGTTGACCGGAATCCCTCTTCCGAAAGTCATTAACGGTTCGAAGCTGCAGCCGTATCAACACACGTCTAACCCGCAATGAAACGTTTTGCGGTTGGCCGCATCTTTTGGCATTCCCTTCATTTTTCTTTTCTTTTCTTTTCTTTTATTTTGCGTGCTTAATAAAATAAGTCTGTAGATATCCGCGTTTTGTTAACTAATTATGTCCACAGCCGCCCTGCCCTTTCGAGCTACTCACGCATGCACACCGAAGTTAAGAATTATCATTTCAATACCGCGCGATGATTAATCATCCTTCAATGCTCTCCCCTCCGACGTATCTACTTAACCTTTTTTGTTTCGCCGAAAAACGCTATTGTGTTTGTGTGATTTGTGCTCTGTGTGCTTACCCTGTGCTCTGCGTGCTTGTGTTTACTATCGCTGTGTGCACCATGGAAGCTTTGGCTAACTACGCCGCCTTCCGTGATGGACTCCCTGCAGACGTAGGAGAGTTCCTGCGCCTTCGTGGGCTTAACAACTTCGCTGAACTGCCTTGGCATTCAGTGGAGTCCCACCCATTCTTCGCCCAAATCATCTCCGCCATCGCCAAAACACCTGCCACCAAGCAGAGTTTACCGATCACCTCCCTCCCATCCTGTACACTCATCACATTCCAAGCTTTTGTAGAAGCCTTTAGACTCCCTTCGCAAGCCCGGGAAAATGGCCCAAGTCTGACAGTTGCTAGAATGGTAGAGTTATTTCCTAGGCATTCATCCAATGAGTATGCGATTCTCTGCCGACTGAAACCAGAACGATCAGCTCTCCAGTTCTTAGTAGCCATTCTCAACCTACAGAAACGCACCTATGGAATATCCCGCCCCTTCTACTCTGCCATAGAATTAGCTGCACAAGAACTAGTCAACTTCGCGTCATTCTTTTTCCACCGCATTCACCAAGAGTGCGTGTCCATTATTAAACATGTAAACAAGGGAGGCATGCCAAGATCCAGATTGCCGCACATCCTTTCATTTCTTTTTTCGGCAATACTCGCAGCACAACCACCACCCCGAGGACCTGTTCTGCGACATGAAGAATCAGTACAACTATGGGATGATGAAGAAGAAGATGAAGAGGAGCTAAACCAGCTCTTCCGCAGAAAGAGGATCCGAATTAGTTCTTCTGAGAGTGAAGCACAAGGATCTGCCGAAGGAAACAAAGATGACGACAAAGAAGAAGAAAAACAGGACGAGGAAACATTCCACGACACCACAACATCAATGCAGAATGAATCCTCCGCACAATCTTCCCAGGAGCAACAACAGGAAAATCATACTGAAGCTGACACAACATCTACCGAAGAAGCATCACAGCAACAGTCTGAAAGGGAACAACAAGCAGATGAAGAACAACTTGCGAAAGAAGCATTCGAAAGGCTGCTTAAGGCAGTTGAGTCCACAGTCGCAGACAATGCACAACAAAACATAGATCAGGTAACATCTCAGACTGTCATTCCCACTCCCCCACCGGAACCACCCATCAACCCCATTATCCCCATCCAACCCATTCACCCTGCCGAAACCATTGATTCTTCATCCTCCTCCCTCAACTACTCTCCACCGAACTCCCAACAACTGCTCACCGCCTCCTCATCCCAACCACGACCTCAACTGCCACTTCCGCCAATTCCCGTAATTTCTGAATTGGCCAACATGGGTCAATTACTCATTAACCTATCACAGCAACTGCCAATCCAAATGAAAGAATCCACAGATAACATCCGGAATGAGCTACAACACAAAGTGGACATTCTAGAAGCAGACATCATGCCACTGCAAGAAGAGATAGATGCAGTTAAAGCCGAAAACCATCAGCTCAACTCACAGATTGCCCAGCTCCAAGCTCAAATTGCCGAACAACAGACGATTGCCAATCAGAGAGATGTGGCCGTGGCAGAACTCACAAAGAAAGAAGAGTCGTTACAGATTACAAACGCAGAAATCAGCAAAATGAAGCAAGATATACAGGACAAGGAAGATGCAAGGATCGCCTTAGGAAACTTGCTCGAAGAAATAAGAATTCATCTACAAGAATTAGTGCAGCAGAGTCAAGAACAGCAGACGCAAGCTAAGTTAACAGAAGAACTGCAACGGACAAAAGAAAATCTAACAGATGTTAACAACATGCTCAAACATTACTTAACCAAGGAAGCACAGGCACAGAAACTAATTGCAGATCTCAGACACAAAAAAACATCATATGAAAGAACAGTAAACTTTCAGATTCAAGAAATCAAAAGAAGAGAGAATCAACTGGAAAACCAAAAAGAAAGAGTACAGAAGATGGAGCAACAGATTGCCGAAATAAAGACATCCAGAGATGCGGCGCTGGCAAACGAGTTTTATTTACAGGAAGCCTTTCTGCAGACCCAAGCAGAAATTTGCTCAATGAAACCATAGCCCTAAGTTCGGTACGAATAGACGCACAGTTAATAGAACCGGACACCCTAAAACAGTTATTAGAAACCTCAAAAAAAAGATAGCCCGAACCTTTAGATTAGCTAGAAATATGTACTTAGAAGGTATTATCGATGAGCAATAATTTTGTAAAACCTGCGCGTTCGAGTCCACCGTGCGTGCCAGAGTGTTAGCGGCCGCCGGATCGAAAGATTGTATAACTGAATCTTGTTCGCACGAGTGAAAAAGTAGTTACAAACAGTTTGTAAAAAAGTTATATAAATCAAGAAGACGTGTAGAGACGGGGATGGGACGGATCACCAGACTGTCTGTCTGGGTGATTGATCGGGCGTTGTCTGTAGTGTCATTTGCATATCTCCTGTATTCTGAGTTCGTGTTCGTCTCTAGTCTTGTCTGCTGTCGACATCTGTTTTGTTGTTAACCACTGAGACGATTCGTGGAATCACCAGACTATTCGTCTGGAGGATTGCCTGAACACTACTGTAGCGCTGTTTTCTAACTTCTGCGTACTCCGATTGTACTGTGTGTATCTGTGTTTTGTTACCTATCGACCTCTGTTGAGGTTGCGAGTTCCATTCACAGCTAATAGATTGTGGACTGTTGTCTGAGTAAGTTGTTTGTGAATCTCTACTGAGTTGTGGTGTTAGCCCGCGCATTGTGTGTTACCCCTTCTTGAAATGTTCTGCCAGTGGTTGGTGAAATCTGAGCAACTATAGTAGCATTCTGGTATTCAGATCTGTACTGTGTTGTCTGCAATGTTGGAATCTGTCTTCATACGGTAAAGTTAAGTGCAATAGGGATCTTTCTAAGTTATGCACTGAGCCTTCAGTACTGTGTGGTTGAACTCTCAAGTTCTCTGTGTCTACGGTGTTGCCTGACTGTTTAGATCCAGTCGGTAAAGGTTAACGATTACTCTTGTTTTTGGTATTTCCAGTAAGTTTATGTGTAGCTGCAACATAGCATCTTGCGTATTTGATACCCGTGGTTGAGCTAAGACTGTGACGGTAATATCTAAGTACGACAATCTTTGATAGTGCTCTCAACATTAGTATAGTGCTAGGTGTGACCAATAAGTTTGGGAACTTAGTACAGGGCCTCTGTCTAACAGACCCCTTCCACTCCCAAGAACCCAAGAATATCTTAAACGCACTTCTGATAGTTAGAAGGAACCAACTGCGTTTAACACTATGTTTAACATCCTAGAACACTTTGATCCCTACATATATCCTTCAAGGTTCTTTCATTCACATCAGCAAGTCTCTTATGCCACACTTCAAGTGAAGTATTTTGATGGCGCCATATAATTTTCTCATTAGATACACTTTATTTGATGCCGTCTCTTTTTCATATGTATTGCATAACTTCTTCAAAAGCTCCTCTACACTTTCATAGTATAATACTGTAAAGTAAACATTATTTGCCAAGTGCAAGGGAATGGTAGACCTGGCCATTTCATCTAAATCATCCCAATCATCTTCATCCATGTCAGCAGGCTTCTTTGAAATTCCATTTGCTGGCTTCCATTGCCTCCTTTGAATAAGCACATCTTTAATCTGATTCTTCCATAGAGCAAAGTTTGTGCCATCAAATTTTTGGATCGCAAAATGGTTCTTGCCCTGCAAGTTATAGCTCCTCCTTGGAACACTGGCACTAGACCTTGATCCACTAGATGTGCCTGAGACCTCTGATGCCATGATGGTAGAGAACTAAATTGAATGATAATGGAGCTAGAAAAACACCAACGAATAAGTGTATCAAGAAGTAAATCGACTACTGTAAAATTGACTAAATCAAAGATCTAGAAAGATTTTGCTAGACTATCCTCTGCAAAATGAGCATATGACCAGTGTCAAGATATCATAAAACTGCAAGTACTGACATGTTTACCTGCCTAGTGAATCACTGACTTCACTACATATAATCAGTTACCCAATAGAAGCCAACTAGGCTTATCGAGCACCTATGAACAACTATCATACATCTCCTATGGCGAGGCTCGGTAAGTCTTCCACCTGCATCACCAAAGAGATCCTGACATCTGGGTGTCTCTTAGTTAAGAAAACCTCACCACGACCCTCTTTATCAAACGTAAAAGGCTTTATGCAAAAAACATAACCGCTGTATCAATGATCACATGGATGTACATAAGCGGTATCCATAGAAGCATACATGGCATGTATGTGCTTAGTATATGCAGGAAAATGACACTAAAAGGCTGAATGCACAACCCAAAAACTAGCCAACAACACTTGCAAGTGTTTGTCAACTCTGATGTTTTAGGCTCAAAAAACCTGCATAAAAATGCAGCGGTTGCTCCCACCAAAACTGAAAACCTTTCAAGAAACCTGTAGTTTTATGAGTGTGGCTGAAAACACAGCCCCAAAGGTTGATATTTATTGTCAGAGAAGTACAAAGAACAGTCTTCTTGATGTTCTTGGACCCATGTGAAGAGAACTATGTGTGAAAGTACTCCAAAATGGCTCCAAAAACACCCCAAAAATGCTTCAAAAATAGGCTTTGAAAGCAAAGAATGAAGCTTTGAGGGACCAAAACATTTTTAAGATAATGTTAACCTTAGTCTTTCTCCTTCTTCAAACACCACAAGAGTGTAACTTAGTGGCTGAGATTGGCATGGTTAAGCAAGCTTTGGGGGGAACAGTACTGGGATGGGTGACCTCCCAGGAAGTACCGAGAACCTCTATCTTCCTTGATCGTTGAGGTCATCCCTCGCGTGTAGCCAACGGAGCCAATGGTGACCGGTGACTCGGATGACAAGGTATGCCAAGGTCTATGCCTTGGTCGCCGCCTTAGTCATAAGCCTTGGAGAAAGCCAGGTGGGGTGCTCACTTCGCTCGCACAAAAGGAACAAAGCTTTTGCGTCAAACAACTCTGATACTTGTGAAGTATTCTAATGGAGATGGACCACAGTGTGCTCTCCTTCTCGATATCTCCACAATGATATCATCGGAGTAGAAAATTGAGCTCCTAAGGCCACACACAGTATTCCACATAGAGGTTGCAGAATACGCAAAAAAATACAGTATACAGGGAGCACGAACACAAACTTCTTAGGTCTTACAAATGCGATCGAACTTATAGTCTATGACTGACCATGCCACTATATGTTTTATTAAAGAACATATACAAAGAAGTGTCTGGGGGCCATTTGGCCTTTCACATGGACACTAACGGTAACATCAAGCTCACTTAGGGTTTGAGACCCAAAAATGAATAGAGCTATGTTCCTGGTTTCTCCTACTTCAAAAGTAAAGAGGCTACCATGCTTCTCACCTTTGGCTATCTTCTTGAAGCCTTGACATGGATCTTCCACAAAAGCTCCATGTTGGGTGAACCTAACTTGCAAGCCTTTCAACTATTTGGCCTACACTTATTAGGTTTTTAGTGATAGTGGGTACATATAGAACCTTACTTAGAATGTTTGTCCTATGATTGGAAGCTTTGACATTACCAATCTTCTCCACATTGTGCTTTGTGTCATCCCCTCTTCGAACTTCATGTCTATTTTTTAGACTTTCCAAATCAGATAGAAGAGTAATGTTGCTTGCAACATGATTTGAACATCCAAAATCTATGTAGAACAAATGATCATCTTCTTTACCTTCTTTGTGGCTTAGATTCATGAGAAGCAATGACTTAATGTGCTTGATTGTAGTCCCTTCTATTATGGCCTCTATTGTTATTGTTGAAGTTGTGTCCACCTCTGCCTCTATTGCTGCCATATCCACCTCTTCCACTTCCTTTCTAGGTCTTCCCATTGAACCAAAAATTCTGATTGGTGTGGTTGGTCTTATCACAGATGGCACAAGGTTGAACATTCTAAACTTTGGCTTTGCCATTCTTTGGTCCTTTCTTCTTCCCTTTCCACTTGTTGCTTGCGAAGTTGTGTTGGGAAAGCTCCTCTTCATATTCTTCCTTCTTCTTACCTTTCAGCTTCTTATCCTTCTTATCTGCTAGTTGTCCAAGAAAGATGTTGAAGTCTAGTGTCTGCACATCCATGATGAGATCATAAGCTATAGTGAAGGATTGCCATTGCTTATGACTTCGAATCCCATTGAGGATTTGCCTCATGATAGCCTCTTCTTCAATCAGCTCTCCAATGGATGCTAACTGATCCGCAACCTCCTTGACCTTAGTAACAAACTCTGTGATGGTTTATTTAAGTGTCTTCTTCATTTGGTTGAGCTCCTTCCAAAGATGATTTTTTCTTGCTTTGGTACTAGGAGAAAAGAAAGTATCGAGGGCATCCCAAGTCTCTTGAGATGTCTTGCATCCTCTAATATGTGGTAATAGAAAGTCAAAGATAGATTTTAGTACATATGAACTTGCTTGAGCATCCCTTTTGCACCAAAGTGTGAGCTTATCTGTCTCCTCTTGTGTAGGTCCTCCTTTGGATCTTGGAATAGGCATAGCTTCACCACCTGCTACAATTCGATAAAGATTTCTACCTTGCAAATAGGCCTCCATTCCAATTCTCCAAGCCACATAGTTTTTTCAATCAAGCTTCTTGATCATTCAGGGAAATCCGTCACCCATCTTAATGTAGCTCTGATACCATTGAAAGAACTTGGAGAAGCTTGTAGGAGGTAGAAAAGTGAGTTGCGAAGCGACATAGTTTGGTCTAGCCAACCGGCACAAGACCAACCCTTGAGCTTATGGATACTCAAGTAGACCTTATAGGCTTGCCATAGGTGCAATAAAATGCACTATGTACTTTGGAGCATCAAGGAGAAAGAGTCGATACAAAAAATATAGGTTTGCGCATCGATTAGCTAAAAAAACTTACTATCTTTGGATGAGACAATGAGCTTCAAATGCTCATAGCAAGTAGCATGGTTACAATTAGAAAAATTCCTTTATGGGAGTGATACACATAGTTTTGAGTGTATAAAATGAACAAGAGTACAAAAAATAAGCAAAATATGCTTTTGGAATGAATCAGACACTCAATAGTGGTACCTCCTATTTTTAAGGAAGATGTAGAGATTGACCCTCAGACAGAAAAACCAAGATTTCTCCCAATCTACTGAACCAAATTCTTTGAAAATTTATGGTCATAAACTAGACACTAATACCTTCCCAATGCATCCATCCAATTCGGAGCTCTATAAAGGGAATAGAAACCTCTGCAAGCTTACTGTTGTTGAAGAAGATGATGTAGAAAAATGAAGGAGCAAGACAATGATGGCCACAAGTGTATGTATATTGCTTCCATATAATGTACAAGTGATTTGAAGTTTTTACATAGACTTTTCAAGTGCTCCATGAATTCTAAAATTGGATTTTGAATTCAAATGAAAGCAGTAAAGTTTGTTGGAGGGAATCAATTCACTTTCCTATAATCTAGGAAAACTGAAGATCTAGTTTGATATACTTTTAGGTGATTGATTGATTGATTGCAACTCAACCACCATAAATTCGTGGAATATTAGCTCTCTCTTTCTACTTTTACATGTGTAAAATTCTAGGCTTTTACAATGGTAAAAGATCCATAAAAAGTCTTTTCAAAAATACAATAAATGAGCATAAGCAAAAGAACTCTACAACGGATATTCCTTTGACGTAATCCAAGCAATAGATTTTGATGTAGATCAAATCTACCTCAAGCATAGTGTAAGCTTGATGTTCCAACACCAAATGCACCCTATATATATATATATATATATATATATATGTGTGTGTGTGTGTGTGTGTGTGTATATATATGTGTGTGTGTGTATGTATAACACTAGACGAAGGGAGAAAATGTGAGGAGAGCTTCTCGAGTGTCCCCCCTCACATGGATGCTAATCCAAGAGATTCTAGCCTTGGAAATCACATAGAATCACATGGCTCTCATGTGGATTTTAAAAGGATTTCTCCCAATCTTGTACGCACAATTCTTAATGTTTGAGAGGTCTCCCTAAGGGTTAAATACCATACCCTTGAATAATATCAATCCCAAGGGTTCTCCAAGTGGTTTTGGACCCTAAAAACTCATATCTTTGTCGCTTCGACCCATAGTTATACAACAAAGGATTAGGAAGCAATCCTCAACCATGGCTTTTAGGGCAAGTGGTTAGCCCATCATACTCCTAACTGATAGGTCATGAATTTAATTCCCACAATTAATGTTAGACATAGATCCAAGCCGGATCATATGTAAGTGTGTGTTGAAACAAAATCATGAGTTTCTAAGGTTCCTAGATTGCAGGTTATCCTTAGAAAGTCGAGTGAGTGTGTATGATGGCCACATGTCACAATAGAGAACTCTAGAAGCTTTCTAATCTAAGAGCAAGAGGATAAATAGGATGGGAGGAGAGTAGCACACACCATTTTTTCAAGTTTCTTTTGTGAGAGTCTCACACTTGGTATCAGAGCTTAAGTTTAGGATAATGGGCAACAGAAAGATAGAGAGATTATTTTTGTCTTTTTTCTTACCATTGTTGGCATGAGGAGATGGCAGACAGACATTTTTTGAACATCTTCATCATCGTGTTCGTGGAGAGTTTCCACGAATCGAAGCAGGTTGCAAAGGCTATTCTTCATCAAAAAGAGGGAGAGAAGGAGCCTCCAAGAAGCTCACATAGCTCTAATAGAGCCTGCCCATGTGTACATCATGTCCATTAGGTCTAGAGGAGTCATGAGTTGGCTATCGAATGGTCAGTCCACCCACCCACATGTCCGTGACTTCAAACAAGTAAGGGGACTCTCTTAGCTTCCCTCCCTCCTCGTTGGAAAGTTCTCTTCTTCTTGAGGCCCTTTATAGGCGCACAAGTTGGCATTTCCTCTCTATGTGGGATTAAAGATCAACTATGCATACTCTCCCACCTTCTTTCCAAGCATGGAGCTCCATTTCCCCTTTTGGGAGACTAATTCTCTTCATCTACCTCTTTACAAGAGCTATTTTACCACACCTCTTCTCACTCCTTTGACCATAACTCACTCAATTCTTATAAAAATTCAGTGATTCTACTTGGTATAGAAACTGGAGTCCAAGAGAAAATGAATGGCTAGAAGCCATATTTTGATCATTAAAAATTACATGTTTAATTTGCTACATGTATGTTCAAAGAGAGATGTTGCCAATCCACCTAGCTCCATTGTTTTGGCCATAACTTCCTCATGGAAGGTCCAAATCAAGAAATTCAAACTGATATAGATTTTAAACTTCAAGCCTTTCTTATGCATGGCCATGTTTTTGTCTCTCTAATTCATCTCTGTATAAGATTTTAGATGGATGTTGACTAGCGAGAAACTCTTTTTGACTGACTTGAGTGTCCAACTATGATGATTAGGAGTTCCTAATCACATCTAGCACCACTTGGGCTATGAATGCACCTATTTTTATACCTTTGAATCATATTTTTGCTCTCAATTACATTCATTTGGATACTTTTTGCATGATAATTTAGAGTTTTGCATGATTTTCTATTCCAAACTATTGACATATGCATCAACGTTAATTTTGATATGACTTCATCTCTATACATGAAGTTACATTAACTTATATTGGTTCATAAAAGCATGCACATGTTGTTGTTGTGTTGGTTAATATCTTTTTGTAGGTATTGATGCGAGAAAAGACATTGTAATGAGGTTGTATAGTGTCCATTACACATGTTGCAAAACTAGAGGTGACACGAGATATTCCAAAATAGATGCTATATAGGAGAATTACATGTAGAACTATTTTTCTCTAGATTTTTTGGTATCTTGGAAGGGTGTCCACTCTCTGCCTCCTCTTGGATCATTGAGAACAATGATCTTTAGATGGGAAAGAGAATGTTAGATATAGATCCAGTCGGATCATATATCATTGTGTGTTGGAACAAGAGCATGAGTTTCTAAGGTTCCTAGCTTGGGGATTATCCTAAGGTTCCCCCTTAGAAAGTAGAGTAAGCGTACATGATAACCACATGCCAGACTAGAGCACTGTAGAAGATTTCTAATTTGGTAGCAAGAGGATAAATAGGATGGGAGGAGAAAAGTACACATGCCATTTATTCAAGTTTCTTTTGTGAGAGTCTCACAATATGGAACACAAGGTTCCTTGTAATTGCCAATGCACTCTAACTGTGAGTGAAGATGGTGTTCACAAAAGATTAATCAACACCCAAATTAGCCAAAAAGGCATCTAAGCCACACACACTCAACAATCACTATGAAAGCTACCCTATAGTCAGCCTCACAATTAGAAGTGGCCATAGTATGCTACTTCTTGCTCAACCAAGATATGCATGCACTACCAAGAATAAAGCAAAAACCATTTGTGGACACACAAGTGTCATAGCAACTAGCCTAGTTTGAGTTAAAAAAAGCATGTAAATATCACTATAATGACCTCCCCTTGGGATAAAACAATTCAAGTGGTCGGGTACAAGTCAAGTAGTGAAAGATATGCTTAATTGCATACCAATGCTTGACACATGAGAAATCCATAAACTTGCTCATCTAAAAGATAAGAAAATAGCCTGTTGATAGAGAACAACATCAAATGCATCTCTAGCATCATGCAGACTCTTCATAAACATGTTTCCATGGGAATGGCAATAGGTTTGCAATCTTCAACGCCACAACACTGCAATATTGTTCCAATGTCTTTGTTTGACACAAAGCTATTCCCCCCATCAACTTGCACAAATTGAATGCTCAAATAATGATGCAAATGCCCCAAATCCAACATCTCTAAAGAGACATACTGGTCAACCTTAAATTCAGCAATAGCTTTTCATCAGGACCAATGAGCAGCATATCATCAACATATATGATAATGTTCAGAAGTACATCATCTACATGCTTAACATATGAGGTGCTCTCAGTTGGATTGTTCTCAAAACCATGTGCTAGAAAGTAGGCATGTATCTTCTCATTCCAAGAACTTGGTACTTGCTTCGAAGCATGTAATGCCTTTTTCAACTTGCATACTTTGTTTTCATGCCTTGTTGCATTAAGCCATGAGGCTAAAAAACATATACTTCATGTAGATCACTATTCAGAATGCAATTTTAATTTTGAATTGATGCACATTCCAACCATGATGAGCTCCAAAATCACAAACGCTATGAATGGTGGTCACTTGACATGTAGGAGCAAAAGTATCATCAAAATCAATGTCTCTCTCTTGAGCATAAGGTTTGGCAACAAGCCTAGCCTTATACTTGTCAACTATTCCATCAGGCTTACATCTTAGCTTGTATACCCATTTAGTGTCAATAGCCTTTTTTTCTTGGAGGAAAATCACATAAAGGCCAACTACCATTTATTGGGGGATGAATACATACCCTTTTGTAGCTTTGGAAGGTTGTAGGCCCTCACATGTTGCTTTCCACAATGACCTAGAGTCACTATTTTGGCTCTAACTCGCAATCTAGATGGAAATAATTATGAAAGTCTCCAAAATTAAAGTAGACTTATCAACTATCCACAACATTTAAAACACTTGATTTAGATACTCTAGTATGGAGAACCAAGTTTTGCAAGTTAGACTCGTTGTCCTTGCTATTATCTACCTATATGTAGAGACACACCTTCACTGTTTGCAACCTCACTCCAAGCTCACCAAGAGAATAATCACCAAATTTATATTACACTTAACACAATATATGAGCTATAAAACACAAGTAAAATTACATCGAATGGATACCAAAGGAGGGAGTTACAACCGAAAAAAATTGTACTAGAAAACTAGCTCACTCCTTAGAGAGGTAGTGAGCAATGGCTAACTATAGAGAAGTATAAGCTAAAAAAATGCCTAAATAAGCAAGGGGTTGCATGTAGCAACTTCTTCAAACTCTAAAATAGCTTAGTAAGAGAGTAGAGATCATGGAATTCCACTCATGACTTGGGTTTATACATATATAGGATGTCAAAAAGTACTCCTACAAGTATCTAAGAACCCTCTTGGCTACCATTAAGTGTTGTGATTTGGGAGTTTGCATGAATGATGAAAGAAATCCTACTACATGCTTGATATCCAACCTAGTTAGAGTTGCATAGTTCAAAGATCCTACAATGGATCTATACAAAGAAATATCTTCAATGTCTTCTCCCTCCTGTGCCCTGAGCTTTACATTTACTTCCAACGGATTTGCAATTGGCTTTCAATTACACATGTCATACTTTTCTAATACATCAAGAATGAAATTCCTTTGCATGAGATATATGACTTCTTCTTTGTAGATTACTTCTATGCCTAAGAAATACTTCAATTCTCCAAGATCTGAGATCTTGAATTCTTCTCCAACCTTATTCTCGATCTCTATAATTCTTGCTTCATCATTTCCTATAAGAATAAGATCATTGGCATAAATGCAAATGTAGACAACAAGATCACCTTCCTTCTTCATGTACGATGACGAGTCGGCATCACTTTCCTTATAGCCACATTTGGCTAGCCTTTGGTTCCAAGCTCTTGGTGCTTGCTTGAGACCATAGAGAGCCTTCTTTAACCTAAAAAAATGATGAGGATACCTATGATCTTCAAAGCCTTTGGGCTGCTCCAAGAAAAAAAATATCCTCTAGGTTACTGTTCAAGAAAGTGTTCTTCACATCTAGTTGGTGGATTTTCCAACTCTTTGAGGTTGCAATGGCAAAGAGAGTTCTTAATGTATTCATCCTTGCTATAGGGCTAAAAATCTCTTCAAAGTCAATGCCATAGGTTTGTGCAAAACCCTTTGCAACCAACCTTTCTTTATACCTAGATATGTTGCCATATAAATTCTTCTTCACCTTGTATACCCATTTGTTGCCTATCACCTTCATGTCCTTGGTCTTAGGCACCAATGAACAAATGTGGTTCTCCTTGAGTGCTTTGACTACTTTGTTCATGCCCTTGGTTCCATTCTTTATGCTTAGTTGCATCCTCAAAACATTTAAGCTCTTCACATGCAAGTACTTGACTCGTGTAGCATAATGTTTGCCAATGAAAGAGTCATAAGTTAATCATTGAGCTAGATACCTTTCTCTTGTTGAGATTCTTCTCTCTTGAGGGGCCGGAATGAACCTTTTTATTCTTGCTTTTGATGTCTTTACACCTAGAGTTTCTATTTTTTCAAACTCTTCTTCAGTGTTGCTATCCATCTCTCCCAATGGATTGTCTTGATCAGTTTCCTCCTCCTTGTCTTGGCTTCTTGTAGAACTTTCTTCACTTGAACTAGACTTTCTTCTCAATCTCGCTTTCCATGGAGATATGCGGCTGCCCTCTATTTTTGTCCTTGAAGTTGGACCATAAATATCCACACTTTCTTGGTATTCTACATGTCTTCTCTTGGCATCATGTATGTCTTCAACCTATAATGAGTCTTTCACACCATAACATGGCAACAATTCATCAAAGATAACATCTGTACATATCTTTAGCTCTTTGGTTTCAGGATCATATCATCTAAAACACTTTTGCTCACTTGAATATTCAATAAATATACACCTTTCAAATTTTTCTTCAAGTTTATGCTTCAATTCATAAGGCACATGCATGTAACATACATAAACAAAAAACTTGAGATGAGATAGATCCGGTTTCTTACCATACCATGATTCATACAGAATTAAAGCATGTACACCTAAAGTGGGGCACCTATTCATGATGTAGATGGTTGTACTTGTTCCATGTACCCAATAGCTATTGGTCACATTAACCTCATTGAACATCAATCTTTCCACTTTAGATATGTGCCTATTTTTCCTTTTTACAACTCCATTTTTTTGGGGTGTGTATCTGCATGTATATTACCTTTTGATGTTGTTATGACTTAAAGATTCAAAAAACTGAATGGAGAAATATTCTCCCCTTCTCCATCTGATCTAAGAATCTTTATGTACCTGCTAGCCTCCTTTTCAACAAGTTCTTTGAAAACTTTAAAGCGACTATACACTTCAACATTTGACTTCATAGAATGCAACTATGTCATTCTTGTGTGATCATTAATGAAGATAACAAAGGAAATATTACCTCCCAATTAGGACTCCTTGGTTTTGTCCCCATGTGTTAGTGTGAATGAGGTCCAACCGACATATGATTCTTTGTATACTCTTCTTGAATGGAAGCCTTGCTTACTTCTCGGATTGACATGATTCACACAAATATTGCATACTTTGAGAGTGGAAATTCAGAAGACCACTTCTCTTTTGCATATCTTTCAGCTTTTGAATGTTTATGTGGCCAATCCTCTTGTTCCACAAAAATATTTGAGCTATTGTTTGTTGCCAAATGTCAAATAGATCGTATTTGATGAGGGTTGTCTTACCTCCATGGTGAATAGCCTTCCTTCCTTATTGCCTTTGATTATCAGCTTGTAGCCTTGCTTTGGATCTTCCAAAAAGCATCTTTTGTTGTTGAACTTGACTACATATCCTCTTTCAACCATCTCTCCAACTGATACTAGATTCTTTGTGATTGTCGGTAGTTGTAACACATCTTTAAGACACTTTGGGTTCTGATTTTCATCCAAAGGAACATCAACTATGTGTGTGATCCTATGTTCGGTGTCATCCCTTGTTTTTGCATGCCCTTGTGAACTTGGTTAAAAACATTTCCCTATTCCAGCTCATGTGATTTGAAGATCTACTATTGATGTACCATGTGGTGTTTATGCATTCTTTCGTGCTACTTCTTTGCATCATGGCTAAGATATTATAATTCTATGATGTATTTCAAGTATTTGCAAAGTTACCGTGATTCTTCTTGTACCTCCTTGGTTGTCCTTTGAGTAGCAGTCCCTTGCAAAGTGGCCTTGCTTGCCATAGTTGTAGCATTCCTTTGTGTCTTCCCTTCCTTGAAGTTGACCTTATCTTCCTCTAGCTCTTGCTCTCCCCCTTGTTCCATAGCTTTCACTTGAACCTTATTGATCATTGCTTGATCTTTCTCTACCTTTGCCTTATCCATTGTGTGCACCTCTCTTTCCTTTGCCTTTACTTGCATAAAAGACTTGGGCTTCATTGCCTTTTGAATGACCTCCATTGAGGTTCTCTCCTCAGCCACCATGAGTGTGACTAATTGCTCAAAATGTGGTAATGAGTATCTCAAATATACTGAAGTAGTGAATTGTCTCCTTTTGTCATCACCCCTTTAGCTCAAGCATAAGCACCACCTCCTTTACTTGTCAATCTGCAAAGACATGAGGACTGATATGAAGACCATGAGCAAGTGAAGGCACAAGTGCGTAAGTGAAAGCATACAAGCATGCACACACATACACACACATGTGCAACGTAAGAGCAAAGAGTAGAATAATGGAAGATCTTCAATTACAAAAGAGTTCTCTTACAAAAGCTCAAATCTACCACAAGCTAACTCTCTAACCAGCTAACCTAAAAAATGAGCTCTCTAGTTCTTTTTATAGTTTTTGTACTAGTTTTGCCCCTATCCAGACCTAGTGTTCGGCTTAGTTAAAAATTAGGTTCCAGGGTTTATTTGAGAGCTCAAACGGAGTCTAAAAATTATGAAAATTGGTAGGTAGGTACTTTTAATAGTTATCAAGCTCAAGGAATCCTCCACTTAAGCAAAATGGAGTTGGAAAAAGGATAAATGATATTTACAATGGTTTTTAGTTATAAAAATCAATATTTTTATAGGGATTCCTTCTGAAAATTTGACATGTACTTCTTGGAGCTCCCTACTTGCTCCTTCTTCTTGTGTGTCCACTTCTTTGAAATGTTCTTGTGCCTCGTTCCTGACCTTGAGTACTAACACTCCCCCCCCTCTCGGGTCTGTCATCCCTGATAGACCCTTGTTGTAATGGTTGTCCCATGTAGCACTTTGAGAGGTAGTGTCCACCCTGTATGAACAAGAGTCATCTATCTTCCAAATGTAGCAGGGTTGGTTGTCCTATTCTTCATTTGTCACTGCAAGCCTGCAAGTTGTAGTCCCTTGGTATGTACTTTGTCCTTAGATTCTTGCATGAAGATATATTTGTGAGCTTTCAAAAGTTGCTAGGTTCTCAAAAGAGGTTGTGCATGTTGATTTGGAGCAGCTATCAGTGGTGGATTGCTTGGTTGCTATTGTTGTTGTAACCTTAATGTCCTCTAGATCTTTCAAATATGATATTCATAGTAGTCATGCCAGGTACTCATAACCCATAATGAGTGATGGGTTAGTGTGTTAGTGCATGGTTTGAAGAAAGTATGTGCCTTGTGCACGGCCTTGGAATGTGGCCCTATGCATGCGTACTCAGGAAATGCATTGGAAGAAGTGTGGTGCAAGAAGTGGAGGTCTTGAACTAAGTGCTTAAGGGTATGGTGACGAAGAGGTTTCCTAATCTATCATGGTTATGGTGTTGCCAAAGTAAGGATTCTTACCATGGTGAATGGTCGATTGATGTTTATCTCTTTGTGTTGTACACCCGTCATTGTGATGGACCATGGGTTGGTCTATCATTGTCAATGAATGCCCTTGTTGATGGTCCATTGATGAGATTCTTTGAGTGCCTGGTCCTATCCCCTCTCTTCAAAGCAACTTTTTCCAAATACTAAGAATTGAATTTCTTTATATTCCTTGAAAAACAACCTTGGGTAACTACACTAAGCTTAGTTTCACATATTCTCTTTAGCTCACCATAAGAAGGAGTCTTCTCACCCAGTATACATACAAGGATTTGGAGGGTACCAAAACTACCTCTTGCAGATATCTCCTTGGATGGTCTCGTGCATATAGTAGTTAAGCATCACTCAAGTTACAAACCTTCAAGCTCTTCCCTCCAACCATGGTAAGGGGAACACTAGTTGTGGATGCCATGTTCATGCCAAGATCTTGGTATCTACCAAATAATGCAGCAATAATATCATCTGTTAGCCGAGACACTCTTCAATCCACACTGATAAATGCCCAATCATCAATGCTTCCACCTTCAATTAAGCATGATTCATTCATGTTTCATGAGCCAAACCTGGGAACCAACTCTCTCACTATTCTCTTTATTTTTTTAAACAATGTCACCAAACAAGAAGAAAGATGTTAGTATCAATAAAATAATTTACATACGTCAAATGTGTCTCATGTGCCTAGGATTCTCAAATGTGTCTATGCACGACCATGTAATGTGGACCTATATTAATGAATATTTTGGAAATGCATGACCTGAATGGTGCAAAAGACAAGGTTATGCCAAAGGCACATGGTTGTCGCACGTGGAGGCTTCTGATGTTACTTGGGGACGTTGATGCAAGCTATACTTAGAGGTGTCCATTGGATCTCGAGATGAAAATTGATCATTCCTCCTTATAGAAATCCATTTGAGAACCATGTTTGACTACATAGAGATCACCTTGGGCTTCTTCATCTTCAAATGGTTTCTTAAATTTTGTACCCTATGTGGTTGGTTCTTTGGTTCTACGGGGGCTACTAGTGCTTTTGGCTTCCATACCCATACCATTGTTGCTAGTCTTCTGACTCTTGTTGAAGAGCCGAGTTGGTTTTCTTTTGGTCTTGGTGTTTGGTTTTGACCCTTGCCTCACCTTGTGTTAGCTCCGGAAATGGTTGATTTTTATGCACTAATGTGGTTCTATTTGGCAGGAAATTTGTTTGATTTCAGGTATTGAAGAATGAATTTGATAATTGATGAGCAGCATGTGGAGATATTGATTGCAGGGTATGTGCAACAAAGCCAAAACAAGGAGGCCATCAGGTGTTTTAAGGAGATGCAGAGTGAGAGACTCTCAGCAGATGAAGTGACCTTTGTGTGTATGCTAACTGCTTGTGGTATGGTGGGATCCCTATTAAAGGGTGAAGAAGTCTACATCGAGATTGAAAAACGGGGTTTGATCGAGGATGATCACACAATCAACAACTGATATGTATTCAAAGTGCGGCTCCTTGGACAGTGCACGCCAGCTATTTGATAGCATTCCAGTCCATGATGTCGTGTCATGGAGTGCACTTATTGCCATGTACACTGAGCATGAGCTTGCTTGTGGATGCATATGTACCATTGACGAGGGCAGAGAAATGCATGCCGAGATTGAAAGACAGGGACTAATGGAAGGATGTGAAGCGCTAGGCAATGCCTTGATCAGTATGTATGCAAAGTGTGGTCTGGTTGCCTTTGTGAAGCAAGTATTTGATGAGCTTCCAGACTGTGATGTGGTCTCATGGACAATCCTCATGGCAGGATATGCACAGCTTGGCCAGAGTGAGAATGTTCTTCATGTTTTTAGCCCTTGTTGCGTCCCGTAGCATATTAGATGCTTGCGAAAAGTGGGGGCAGAGGTGGTTTTTTTTGCCATTTTCTCAGTTATTGAAGGGGGGCCCTTATGAGTCTGGTGTACACGACGACACTCCTTATAAAATAAGCATTACAGGTATGGGAGCTCTGAGTAGCCACGGAGTTCAACGAAAGCCCATCTAGGAAGGAAACGAAGTGTGCACGAGGATGAGAAGGCTTAGATCGAAGGGGAATTCTCCGAGAGGTTTGTGTGTGTTTTTTCGGGTATACATCAGAAAAAGGAAGCAGTTGGCCTGAAGGAGAGGAGGGCTTCTTTTCCGGTTACGTGGGCAGTTCTTCTTCTGTGGAGGTGCCACAGGAGAGGAGACGTGGAAGGAGGGAAGAGCATTTGTTTTTTTTGTTTTCGTTTTGTGCAGGAAAAAAAGGGATAGCTCTGGTTTTTTTGGGGCTACGCTTCATTTTGCCCTTGCTTTCTCCTCGCAGTGGCTGGGGAAAAGGGTTTTGTTCATTCCGAGGAGCATGGATCACATAGAGGAGGAGAACTGAAGGTTCGCTTCGGCCCTAGCACAGGGGTTGCATCATTGCTGAAAAAATCTGTCCAGAAAAGGAATAGAGGAAGCAGCGCATCAAGTGCTTTCCATTATAAACGTTGGAATTCTCAGAGGTTACAGATTCGAAGAAAACAAATAAGGGTTCTTCACTTCTCGGTATTTGTTTTGAGCTCCAGTTCTTGTTTAGTCCATCTGGAATGTCAAGAGATATTGCAGGTTTTAAGTTTGATGCTCTTATGTTGCTCAGTCATGAAGTATGTCCAATGCTGAAATTCTCTGGTAAAACTCCATTAGGAATCTTTAATTAGAAAAACAGTATATGCATTGAAGTTAAAAGGTGATGAACATGGATATTGAACTTTGTTGCGCTATCATATACACATGATGATGAATAGGATATTCTGAAAATGATAATTGTTTGATGCGCATCAATGATTGTCACATGCACACGAACTCTGGTTCAGGTTTTTGATATGTGTTTATTTCTGATATGGCACCTTCAAATATATTTCATGGTTTGGCATGCAATGATTTTATGGTGGTAAAGGGTTACTTTGCCCCTTTCTTCATGGAGGAAGCTTGTCAAAGATGAGATAAATTAGGGTCCGTGGGACGACTGCCAATGGAGAGATCGAATAGAGAACCAATATCTTGATGATTAAGAAAAAGGGTCTCAGCTTTTCTAGAGGGTGACAAGGATAAATGAATGGAATTGGGCTGGGGCCAAGAAAAAAAGGGCTGCCCGCATAGGTTCTTCTCCAAAGTAAAAATATTGAAGTTCTAGGCATCGGTTGTTGGTTGCTGAAGGTGAATCGACAAAGAAAATTTAGGCAAAATCAAATCATGGATCATATGTCTGCTGCAAGTAATAGTTCAAATAGATGTTGGGCTGAGTACAACCACCAGCTGGTCTGAAATGAAGTAAGGTGCTTAAGTTTTTGTTGAACGCCTCAACTCGTGCTTCTGTACAATTGTCGAAGCACTTGCTTCAGTATTCGCTATTTTCAACCCTTCCTCTCACTATCATGAATGTATTGTTGGCCTTGCATTCTGAAAGTTTTGTACAACTCTTGGTTCTTATTTTACAAAATGGGTTTAAACGTCCACAAGAGCTACTCCTAGTAAGTCCGAGCTCTGCACTTTGATTCAGCCTAGCAATTATTCAAATCTATTTTGCTTAGGTGTCTCGACTCGTAAATTGTGTTATAAAGTAACTTGGCATTAATGAAGGTCCCGAATCCAAGAATTGTCTCTCTTTGCATGTGAGTGTGCATGTGGGCATAGGGATATAAGTGCTTTGTTGAGAGAGAGAGAGAGAGAGAGAGACCTAAGGATCTAAGGGCATCGCAAGCACAAAGCAAAGAGCAAGTGGGAGAACTTGTGAGCGTCTAAGGGAGTGGGTATGAGACTAAGTTTAAGATCACATAAAGGAGTACATATGCTTGTAAGCGTGCGTGTATAAGAGGGTGCATGTGAGAAGGGTAAATTCGGGAGAGAAAAAGAGGATTCCCAAGAGAGTAAAAAACATGACCAGTTGCTAGGTTCGGGTAAGAAAATAGGACGGGGATTTAGGACCAAGACACCAAGTGCATCAATTTGCATAAAGATTAGTCGGTCGGGCCTTATCCAAAGTAGAAAAGGGGCGAGAAACAAGCGCTAAAACACTATTTGTAGTTCCCGTGTGCAAGAAATTGTGGCGGTAGACCCTTTAACATTTTGGCGATCCTACTGGGGATTGGCTTAGCACATCTCATCGAGAGTGCTACGAGTTCGCTTGGTGCCCCAATTGTGTGGCACAGCCAAGTCGATCCCAAATTTGCTCTGATCTTCATTAGAGAAATGGCCCAACAAAGGCAAGCCTGTGGTTTTGAGGAGAATGCCAACATGAGGCAAATGAATTCTGAACGAAATAGAAGATGCATATATTCTCATTCGACCATGAGAGATCATGCGAACCGAGGGTGGCGATTTGGCCCGATATCAAATTATGTGAGATGCTGGTGTTGCGAGCAGATTGGGCATATAGCCAAATATTGCCCTCGTGTATGCACCCCGTTGGATTTTGACCCCACATGTGCGGACTGCGGGAAAAAGAGACTATGCGAGCACGTGTGTGGCTCAAAAGAGGTGATCGACCTAAAGGTCGCAACGAATGAACCAGATAGGTGCTTATCCTCTTTGTATGTGGAAGTTGACAAAGGTGGAGTTACTTCGTCGACGGAGACTGCGAGAGCAAGTGGAAGCAAGGACACTCGATCTCATGATCGAGACTTGATAGAACTCGTAAAGGGCTTGGAATGTCAAGTCAATTTGCTTCGCGTGGAGCGAGATAACGAGAGGATCAAAATAGAGAAATTAGAGGAAAATCAAGTGAAAATGGCCGAGGTCCTAGGAACTTGGGAAAAGCAAGTACGAGTGTTGAAAAACGAAAACAAGGAAAGGAAAAGAGTAAACAAAAGCTGGAGGCAAGATCTTGTGAAGCCCGAGAGTGAAAACGTGGTTTGGGACTCGAGATCCGGCTTGATGGTAGCCGACTGCTTTGGAGTTGCGATCGAAGAAGAGCTCTCAAGAGACGAGGATGACCTAATGAGGAGAGTCGAAGGAATGGAGCAGGAAATCGAGAAGGTACAAAGCATAATCCGTCGATATAGTGATCAAGCGGGTAAGGCATGTGACGAGTTCCACCTGGAGTTAGAAAGAATGAAAAGTGCCCAAGCGGAGAGTGATGAGAAAATGAGACGTGTAGAGAAAGAGAATGCAAAGCTGAGTAGCAAGCTCGGTAGGTGGATGAATCAGAAAGACGATGAGACCCGAGAACGAGTAGAAGATCCGAAAGTAGGTAGAATAGAGGAAGAGCTAAAAGGGATGTTGGACCAGTTAGAGGCGATAGGCGTGGAGTTAGAAAAGGCAAAGGAGTTGTCGAAAAAAGTGGATGATCTGGAAGTAGAAAATATGAGTAGAATCTGGGAGGAGAGGTCGATTCGAGAAGAGGTTGAAAAGTTATCTGACCAAGTCGGGAGGAGCGAGGAGGTTCCTTTGGAAATAGAAAGAAAGATGAGCCATTTAGAAGAGGAGAAGAAGAAAATGTGGGTTCGGTTCCATCAAGTGGATGATGAGATTTTTCGACTCCAAGGCAATGATGAGAGAAAAGAAGAAGGGATGAGGGACTTAGCAGTGAAGCTTGAGACATTGAGGAGTGTAGTAATGAATGGTGGTCTTCCAGACCGTATCACTTGGCTAGAGGACAATATCAGCAAGCTGTCGAATCATGTAGAATCTCTGCGAGGCAGAGGTTGGAGATGAAAAAATAGACGAGGCAATGGATGTTGGTGAGGACGGCTGTAGTCTGACTAGGGTTTGCTTTGCGGATTACAAGTCTGAGATGTGAGGACGGATGGACCAAGTCTGTTGTACGCTTAGGACTGAAGTGACACTTTTAGAGGTTTCAGGTCGACGAGGTGGTTAGTATGTGCGGGTTTTGCGAGGACGGGTTGACCATGGCATTAGTGGCTGGATTTTGGCTTGAGTAGCAGCAGAGAGGAGATATGTCTCATCGGGATGTCCATGAGGGGAGTTTATGTGTGTGTGTCGTGATTGGTTGGGTTGGGAAAACGTCCTTTCTTTTGTCTCCTAATTCTCGAGATGCGGGAATGAAAAGAAAATGAGAAAAAAATATATGTTTGTGTATGTGTGAGTATGGCTACGCGCCTATGTGGGCCGATAGGTGGGTGGACCCACTTTGGCCGGGTGGTCAAAGCCACGAACCGACGTCGGTTTTGCATAGGGCTAGCTGTCTGTGTGTCGCGCGCTGCGTTGGGTTGGTAGATGGGTGGAACAAACTTGATCGGGTGGTCGAGTCCACGAGTCGCATCCAGCTTCGGCGTAGGCCGGCAAGTGTGAGTAAATATGAAAAAAAAAAATGATGAAAAAAGAGAGAAAAAATGTGGAAAAAATGAATGAGAAGAATTCCTCGCTCGAGGGGGGACATAAGAGAGGTGAGAGAGCATGATGCTCGGATGGGAATATGTGTATGTGTTTGTGGGGATTTGGGTTATGTGTGGACTCCCGATGAAACATGTCAAATTGAAGCTTAAGCTCGGCTAGGGTTTTGGTTGCGATGTGTCTATGGAAAGCTTGGACTTGAGGAATCCAATCGTGCTAGTTGCATTGTTTGTCTGCAAACCTTCCGGAAGTGTTCAGTTTGGCTCTTAGGTGGTGCAATGACTTGTGAAGTTCGGAATCGCGTCGACGATGAGTGATCTTGTTAGAGTGAGCTCGTGTTAGGCTCGAGTGGTCTTTGTCGTGTGTCCATCAATTTAGGAGTGGTGTGGTGGTGACCTAGCATCTGATCTAGTTGACGAGCAAGAAAAACAGAGAGAGAAACAGGAAGGTAAGTGGGAATAGAAAACCCTAGGTGGGAAGGAAATGGGAAATTGGCAAGAGAACTCGGTTAGAAATGAGACAAAGGAACCAGCAAAACGATCGTGAAACCGGGAAAAGTATCGAAAACGGAACTCGGAAATGGTTTTTGATGGTGTGTGTGGAAAGTGTGTTGAGTATGCATGTGGAACAAAGATTTGTGACGTGTTGAATGAGTAGTCGAGAAGAGTGACGAGAGCGAATGTGGACATGTCTTCTGTTTGCATGTATGTATGCTGCGTGTGACAAGAATGCATGTGTGATGCGGGATCGTGATGTGTGTGTTGAGTATATATGTGTGATGTGGATGAAGGATATGATTGTCTTTCCATTTTGGTTGTACATATTGTAATTTGATGAAGAAAGGTTCTAATGTTTTAATGAAGTTTGTAGACAGGTGGACATGTCAATGAAGATGCGAGAAGATGGACAAAGATGGTAAGTGAAATGATTGGATTTTGGTACTCACAAATGATTGTATGAGTATGATCGCAGGTGCTACATCGAGGAAGAGGAGAATAGGCATGCAAGGTAAGGATTTGTATTTGATTGAGTGATGATCACATGTTGGAACTGGAGTGCAGGTAGCATATCGCTCGTCGAGGACGACTTCGCAATTAAGAAGAGGGAAGTATGTTAGCTCCGGAAATGGTTGATTTTTATGCACTAATGTGGTTCTATTTGGCAGGAAATTTGTTTGATTTCAGGTATTGAAGAATGAATTTGATAATTGATGAGCAGCATGTGGAGATATTGATTGCAGGGTATGTGCAACAAAGCCAAAACAAGGAGGCCATCAGGTGTTTTAAGGAGATGCAGAGTGAGAGACTCTCACCAGATGAAGTGACCTTTGTGTGTATGCTAACTGCTTGTGGTATGGTGAGATCCCTATTAAAGGGTGAAGAAGTCTACATCGAGATTGAAAAACGGGGTTTGATCGAGGATGATCACACAATCAACAACTGCTTGTTCTTTATGTATTCAAAGTGCGGCTCGTTGGACAGTGCACGCCAGCTATTTGATAGCATTCCAGTCCATGATGTCGTGTCATGGAGTGCACTTATTGCCATGTACACTGAGCATGAGCTTGCTTGTGGATGCATATGTACCATTGACGAGGGCAGAGAAATGCATGCCGAGATTGAAAGACAGGGACTAATGGAAGGATGTGAAGCGCTAGGCAATGCCTTGATCAGTATGTATGCAAAGTGTGGTCTGGTTGCCTTTGTGAAGCAAGTATTTGATGAGCTTCCAGACTGTGATGTGGTCTCATGGACAATCCTCATGGCAGGATATGCACAGCTTGGCCAGAGTGAGAATGTTCTTCATGTTTTTAGCCCTTGTTGCGTCCCGTAGCATATTAGATGCTTGCAAAAAGTGGGGGCAGAGGTGGTTTTTTTTGCCATTTTCTCAGTTATTGAAGGGGGGCCCTTATGAGTCTGGTGTACACGAGGACACTCCTTATAAAATAAGCATTACAGGTATGGGAGCTCTGAGTAGCCACGGAGTTCAACGAAAGCCCATCTAGGAAGGAAACGAAGTGTGCACGAGGATGAGAAGGCTTAGATCGAAGGGGAATTCTCCGAGAGGTTTGTGTGTGTTTTTTCGGGTATACATCAGAAAAAGGAAGCAGTTGGCCTGAAGGAGAGGAGGGCTTCTTTTCCGGTTACGTGGGCAGTTCTTCTTCTGTGGAGGTGCCACAGGAGAGGAGACGTGGAAGGAGGGAAGAGCATTTGTTTTTTTTTGTTTTCGTTTTGTGCAGGAAAAAAAAGGGATAGCTCTGGTTTTTTTGGGGCTACGCTTCATTTTGCCCTTGCTTTCTCCTCGCAGTGGCTGGGGAAAAGGGTTTTGTTCATTCCGAGGAGCATGGATCACATAGAGGAGGAGAACTGAAGGTTCGCTTCGGCCCTAGCACAGGGGTTGCATCATTGCTGAAAAAATCTGTCCAGAAAAGGAATAGAGGAAGCAGCGCATCAAGTGCTTTCCATTATAAACGTTGGAATTCTCAGAGGTTACAGATTCGAAGAAAACAAATAAGGGTTCTTCACTTCTCGGTATTTGTTTTGAGCTCCAGTTCTTGTTTAGTCCATCTGGAATGTCAAGAGATATTGCAGGTTTTAAGTTTGATGCTCTTATGTTGCTCAGTCATGAAGTATGTCCAATGCTGAAATTCTCTGGTAAAACTCCATTAGGAATCTTTAATTAGAAAAACAGTATATGCATTGAAGTTAAAAGGTGATGAACGTGGATATTGAACTTTGTTGCGCTATCATATACACATGATGATGAATAGGATATTCTGAAAATGATAATTGTTTGATGCGCATCAATGATTGTCACATGCACACGAACTCTGGTTCAGGTTTTTGATATGTGTTTATTTCTGATATGGCACCTTCAAATATATTTCATGGTTTGGCATGCAATGATTTTATGGTGGTAAAGGGTTACTTTGCCCCTTTCTTCATGGAGGAAGCTTGTCTAAGATGAGATAAATTAGGGTCCGTGGGACGACTACCAATGGAGAGATCGAATAGAGAACCAATATCTTGATGATTAAGAAAAAGGGTCTCAGCTTTTCTAGAGGGTGACAAGGATAAATGAATGGAATTGGGCTGGGGCCAAGAAAAAAAGGGCTGCCCGCATAGGTTCTTCTCCAAAGTAAAAATATTGAAGTTCTAGGCATCGGTTGTTGGTTGCTGAAGGTGAATCGACAAAGAAAATTTAGGCAAAATCAAATCATGGATCATATGTCTGCTGCAAGTAATAGTTCAAATAGATGTTGGGCTGAGTACAACCACCAGCTGGTCTGAAATGAAGTAAGGTGCTTAAGTTTTTGTTGAACGCCTCAACTCGTGCTTCTGTACAATTGTCGAAGCACTTGCTTCAGTATTCGCTATTTTCAACCCTTCCTCTCACTATCATGAATGTATTGTTGGCCTTGCATTCTGAAAGTTTTGTACAACTCTTGGTTCTTATTTTACAAAATGGGTTTAAACGTCCACAAGAGCTACTCCTAGTAAGTCCGAGCTCTGCACTTTGATTCAGCCTAGCAATTATTCAAATCTATTTTGCTTAGGTGTCTCGACTCGTAAATTGTGTTATAAAGTAACTTGGCATTAATGAAGGTCCCGAATCCAAGAATTGTCTCTCTTTGCATGTGAGTGTGCATGTGGGCATAGGGATATAAGTGCTTTGTTGAGAGAGAGAGAGAGAGAGAGAGAGAGAGAGAGAGAGAGAGAGAGAGACCTAAGGATCTAAGGGCATCGCAAGCACAAAGCAAAGAGCAAGTGGGAGAACTTGTGAGCGTCTAAGGGATGTGGTATAAGACTAAGTTTAAGATCACATAAAGGAGTACATATGCTTGTAAGCGTGCGTGTATAAGAGGGTGCATGTGAGAAGGGTAAATTCGGGAGAGAAAAAGAGGATTCCCAAGAGAGTAAAAAACATGTCCAGTTGCTAGGTTCGGGTAAGAAAATAGGACGGGGATTTAGGACCAAGACACCAAGTGCATCAATTTGCATAAAGATTAGTCGGTCGGGCCTTATCCAAAGTAGAAAAGGGGCGAGAAACAAGCGCTAAAACGCTATTTGTAGTTCCCGTGTGCAAGAAATTGTGGCGGTAGACCCTTTAACACCTTGGCTTCTTTGTTGAGACTTTTCTCATGTGGGAGAGCATAGGTTGTTGTGTATGTAAGAGCTTCTTGGGTACCCATATTTGTAATTATCCTTGTTGAACTACAACTGATTTCTAAGGCACCCAAACTTGACAGATACCTTGTGCTTGAGCTTGTCCTAGTTTCTTCATTCATCTTCTGGCCTGGTTGACTTGTTTGGATGGGAATTGTGGGGGCAAGGCCGATGGTTGTTTTCCTTTTTGTACCCAGATTTGCTTCATGCCCGGAACTGCTTTATTGTCGAATGGTGTCTTTCTATTTGATATAGCAGTTGTCTTGAACTATTGTGCTTGCCTTTGTGGTGGAACCACTGTGGCTGCATGAGTCTTTGAAGAAGAAGAGAGATTCACTTGCCTTCGAGCCTGTTCTTCCATGATTGACTCCTTTCGCATCACAGAGCTTTTGACACATACAAAATCTTCTTCTATAAGATTATTCTTAGAAGAACTAAGAGAATGTGTGACACCTGGATTTGTGAGCATGCAATTCTCTAATTCTATTTTAATGCATTGGTCATGTACCCAAACTTGAAGAAGTTTATTTCTTAGGTTTACGTTGACTACATGGTCATAGATCCAATCTTGACCCAAGACAAGTGGTTCCGTAAGATCCTCATCTTGACACATTTTGACTCTCGTTGGGACATCTTGAAGATAGATGGGAAGCACCACCTCACCAAAACAAGGGGTTTCCACACCTCCTAGCCCTATAAGATAGGCTTTTATGTGATTGATGTTCAATTGCAAGTCTTAGCAGTATGACAGTCTAACTGCACTAGTTGCTACACCTGAGTCAATCAATGCTCTCACAGGCCTTACATTCTCTCCGTGTCCTACCTCTAAGGTCACAAAGGGATGTCGGTTAATTATTCGAGAAGCACTTACACCTGATGTTTGGCACATGGCCATGTGATATCGTGGGGCTTCAGGATTGACATCTAGGCCTAATCACCTTAACTTATTTTTCCTAATGTGTTCTCTGGCCTCTACTTGTGCTTCTTCTCTAACCCTTATCTCTTCTTCTTTTCGCTTCTTAGCAATGTTGAGTCTCCTTAGCATATCCTCTATAAGAGGTTCTTGATATAGCTTGACTCAACAACCACTAATATAGTTTGGCAAGATTTCACTTTCTAAAGTGGCCAATTGAATTGCACCACTAGTGGAAATTCTATTAATGATCATGGGTCCATATCCTATTTTTTCCAATTTACGAGCATGTTGCTTCCTTGATGTGTGCATCAAAGTATGCCTTTTATCTTTTCTTTGCAGGATAGATGCCTGCTGCTGCTCGTAGCCTCATCTCACCTAAGCATTCCACATCAAAGATCCTGGAGGACCATTCATGTCCATTCCACTTATACTCTTGTGCTACTTTTAAAATTGGGATTAGGAAGTGCAATGGTAGCACATCATTTTGTCCAAGGACCATCTAAAATGGGGCGGCATTGAGTACCGTTTTGTAGGCAACTCGATAAGCCCAAAGATCATGATGAAGTTGTTTCTCCCAATCAGAGCGTTTATTATTTACGAGTTTTGTCAATACATTACATAGGATCTTATTTTTGCTCTCGGCTTGTCCGTTAGCTTGTGGATGATAGGGGGCATACTTCTAATGTATCACCAAGAATTCTTGGAGAAGGTTGTCAATGACTTCATTCAAGAAGTGTGTGCCTCTATTGCTCACTTACTCTATTGGTAGTCCATATCTTGTGAACACGTTCTCAAATAAGAACTTAGCCGTTGTCTGAGCATCGTTCTTTGTCGTAGCTTTGACTTCTACCCACTTTGTAAGGTAATATGTGGCTATAATAATGTACTTTGCATGGGAGTTTCTAGCTGGGGGGTTAATCAGACCTACAAAGTCTATACCCCACTTTGAAAATGCACGTCCTCCCATCATTGGCCTTACAGGCATCTTATCTCTCCTAATCGGATATTGTGCATGTTGGCATATGTCACATATCTTGACATAGGTATGTGCATCCATATGAAGAGTGGGCCACCAAATTCCTCATAATAGAACGGTCTTGATTACTCGTTCAAGACCAATCCACCTGCAACACCACTATGTGCAGTTTCTAAGACTTTCAAATAGTCTGATTCATGAACACACAATCTTAAGTAACCATCCTTGCCTTTTTGGTATAGGTTGTCTCCTACTAAGGCGTAGTCTTGAGCCTCTTTCTCCATGCTCCATTTTCTTGCTAGACTAGCCTCCTTGGGTAGTGTTCCTGATTTCATAAATTCTACCAATGGAGCACTCCAATCTTGAATTAATGACACATGATAAAGGGTAGCATACTCCACTAGGGGTTTTTCCTGGCACATTGGACAATTCTTAATCCAATCATGTATTTCTTTGTCCATACTAGGCCAATGCACTCCTAAATGTTTTAGATTTTGCAATGTTTGTTGTTTAGAATAGTGATTCCCAAGCAATCCTTCACGGGCTTGTTGTAACAAACTACTATGTTCATCGTCCTCGACACAACAAGCTAATACACCCCCTGTATCTTGTTTGTACATGCTTCCTACCAGTATTTGATAGTTCTATGATCTCACAATTTCTTCTTTGTTCGTTTTCACATTCTTATTTGCGGGTTCGAAGGTTAGGACATGTACCAACTTATTTGCCCATTTAGGGACAACTTCTAAATTGAATAGATAAGCGCCAGGTAGTTCATTAGACACTCCTTGCGGTGGCTCTCCTTGAGAAAGGTGATCTACCCTGAGGTAGGTCCTACCTTTCCTAAAAACAACTTCAAAGTCGTATTCCATTAGGAAGAGGAACCATCTTACTAAGCATCCTGTATTGCAAGGTTTATTGATCAAATATAATAAAGCTAGATGGTGAGTGAAAAACTTGAACTTATTGGCCGATAGATAGTGTCTAAACTTCTTCATGGCATATACCATGTCTAAGCCTTCTCACTCAGTTGTGTTATAGTTTCATTCAGCTGTGTTTAGCTGTCTGTTAGCATATGCTATAGGTAAATCTAGATTTCTTTCACCTATGGGTTGTGCTAGCACACATCCTATGGTGTGATTGGATGCATCCACATGGACATGGAATGGCTTATTCCAATCAGGAGTGGTCAATATTGGTGTTGTGCACAAACGTCTCTTCAACTCATTAAAGGAATTTTCACATTCGTCATTCCACTCAAAATTTGTCAACAAGGCATAAAGAGGTTTGGCTATGATTGCATACATGTGGAGAAACCTGTGATAATATCCACAATGGCCCATTGTACCTCTTTAACATTCCTCGACCTTGGTAGCTCTACTATGGCTCTAACTTTGTCCTCATCTATTGAAATTACATTCTTAGAAACAATGTGACCTAAGATTTTACCTTGTCGTACCATGAGCACACACTTCTCTGGGTTAAGACACACTCGATATTATCTACACTTGTTGAAGATCTGTATGAGCTCAGGGATGTGGTATCTTCTTTCTTGGGAATAAGCACATAAATAATCAACATATACTTCTAAGCTCTTTTGCAAGAATTCTTTGAAGACATGACACGTGAGCCTTTCAAATGTTATAGGTGCATTGGTGAGCCCAAATGGCATCACACAGAATGCAAAGATTCCCCATTCTGTGGCAAAAGCCATTTTTTGTTGATCTTCTCGGGCAATGGCTACTCAGTTGTAACGTGAAAATCCATCAAGGAAGCTATAAACTTCCTTGCCCACAACACGCTCCAATAAATGTTCGGTGATTGGAAGAAGATAGCTATCTCTTATCTTAGCGGCATTAACGTTTTAAGGTTAATACACACTCGCAATTTTTCGTTCTTCCTGGGCACCACTACAATGGGGGACACCCATTCAGTATGCTCAATCTCATAGATAAATCCAGCTTCAATCAATCTTTCAATTTCTTCCTTTATTTTGGCTACATAAGTATCATTATATGTGTAGGGCTTTTGTTTGGTAGGCTTGGCATCAGCTGTCATGGGGATCCTATAAGAGCATATTTCTGGATCTACTCCCTTCAAGTCTCTATAGTTCCATGCAAACACATCCCTATATTCCCTTAATAAAGCTACCAACTCTACTTCTTCTTCTGCACTTAGGTCTTCTCCTATGTACGTACATCGATCTCTGTTCTCCTCGATGATTACAACAATTTTTTTGGTCTTTTCTTTATTATCATATGCTTCTATGACGGCCTCCCTTTTAGGCATTCGTACCAAAATTTACTGGTCTTCAACTTCATATTTCTTGAAATTCTTTGGTACTTCGAACAATGATTCCTCCTCTTCTTGTTTCACTATTTTTCTTTTCTTTTTCTTTTGACTACCTTCACTTCCTTCCTTTGAATTTATCTTTTTGATGTTTGTGAGAGGTTCTTCTTCCTTTTGGGTGAATAGTCCTACATCTTCTAGATAGTGCTTCTCTGAGTTAAAGCAACTATCCATCACAAAGGACTCTAGATCATCATCGTCCTCTTCTTCTTCTATGACTTCAGTAGGGTCACACTCTTCTAACAAGGGTTGACACATGAACACAGAGATATCATAACCCTCCTAATCACAATGAGGTGTCCATTGTTCTTCATTGAGTGCAATGTCCATGGTAGCTAAGATTTCTACCTAGCCATGAGGCTCAAATTCCTCATCTAGAAAGACCATGGGTGTGAGACAACAAACTGAATATCTGGCCGAGTAATGCCTAAGTAAATCAAGCATCCAATAGCTTGCTGATAGAGAACAACATCAAATGCATCTCCAGCATCATGAAGACATCAAACTGAATATCTGGCCTAGTAATGCATAAGTAAATCAAGCATCCAACAGCCTACTGATAGAGAGCAGCATCAAATGCATCTCCAGCATCATGAAGACTCAATTGTAAACATGTTTCCATAGGAGTTGCAATCAGAGTGCTCAATCTCAAAATACCAAATACGCAAGGTCTTGTTGCTGCCGGCCTTCTCTGCACCAGACCTCCACCTTCTCCAAGCCCGCACTTGTGCACACCTTGGACCAAGCTTCCAATAAGGGGGAGGGATGGACACCTTCAGTTGGCATGCGCACAGCTTCAATGGGACCTTGGGATTCTTGGGGTGACTAGCTTAGCACTTATCTACACACTTCCTTAGTCACTCTTCATGCATACCTTGCACTTCACTTCTCTGTGTAGCTTAGACTATGCTTAAAATGTGTGTCTTTTGCACTTCTCTCTCTTGCCTAGCTTAGACTATGCTCACCTTGCTTCCTCCTCCAAGAATAGTCCTTGCCTTGATTTTAGTGTCGATTCACGTACGCTCCTAACTACAAGAGTATCTTGGTGCTCACTTTGATGTCCCAAGACTATCTCCAAAAGTGGGCAGCCAAGACTATTCACGTACGCTGCCCCTTCACATACCTTCACATTTTTCCTTTTAATTCTTCACTTGTGCACCTAAGAGAGGGTTCACCTGAACCTTTCAAAACACTTTAAAAACACTTTGACCCTTAGAGAAATTACAAACATACCTCTACAACCTGCAACCCACTTTCTGCAATTTTACCCTTTGTGAACAATAATTTGTGCACTACCTGTGCACCTTGACAACACTTTGACTTTGCCCATGTTGACTTTGATCTTGACCTTGTTGTCTTTGACCGATTTGAATTTGATCTTTTGACTTTGATTGTAGTTGACTTTGACCATTATGACTTTTATGGGCTCAACAGTTGCCCACCACCTAATGTGCTCTCCATCCCGGAGAGCTACAGCCAAAACTTTGAGCAGAGATGACACCATGATTGTTGCGCTGCAAAATCTTAAAAGGACACTTGAGTAGCAACCAAGTCCACCAGGAGCAGTAGGGAACAAACACCAGAGAAGAACCAAAAGTGGTTTTGTTGCACAGGAAATTAAAAGATATCGATGGTAAAGGTAGGGTGATGGAGTTGGGGAAATAGAGCAGGTAAGTGGAATAGGGATGAAGGCAGGTGAGGGAGGGTGGGGGAAGGGCCATGGGAAGAAGTGGGGCAATGTGAAGAATTGGTGGAGGGAGAAGTGGATAGAAGAGGGGAAAGGTGAAAAGATGGAGTATTTTGAACTGTGGGGGTTGGGCAAAAGTGAAAATTCACAACAATACAGAGAATAACTAGTACACATGCCCAATGAACAGAAGCAACCAGTAAACAACAATATAAGGCACAAATAACAAATAACCAAAATCTCATATATAAGAGCAGAACAATACAATGAAAGTTCTGACTAACAGTAAGTACATGAATTGCCAAGGCATGGCATGGAAACCAAAAAGAGAACTAAGGGCAATCCTAGGATCAGAGCCTCTACAAACAAAATGAGGCAAGTGTAGACCGAAGGAGTCTACAAGCAACAATGCCTAGAGCCTAGGGGAAAGATACTAGTGAGTAGGGTCTGGCTGGTGCTCCATCGGAGAATGACACCCTGTCACAGGTGGAGCATCGCTATGAGGCGGAGGTAAGTCTGGGGAGGTGGGTGGAATGATAGCGGCCTCCTCAGTACAAGCAGCAATCCTGCTCCTATACCTGTGCAGGTGATCGCGCTCCCGGCAGACCAGCCGACATGCAGGAGGTCGCGTGCTGTTGGATCTCCAAAAGAGCTCGAGTTGCAACATCAGCCTTATCTCGGAACCGGTCTCTCTCCTGTTGAAGGGTCTGCAACGCAGCCTAAGACATCTGCCACTGTGCGACGTGAAAGCATGAATGTGCTTGATCGTCAAAGCGTATTACTGGTGGAGTGTAGCTGTCGTAGAGACTGAATCAAGGGAGAGGTGCACAACATCGGCTCCATCGCTCGTGATGAGGCTCGTATTGCGAAGAAGACCTAGGAATGGTGGACCATCTGCAAGGCTAGCAGGGATGGAGGGGGGCAAAGCTAGTGGGTAGGGGGCAAGGGTAGGCTGGGGGTACATGGGAGAAGCCCGAGGGGTGCGGCGAGGAGGGGGGTGGAGGCAGAATCAATGGAGATGGCTGGAGAAGGAATAGGCAAAGCGACACTAGTCGGCGTGGGGGGCTGTAGGGATGGAGGAGGTATAGGGGAAGGAGACTGTAACTACTAATCGGAAAAGAATCCATCAAATGGGCCTGTACCCGCCGAGCGGGTGGAGGCATGGAGGCAGCAATGGGGGTGGACTCATGAGGAAGGGAACTAGGGGGTGTGGGCAATACAACAGCTGGTGGGGGAGGTGGACGAGGGGAATGGGCTATAGAGTGTGTGGGTTGGGATGGGGCAATGCGGGGGCTGGGTGCAATGGACTGTGTACTAGGAAGATGAAAGAGCCATGCCAAGACCGGGGTGGAATACATTGAGAACGATCGCGTCCCGCGGTGGAGGGCATCATGGAAGCGACGAGAACATAGGAGGAAGGACTGAAACATAAAGGAGTATATGGATAAGGGCGACCATGCAGAAAGCAAAAAAAGAGGGTCGGCAATATGTATATCATGTAATGGAATATCTGAGGATGGGCTATGGAATAAGAGGTAGAAAATGAAGGAATGTAGGATGGCTAGCTAGTACATGGTAGGCATGGCATCCACGCCATACATCTATATACAGTAGGTGACAGTCTCCTCCCTAGACAACCCAGAGTAGAGGAAGGGCAGAGCACGATATGAAGAGATGCTAGAATCAATTCCTACAGCGATGACTACCGGTGTCAGTGAACCGGATGGAAAGTGCGGGAATGTGAGAAGTGTTGCGCAAATATCAGCACCCTCTGCCTCAGATAATAAGAGGGAGGCTAAACGCCAAAGACCAACCTGATGAAGGCAACCCTCTGGGAGTAGGTCAATGAGCGAGATAAGGGGCAAGGCTAAGTGGAGGTGGATGGAGAGGGACGAAGAAGAATCCTGATGATCAGCAATGGAGGACGATGGTGGTCGTGGAACAGGAGAAGTGGAATGGCTATCTGAGCTGCACACGGAATGGCCACTGGAACCAGAGGAGTGTGTCGGAGCAGCAGTGGGAAGGTGGAGGCCCGGTGGGAGAGCCCTCGGCCTATACAGAGAGGAACCATAGAGGGATAAACAGGGAAGGGAAGCCACAAAGGGGTGGCTACCATGGATGTGGGGAGGGGCTGAAAGAGGATGAGGGCATGGGAATGTGGCACGAGGAACGGAAGGGACTGAGGAGGCGATGATAGAAGATGGGGGCCATATGCATGGGGTGGATGGGGGCGATAGGGAAGGTGGGGGTGGGGGCCACAGGGGTGGTGTGAGTCGGGGCCATAGGAAGGGTAAGGCCTACCTCAGGAGGGATGGTGGCTAAATCCAAAGTGGAAGCTCCAAGTACGCCTCAGTGGCCAAGGATGAAGTCTGCTGGGGAGCTATAGAAGCCATGGATGTAGTGCAATAACGTGTGTTGCAAGCGATTGCTGAAAATACAGAGACAACTATTAAAGACTGCAATACTATGGAAGCATGCTGACAAGAGAGGAGGGCCAACAGGAAAGAGAAGAGATATATCTATGAAGGCAACACCGAAGTGGTCATAAGAAAACACCTAGAAAACATCCAAATCAGGTCAAATGAACCCAAAAATCGGATTAAGCACGTCAAAAACTCTAAAAATGACCCAAAAATTGCAAAAATCAGAGTAGTATAAGATAAGGAACGAAACAGGTAAAATATATTAAAAAAAAGAGAAGAGAGAGAAAAAAAGAAGGAGGTATAAAAAGAAAATAAAAAAAAAGATTAAATAATTAAAAAAATTCAGGAAAATAAAATAAATAAGAACAATAAAAAATAATAAAAATTAAAATAAAAAATAAAAGATAAAAAAAATAATCTAAAATAATTGAAGAAAAATGGCATACCTGAAAGAAGCTTCAATGCCGGTAGGATTAAAGGATTTTTTTTGGGGGGAGGGGGGGGCAGGGGGGCAAAAGAGAGAGGGGAAGAGAGAGAGAGAGAGAGAGAGAGAGAGAGAGAGAGAGAGAGAGAGAGATATTTTTTTTTCAAAAATTTCTTGCCCCCTTTTTTTTTGGAAAAAATAAAATCCATGGGGCCTTTTTTTTTTAATATCCAAAAAAATGGAGAAAAATACAAACACCTGCAAATGATGCTACTATAAATGAAATACGCAATAATTTGAGCAGTGCAGTCAGGGGAAGCAATAGCTTCAGCCCACTTTGTCGCATAGTCTGTGGCGATCAATAGATACTTCTCTCTTTTTGGGATCGACGAAGGGTAGATGGGCCCTACAAAATCTAGCCCCCAGTTCTCACATGGTTGTCAAGAAGTGGAAATAATCAAGGGGTTGTGCCTCTGCTTTGTTGGCTTGGGTCCACACCTCTAACAAACATCACACGCCTTTCCCCATTCCTCTGCATCTTTGAATAATGTAGGCCACCATAAGCCAGCATCAAGGAGCCTCTGACTCATAATGTGTCCTGGAAGGTGCCCACCACCTGTTCCTTCATGTGCAGATCTAAGGACTTCCCTCCTTCTTCTTCCATGCACTTTCTGACCCTGTTATCTTTTCCCTATCTATATAATTTTCCTTCAATGAAGGTAAAATGTCTGCTTTTGATTAGCAGTCTCTTCCTTTGCACAACAGTTGCCTTCTCTTGATACAATCCAGTTTTAATAAAATTCTTCATGTCCTCATACCAACCTTGAGCTTGTACCGCAAACAGATTAGCATCTGGAAAATCATCATTTACTCCAATTGCTTGATCCATCATATTGATCCTGGATAAGTGGTCTACCATAACATTTTCTTTACCTGGTCTATGGACTACAGAAAAATCAAATTCCTAGAACAGCAGCAACCATCTCCATATCCTACCAGTAGCTTGTGGTTTGTTCAGTAAGCATTTGAGTGGCTGATGATAAGTTATGATAACAAATTTCACTCCTAGCAAGTAATGACGAACTCTTGGACAACAACAACCATGGCTAAGGCCTCCCTTTCTGTTGTGCTATAATTCCTTTCAGCCTTGGTCAAAATTCGATTGGCATATTGAATTGGTCTGTCCACTTTGTATTCTTCACTGTGTTGAGTCAAAACTGCCCCCACTGCATATGCACTAGCATCTACATGTATATGAAAAAGTTTTGACCACTCAGGTGTGATCAGAATGGGAGAAGCTACTAACCTTGACCTTAATGTTTGATGAGATCCCTCCAGGATGGATTCAAGAGGAAGAAGTGCAACTAGACATTCAAGATGTTCCTACTTATGATACCAAAGCTATGTGGGACAATGTAACTAAGGATGCTACTCCGGAAAGACTTACAGATAGCATTGTAAATAGGCATCCAGTGAAGGAGGTTCAGTTGGATAGGGAATCATCCGAAGGTGCTCTTAAAGGTAACATCCTTCATGAAGTCATTTGTAGACATCTTTGCTTGGCACTATAAGGATTTAGAAGGAGTACCACCTAGTTATGGAGAGCACAGAATCCCTCTCATTGAAGGAGCAAAACCAGTGAGAGGTAAGAGTTATAGGCTGAATCCTAAATATGCTGAAGCTATTTATTTGGAAATTCAAAAAATGGAAGATGTAGGAATTATCATCCCTGTAGATCATTCAAAATGGCTATCTCCTATGGTAATTGTTCCAAAGAAAAACACTAACAAAATCAGAATCTGTGTGGACTTTAGAGCATTGAACTAGGTCACCATCCCATATGGATTTCCAATGCCATTTGCTGAACAGGTCATAGAAGAAGTAGCTGGACATACACTTTACAACTTCATGGATGGATTCAGTGGATATAATCAAATATCCATCCACCCTGAGGATCGAGAGAAGACTACATTCATTACACCTTGGGGAACTTATGTATATTTAAAGATGCCATTTGGATTGAGAAATGCCCCAGCTATGTTCAATACTAGCTATGTTCAATCGAATAGTTAATCTCATTTTTGGACCATTGCTGCTAGAATCTCTCAAAATTTTCATGGATGATTTTTCATCCTTTTCAGGTACTCTTGCAGAGACCCCATTGGATTGTTTAGAAAAGCATCAGATTCAATTACAACAAGTTTTTAAGAGGTGCAAAGAAACAAAGTTGAAATTGAACCCAAATAAATGCCATTTTCTGGTGACTGAAGGTACCCTTCTGGGACATGTGGTATCCTCCAAAGGTATGGCACCTGACCCAGACAAAATTATAGCTATATTAAAGTTACCTAGACCTAAATCTCCAAAAGATATTCAAGGTTTTCTAGGTTATACAGGGTACCACCGGAGGTTTATTAAGATGTATGCAGAAATAGCCCGGCCATTGGCTAGGCTTACAGGCAAAGAAGTACCTTTTAAGATAGTAATGAATCCTCTTCTATATTCTTATTCTTACCTTTTAACTCTGAACTTTCCTTTTGGTTGCAATCCACAGAAATAGCTTCCTCTATATGGTTGTATAAAGGAGACTTCTTTCCCCTTCTGTGGTCTTTTGCTGGCTCTTCCAGCCCAGCTACTTGAATTTTTTCCTCTTTTTCTAAGTACCCTTCTTCTCTGTCTGAGTTAGATGGAAAAATTCCAAAGCAAGGAAAAGAATTCCCTGCCTCTAACCATGTGAGCATATTTTCTTCATCATATAGATCCACTTCCTTACCTTCTTGATTGTCTATATAGTCCATATCTATGTGTATACTGTAGAGGGACAATCAAGCAAAAAGAAAAGAAGAAGAAAATCAAAGTCCAGAACAATTTATTAAGAACGAAAAAAGAATATATCTCTGCAGGAAGCCCCGCAGGGGCGCATTACCCACCTCTGCACAGAGCCCCGCAGGGGCACGCATCAGGCAAAAAGAGAAATTATCCAGGTCATGCACGGTGGAAAAGAAGTAAACAGCCTCAAAGCAATACAACAGGGTCAGATGTGTACAACCAGGACAAATCAGAGGACCGAAAGTTACAAAGGGGTAGAGGCTGAAAAGTTTAAGAGGGTGACTAAGAACAGCACATTCCTAGTCACTGGTGGCGTGCGTGGCAACCCAAGTCAACAGGCAAGACAACTACATCAGGCTCTCGAGTTGTAGAGCTTGAATCAAGAAGGCCATCGAATCTGCATGTCTGTTTAACTGCAGACAATACTGACCAAGGGGAGCGTGCGGAGAAAAACTGAAGTGCCTCTAAAACGTAATGCAAGATCAAGAATCAGGCAACACTACCCACGGGACGCGTTCGCGAAGCAAAGTCTGTCAAGGGACGACAGAGACGAAGAGGGGGAGAGTGTTGCAGAACTAAAGAGCGCACAAAGCAGAGAAAAAGGACGGGCCCCAAAATTTTTCCGATTTGGACACACCACTTTTGTATCAGAATCACTTTTGTATATAATTTCCGTTGTAAATGCACTAGAGGAGTCCTCTAGATGCATCCCCACTGAAGATTAGTGATTTACCCATGTACAATAGTAGGAAGTTAGTCTTTTAGTGAATAAAGTGCCGGTCTCTTGTGTGAAAGGACCAAACTTAGGGCACTAGTATATAAGTCAAAAGTGACTCATTGTAAAGGGACCATTTGTCATTGTGAACAATGAGCACTTCTGAATTTTCGAGTTTGCCTCTTCCTTGCTGATTTCGATCTTCATTTTGCTCTTGTATGTGTGTGTTAAGCTTGAAATGCAGGTGTAGGACTGTTGTCTACCCCTTCCCCCTTGTTTTGAGCTGCTGTAGTGCGTGCGTAAGCTAGGAGAAGCTGAGGCGCGGGTGTTTGTGACTCCCGTAATTCACTGTTTCTGCCATAACTTGAAGCAGAGTGGTCAGAATTGAGTGAAACCACCACCGTTGGATTCGTCTCGTCGAGAGCTTCGAAACGAGTACCTATTTCCTATGTTCGGAGTTCTGAGCTGGGAGAAAACCTCAAAATATCAAAACTGCTGAAAAGAGGCTTGCGGCAACACTTTCAGTATTTCAGTAGGTGTGGGTAGTAGTAGTCTTTTCTCATGTGTGGATAGCTAAACCACTTCATTTTCTATCACGTGTGCACACGTCTTCATACACTTGGCAAGTCACTCCTTAGGATTGACATTTAAAGGTGTGAAAAGAATCCCACTATATGCACTTGTATGGCAATTGAGGTATAGTCTCATTGGTACAAGTCCTTGAGTCTTTGTGACTCAAGTACACACGTTTTTGGCGCCGTTGCCGGGGAGTCACTCCACCAAGGTGCCTTCGTGATAGTTATAGAGCGAGTGTGATTGAATCGTACTTGTAGATGCAAATTTGTTCTTTGGCAAATAGTCCATCATTTCAGCACTTGTCACTTCTCATCTTCGAGGTGTGTGTGATAAGTTTTAGGTTTAGGTTTAGGAGGAGGGAAGAGAAGGAGGAGTTAGGGTTAGGATAGAAAGAGAGGAGAAGTGAGGAGAAGAGGAGTAGGAGTAGACCAAAATTCTCAGAAAATCACCAAAAATCCCAAAATTTTTAAGTTCTGTCAAAAAAAGTATAAAAACCAAAAAAAATTGCTCATTTGACACTTCATTGCTCACTGGTATCGTCTGCGACAGCGACTGGTATCGTCTGAGTGGTATCGTGCAGAATAGAGCCTCAAAGCGTGTGCAAGAACTCCAGAAGCAAGCTAGGTAGACCCAAGGTGAGTGCCCACCAAGATTCAAAACCAAAAAACTCTTTAAACTTGCACAACAAATGATTAAAAAGAATGCGCAGTATCGCGGGGGGGAAAATCTTTGATTAATTGTGTGTTTGGTGAGAGACAGAGGCTTGGGAGTGAGGAGAAGGGTGAAAGGTGCAAGGGGGCACAAAAATTTTTAAGTTTGGAGATCTTTTGGCTTGAGTATCGGTATCGGTTGAGTTTTGGTATCGCGATACCAAAATTCCCTTGTATCGCGACACTCGCCAGAAGTGTCGTATCGTTGGATATCTGCCTTGGTATCGCGACACCATTTCGGTATCGCGACACTGAGTCGGTATCGCGATCGCGCTCGATCTCTGGTATCGTATCGTCCGGTACTAATACTTGGTATCGCGACACTGTTGTGGTGTCGTATCGCCTAAGGTTTAGTATCGAGACCTCACTTTACCGGGTGGTATCGTATCGCTTGATATTGTGGTATCGCGACACTACTTTGGTATCGCGACACTACTTTGGTATCGCGATCGTGCCCTCCCCAAGTGTCGTGTCGTCGGTTGCTTATCTTGGTATCGCGACACCATAGTGGTATCGTGTCGCCAAGATTGGTATCGCGATCGTACTTATCCTTGTGAGATCGTATCGCATGATACCTCTGGTATCGTATCGTCAGTACTTGTGAGATCGTGTCGTCCCTTGAGACTCTGGTATCGCGACACCACAAAGGTATCGTATCGCCTGTTCATCAGGGTAGTATCGCGACACTGTCATTAGTGTCGTATCGTCGAGCCTTTCAGGTATCGTATCGTACATACTCGAGGTGTCGTATCGTTTGTCTTCCAGGATAGTATCGCGACACCAGATTGATATCGTATCGTCTGGGTGTCTGGTATCGTATCGCGGTCAGTGCAGTATCATCGAGTGTGGTATCGCCAGGAGATGGTATCGCCCAGGCTCAAACCTTTCTTTGGACAGAGTAATTGAGTCATTGAGAGAGTTACTTAAGGGAAATCTAAGAAGCATAAAGAGAGGTTGCGGAGAGTGAATGAACCTGAGATCTGGAAGAACCTTAGGAAGCCGAAGAAGTGTGATTTCTTCTGTAGGGAGTGTAGCCAAGCCAAGTAGCCGTTCACACTATTCTGAGACCTCCAGTGAGTCAGAAGGAGAAATTCCCATGGCTTCAGAGGATATGCAAAACACAGTGCCCATGATTGGCATGATGTCAATCATCGAGGGAGAATACAGAACTTCCTTGGAGTATGTGAACACCAACCGCAATGAGATCCCTATCTATTTGGATGGTCTAAACAGATCGGTGGCTAGACTGAAGATGGCTTCAGAGGCTTACATAGTGCCTAGACCAGCCGTCAAATACGTAGGAGGTTTTTACATGGACAAACAAGATATTCAATACATGGTCACAGAACACCCGGAAATCATTAATGAGCGTGGTGAGGAAAATAATGCTTCGAGTTTAAATGGAGGTGGAAACGAAGAGCAAGTAACTACACCTAGAGGGAGGTCTACAATTACTAAAATTTGGAGAGGAGACCTGATTCCCCAGGACGACACTCTAATAGATGTGTATTTGATCAACGGAATGGAGCACCTGCTCAGAGCCCATTCCTCTATATGGGAAGCTGCTCCTAATCCAGTTACCATCTATGAGTTACAAGACCCTGAGTTCCCCACCATCATCACATATTTGGATAAAAATCACAGAAGATATTGGCCAATAACAGAATTAGAGAGAGCTGAGTTGAAATATCAGAACATCCCAGTGTTCCCCCCTAGGGACCAAGCCACTACGTCACGGAATCCACTTGGAACATCCCAGAACGATTCATATCAACAGTCGGGACAAACACAGCAAACACAACAGACCCAGGTCCCAGTCAGACCACATGTGCAATTTGCAATGCCTGCCATTAATCCTAACTACCGGCCACAACCAGCCATTGACCCAAGACATGGAGTTCATGCTCCAGTCAGACCACCGGTAGTAAGAGGACCAGGCATACCAATAGGAAGACCCATTTTCCCAGTAATGCCTAGACAACCGGAAGCAGGAAGACGACTAAGGCCGATCCAAGTTGCCAAGTGCATGAGAAATCACTATGATGGCTCTAGTGAACCTTACAATCACATAGCAGAATTTAAACAAGTAGTTAGAGCCGAGCAGGTAGATGACTTTCTGATTCAGTATGAGTCCTTTGGCCTTACCTTGTCAGACACAGCTTTGGCTTGGTTTCAGCCGTTGGACCCGAATACCTTTCAGAACATGGAGCAGGTATATCAAGAAATGATTGAAGAATTTACCAAATCGGGAATTAAAAACAATTCTTCGTCATTAATCCACAGCTTCAAACAAGTCCCTACCGAGTCAGTGAGATTGGCAACAAGGAGATTCAAGCAGTATGTGGATAGATGCCCTGTGGAAGAGAGACCGGCGCAGAATAAAATGGTGTCATTATTCTTGGAAGGATTGTTGAACGGAACCTTGAGGTCATTAGTGTATGTAAAGAGAGTTCAAACCTTGCAAGAGTGTATGAAGGAATGTATAGACCTAGAAGATAACCTTGCAGAAGACTTGAAAATACCTCCAGGTAGCTTGAAAAGCGAAGAGTCTGCCAGTAGCACATCAAATTCTAAAAACAATGTGGAGGAAATAGCAGATTTACTAGCAAAAAAACTGAACGTTCAAGGACAGAGGAATTATCCCACTGATCCTATGAGACTGCCTATGCTTAGAAGATGTATGCAGTGCGGAGGCGATCATCCTTCTCACTTGTGTACTAGGGGAGTAGTCCCGCCACCTGCCTATGCTCCTCATAGACCCTCTGTTCCCGGACCGCTACAATATTGCAGTATAGAGCAGAGATACACAAACCATAGCACCGAGAACTGCCCTTACAATAGGCAAACCAGACCCACCCAGCATTATGTGAGACCATATGGATACCCGCAAAATCAACAGGGAGGTGAAGCCTTTAGATATCCCTCTTATCAGCCGCAGGCACCGGTACCACGACCATACGCATATCAAGGATATACGCAACCACAGCCTGTACTAGGACAACAACCGCCCCACCCTCAGAACGTTGTCCCAGTCAAGATTGCACAACCAGAAGAAAATCTAGAAAGGGCTATAGTGCCAGCCACACCTTTGGCTAGTGATGACCCATATGACTCATTTTACGACCCTAGTCAAGGAACATACCCTGGTTATGAAAGCGCGATAACAGAATATGGGCAACAGTATGACCCATATGCTTATGGCATGGAAATACCGGACAGTTCATACGGACACGAGCAGAATTATGTGTCCTTAATGTACACAGCTCCTAGAGCAACCATGCCACCTCGACCAATGAATAGACAGCCTATACCCAGAGGACCATGCTACAGATGTGGAGGTGACCACTATATTAGAGAATGTACATTACCAAACCCACCACCACCACAACGAATTTGGGAAGGCTACTGTAGCGATTGTGGGAAGGAACATCTTTTCAGAGATTGTCCTAAGAACCCCAACAAAGTCACATCTAATGTGCAGATTAATGTGATAGAAGTGATTGAATCATCCGGGAGCGATAAAGAGTACACCGTACCTTTGAAGGCCATAACAAGAGCCAAGGCCAGAGAAAACCCTGATAGAACAGACGAGAATGATCAAAGTGACAAAGAGGGGAATATAACCATCCCTCACAGAGTAGAAGATTCCGAAGAACCAGAGAAAAGTATCGCCAGTAAAAGGTCACAAAGATGGAAGAACCGGAGAGATAAGATAAAAGAAAAAAAGTTATTACAAAAAAAGGAAAACGAAAAGAGTAAACAAAAACCAACGAAGGAACCCCAAGTGGAAGAAGAAAATAAAAATGAGAATAAAAGGAAGGAGGTAGGATCAGTCCTAGCAGATCCTATGCCTGAAGAATTGGCTATGTGGATTCAGGCATACAAGGCGAGAATAAAAGCAGGACCTTCCATAGAGCAACATGAGAGAGAATATCCGAGAGGCGACTTAGAGAAAGAAAGGTTAGAAATATGCAAGAAATTGATAGAAGTTGCGCAACAAACCTTAGAAAAACCTGCATCGCCTTTACCAAATATCCAAATTTCTGAAGGAGAATTCCAAGAGTGCCTAAACACTCAGGAAAAGCCTGAAGTAAAGAGACCTCAGAACGATGAACTTGGTATTGAGAGAAAGGAAGGATCCATAGTCCCTGAAGTAGAAGGAGACTGGACTAAGGATCTATGGGCACGAGTCCAAGAGGACAAGTGGAAAAAGGTAGAAGGAATGGAGCCGCCCTTTGAAGAATTAGAAGCAGAAAACGAAATAGAGGGTTCAATACCTGAACTAAATTCAGAGGAAATTTTTCCGATGGATGCAAGTGACAAGGAAGATGTAAAGGAACTACCCAACTACACAGGGGAGTACGAGCACAATTCAGAATTGTATCGCATTCCATCAATAACGAGACGGGAAATGAACCCTTCAGTTCAAACATCTGAGATCATACAACGTCTTAGAGAGGTGAAAATCCCATGTACCTTAACATTCGAGGAACTGTTAAAGGTAAAACCACACTTAAAAGAGAAGTTGATCAATCAATGGGAAGTCAAGGAGGAAAAGAAAGAGGTAGCTGAAGAAGTGAAAACGGTGAGAATTCCAGTGGATAAAGTAGGAGACTTTAGCGAAGGAGATGAAGGAAATACATGCCTGCCAATCACCTATAGGGGTTACACTACCAAAGCCATACTAGATTCAGGAGTTGGTGTTGGCATTGCTACCAAAGAAATTTGGGAGAAATGGGGAAAACCAGCATTAAGACCAACACGCATGAAAATACAAATGGCAGATGGACATACGGAAAGACCCTTAGGATTGTTGGAACGAGTAGTCTTCACTACTTGTGGAGTGGAATTCGAACACACCTTAGCAATTTGTCACTTCGAAAGGCCAAGCAATTATGAAATGATCTTGGGAAGGCCATTCATGAGACAGCTAAAGGTCGTACAAGATTGGGGAAAAGATGCTGTATACCTACAACACGCAGGAACCACCACTAGGATAAACCTACATACGTACACTTATCAAGATGTGCCACCTCTACAATGGAATCAAATCCATAAAGAGGAAGATGATCAATCGGTCCATAGTGCAGGTTCTAGTGATCAATCCTGGATGAACGAGGACACTCATCTGTGGATATGTCAAGCTGCAAAGAAGGAAGAGGAGAGAAGAAAAGGATGGCAGCAGAAACAAGGAATAGTGAGATCTGTACAAGATCCAGCCTATATGCCACAAGTATTTCCGGATGAAGAATTCGAACCTCACGGTTGGATGGAGATCTTAGCTACCCTCGATGTCTGTGTAAACGAAGAAGTACCAAGAAATTGGTTTATCACCTGCAAAGCATATGTAGCCAGATGTACTCCTCCTGTCATCCTTGCAACCTGCCCAATCTGCATCTGAGTATACTTTGATATCAATGTCTGATGAATATGGAAAATACAAACCATGATTTTGTGTTCCCTTTAAATACTTTACTATCTTCTTGGCTGCCTCTAAATGTGGTACTCTTGGCTTATGCATAAATTGGCTAAGTACACTAACACCATATGATATATCAATCCTGGTTAAGGTAGCATAATTAAGACTACCTACCAAACTTTGGTAACCTGTTATATCTTTGAGTTCTTCTCCTTCATGTGCACTGAGTTTGTGGTTGACCTCCATAGGTATGTTTGAGACTTTAGCTTCCTGCAAATTAAACTTCTTGACCATGTCCTGAATGTACTTCTTCTGAGTAATGAATATACCTGAATTTGTGTAGACCAATTCAAGTCCTAGGAAGTACTTCAATAATCCAAGATCATTGATCTTGAATTCCTTCATCATTTGACCTTTGATGTGTCTAATTCCTTGAACATCATTTCCTGTAATAATGATGTCATCAACATAGACACACAAGTATATTACCTCTGAATTGTTCTTCTTTATAAACAATGAAGTATCTGCTTTACTCATCACAAATCCTTGATCCAAGAGATAGGTTGTCAACCTGTAATTCCATGCTCTAGGTGCCTGCTTCAATCCATACAGAGCCTTCTTCAATTTGCAAACATGATTTACCTTATTGTGATCTTCATAGCCAGGTGATTGTGACATGTATACCTCTTCAGATATCCATCCATTCAAGAATGCATTCTTCACATCCAATTGGTACATGTTCCAATTCTTGGATGCAGCTACACTCACCATAATTCTGATAGTTGGCATCTTGGCCACAGGAGAAAATGTCTCCTCATAATCAATGCCTTGGGTTTGTGCAAAACCTTTGGCTACCAACCTAGCTTTATACTTGTTTATTGTGCCATCTGAGTTCCTCTTGAGTTTGTAGATCCATCTGGATCCTATCACTTTCATGGAGTCCTTCTTGGGTACCAAGTCCCAAGTATCACTCTCCTTGAGAGCCTCCATTTCTTCATCCATTGCTTCCTTCCATTCTGGTTTAGTAATAGCTTCCTCAAATGTACCTGGTTCTTCATTCAAGATATCCTTTGCAAGATATACAGAGTGCTTGGTTACAAGTGAAGTATCATACCCATACCTAATTGGTTTCTTCTTCTCTCTTGAAGATCTCCTCATAGCTTGAGTTGAGGATTCTGGATTGTCTTCTAGTTGCTTCATCTTCATCTTTCCTTTGGATTTCCAAGCCTTGAATTCTTCAATGTTAATGGTGTCTTCATCATCTGAGCTTGTGTCCTCCTTCTGAGTTGGTTCTTGCCTGATAAGTTTTGGAAAGTCTTCTTCCATATCATAAGGTAGGCTAACTTTCCTGCATTCATTTTCATACCATGAATCATTTTCATCAAAGATGACATCTCTGCTTACCTTGAAGCCTTTGTTTGAGGGGTTATAGAACCTGTATCCTTTCTGATTCAAATCATATCCAATAAAAATACACTTTTCAGCCTTAGGGTCTAGCTTTCCCCTTACCTGTGAGGGAATATGCACATATGCAACACACCCAAAGATCTTGCAATGATCCAGAGATGGTCTCTTACCATGCCAAGCCTCATAGGGTGTCATTCCATCAAGTGTCTTTGATGGCAACCTGTTGATTAAGTATGTGGCAGTAGATACACTCTCTGCCCAAAGATAATTTGGTAGTTTTTTTTCATTAAGCATAGACCTAGCTGTCTCCACAATGAGTCTATTCCTCCTTTCAGCTACCCCATTTTGTTCAGGTGAGTACCTTGTGGTAATCTCCCTCTTGATGCCTCTTTCCTGCAAGAATTCTTCAAAGTCATTGGAGAAGTATTCTCCACCACCATCTGACCTTAGTCTCTTCAAATGTCTACTTGTTTGATTCTCAACTAATGCAAGATACTTTTTGAAACAATTAAATACTTCATCTTTATGTTTCATGTAGTACAAAACAATCCATCTGCTATAGTCATCAATAAAAGATACATAGTACCTTGATCCAGATATGGATGGCTCCTTGCTTGGTCCCCAAACATCTGTATGCACCAATTCCAAGTAGTCTTCATGCATAAAACCCTTTTTGGTATATGGCAATCTGTGTGACTTACCAAATTGACAAGCCCCACACTTGTATATCATGTGTTGCTTGGATACATTAGGTATCCCAAGCACACATTGATCCCTACTCATTTGCTTTATGGTCCTCTCTCCAATGTGACCTAATCTCTTGTGCCACATCTCCAATTCTGATAGGGTTTGGTCCTTATAGTTGTACAAGGCAATATTCTTAGTATCTTCAAGTTCAAAGGTAAACAATCTACCTGACTTCTCTCCCTTGGCTATCCTTCTGAATCCATGTCTTGGATCCTCCACATAAGCACCATGTTGAGTGAACCTGACCTGTAGACCTTTTTCAACAATCTGACCTACACTCATCAGATTCTTGGTGATTGTTGGAACATACAATACTCTGCTTAGTAAATTCTGATTACCATCACTTGTTTTGACATTACCTACTTTAACCACTGAATGTTTAGTGTCATCACCTGTCTGCACTTGGTGCTTGCCTTTAGGTTCTTCCAAATCAGAGAGTAAGGCAACATTCCCAGCTACATGGTTGGAGCAACCTGAATCAATATAGAACAAATGATCATCATTGATACCTGATTTAGATGTCATGTTCATAATCAACAAGGAATCATCTTGATCCTCTGCATAATTGTTGTAATCCTTTCTGTTCCTGTATCCTCCTTGATAATTGCCATTGTGATTGTGGCTATTGTTGTAGTTGTTGTTGTAATTATTGTTGTAGCCATGGTAGCCTTGAGATTGATTGAATCTGCCTCTGCCTTGAGAGTATCCTCCTCTTTGGTGACCTCTTCCTCTTTGGTTCTTGTAGTTTTTATAGCATTCATCTGTAGTATGGTTAGACAAACCACAAATATTGCATGGAGATTGGTTATAGGGTCTCCCCCTACCTGACTTACCTCCTCTGCCCCTACCTCTAGATGATCTACCTCTCCCTGCATAGTTTGCTTGGGAGGTGGATCCTTCTTCATCAACCTTCTTGCTTTTACCCTTGTCTTTAGACTTCTTATCAGTATATAGGGCAGAGGGATTGTTACCTTTTGATTGCTCTCCATTCTTTGTGATCTTTGCTTCATGTGTAAAGAGTTGTCCAATCAGAGTTGTTAGATCAGGTGCTTGGATGTCCATGTACAAGTCCATTGCAGTGGTAAAGCTCTCCCACTTGTCATCTGCCTTTAGTCCATTGATCACTTGTCTGACTATTTGCTCTTCTTCAATTTCTTCTCCAACACTTGCAAGTTGATCTGCAATGTCTTTGACTTTGGTGACAAAATCTGAGACACATTGTTTTGATTGCTTCCTGAGAGTTGTAAACTCAATCCATAGCTGATTCTTTCTGGCCCTTGTGCTTGATGAAAAGTATGTTGACAAGGTTTCCCAAGTCTCTTGGGAAGTCTTACAGTTCCTTACATGAGGTAGAAGGAAATCAGAGATAGAGTTTAGAAGATATGACCTTGCCAAAGCATCTTTAGCACACCATTGGTTGAGTCTCTCATGTTCATCCTTTGTAGGTAGGCCTCTGGTTTTGAATGAGGGCAACTCCTCATCTCCTGATATGTATCCATACAAGCTTCTCCCTTGTAGATAGGTCTTCATTCTCAATGACCAAGCCTGGTAGTTATTTCTATCCAATTTGTCAATGAAGGAAGGGAAACCATCACCCATGATTACCTTATTTGCTCTGATACCACTGTTGGATGTGATGGCTGGGTACAATCAGAAGATCAAGATGGTGCTGCTAGACCTGCTTCACACCTGCCCTCTTTTCTCTTCAGGTATGGTTAGGAGACTCCTTGAACTTCCAAATGACACCAAGAAACTATATATGTACTTTACAAAATGATTGAGTAATGACCAAATCAAAACAGATGATTTTGAACCTTCACAACTCCAAAAAACTTTCTATTCCTGTATTGACACCTGCTCAGACCTAAGCTCAGTGTGACCAGCACACTTGCAATTGGATTAATTCCTTCTAGGAGTATTAAATTAACTTAACAAGCTACCATTAGCAAGTTAAATCACTCCAATTAACAAACTATACACTGAGCATGATCTTTAGCAAAATCAGAGACACCCCCGACTTTTTAGGAACAACACAGAAATATACCAGTGACTGCTTTGACAGTGATTTCTCCCAATTGGCTGAATAGAATGACTTGAAATTTTGTAGCGTTGTAGAATGCTTTGAGCTGGTTCCAATGAGCCTTGGATCATCAAATTTGGTTCAGTAGATCTTGAGATATGCCCTGTTGAAGTTGACAGACTTGAAGATGAACACTCAGAAAAAACACAGAGATAATGACTATGAGTATATGTATTGAATCTATCAAATGTACATTCCCATTGGCATGTAGAGTGATGCCCAATGGTACTCTGAGGTGTAGGCTCAATAGTAGCTCTCACACACTCAATGTATTGCTTGGAATTACCTCGGGAAGTGAGCAACATTGCCCGCGACTTTTTCATTGGCTTTTATAAGAGTTTGAAGAGAGTTTGAATTTCAAATTCAAAATGTAGGCTCCCTCAAATCTCTCATCTAATCACATGGAGATATTCTCTTCATTCATACCTTTCAAATTCCACGACTTTTGAAGGTAGGTATGATTACATAAAGTGAGTTAAGTCTTATTGACTTTTACATTGGATAAAAGGTAATAATCAATTAGGCAATAGTTCCTATGGTTCAAGGTTCATGTGAATACATCCTTCAAGGGTCCAAACTTTAATCTTCCAAGGTTCCAATTGTCCAAGCCTTATGTTGATTCTTCAAGGCACAAAACCAAGCCAAGTGTTAAGGCTTGTTTGCACCAACAGTTATTAGATGCTGGATTCATCTACGAAATTGAGCACACGGAATGGGTGTCACCCTTGGTGGTTGTACCAAAGAAGAATGGAAAGTTAAGAGTGTGCATCAATTTGAAAAAAGTGAACGCCGCAACCATACGGGATAGCTATCCCTTACCAATCACTGATCATCTCTTGGAAAGGGTAGCAGGGAAGGAAGTCTATAGTTTTCTGGATGGCTTTTCAGGGTATAATCAGGTAGCCATTGCTCCTGAGGACCAACATAAGACTGCATTTGCAACTGAATGGGGAGTATACGCCTTTAGAGTCATGCCTTTTGGTTTAACGAATGCCCCAGCTACTTTCCAAAGATTGATGTGTCATGTGTTCAAGGAGTTTCTGAGAAAAAGCATGGAGGTATACGTGGATGATCTTTGTACATATTCAGCTATACGATCTGTTGGGGGATTCTTTGACAAGAAGGAGTTTGAGGGTTTGTAGGATAAAATGGAAGGACCAAAAGAGAAAATACACCTTGGAGGTCTCTGCCGTTTGATTACAGTAAGAAAAGTACAATGTTTGAAATACAAGATACACCAATACCTCTGTGCACAATCCCGCAGAGTGCCCAATTACAAAATATCCAATATCCCAATGTCCTCTTGCTGCCGACCTCCTCTGCAACAAACCTCCACCTGCTTCAAGCTTCTCCTTGTGCACACCTTGCACCAAGCTTCCACAAAGGGGGAGGAGTGAATACCTGCTGTCGGCAAGCGTACACTGCCAAAGGACCTTGAGATACTTGGGGGAACTATAGCTTAGCACTTCTCTGCACCAAAATCCTTGGTCACCCTCTATGCACCTTGCACTTTCACTTCTGTGCGACGTACCCTGGTGACCCTTGCACTTCTCTCTCTTGCTCCACTTAGCCTATGCTCTCTTGCTTACTCTAACCTTGGTCCAAGAATGGCCTTGCCTTGATTTGAGTGTGTCGATCACGTACGCTCCTAACTGCAAGTGAATCTTGGTGCTCACTTTGATGTTCCAAGATTGCTCTCACAAGTGGCAGCCAACTACTCACAGTTTTGTCCTGTAGTGACTTTAGTCTAAAACCAAAAATTTTAATGGGGGGCCATTCTTTCACCTGTGCGTACACTTTTGCCGCTTCACATGCCTTCACATTTCCTTTTAATTCTTCACTTTTGCACATAAGGGGGGTTCACCTGAACCTTCCAAAACACTTTAAAACACACTTTGAACTTGGGGCAATTAGAGAAAATACCTCTGCAACCCACTTTCTCCGATTTACCCTTTGTGGACAATTACTTATGCACCACCTGTGCACTTTGACACCTGCACTTTGACTTTGCACCTATTGACTTTGACCTTTGACCTTGTAGACTTTGACCAGTTGACTTTGACCGTTGACTTTGACTACAATTGACTTTGACCAACATGACTTTTATGGGCTCAACAGTTGCCCACCACCTAATGTGCTCTCCGTCCCGGAGAGCTATAGCTAAAACTTTGAAGAGCCGCAAAACTTGAATAGGACATCTGAGCAGCAACCAATTCCACCAAAAGCAGGAGAGAACAAGCACCAGAGAAGAACCAAAATTGGGATTTTGGAATGGCAAAGCAAAAAAGGGGGGCAATGGGAGGGTAGAAAGGAAGGGGAAGGGAGGGCTGAGGGTGCGAAGATGGATGGGGTAGGGAGGGGAAAGGATGTGGCTGGGCATATTGGTAAAGGGAGGGATTGGGAGTAGGAATCAGGGGTCGGGATGAGGCTAAAATGATCAACCCGGAGGGCTACCGAGGGTACATATGGGAGATTATTAAACATAAGGTAAGACAAGGTGAGAATAGACCATTTGGACAATGTTGTGAAATAAAAACATGTGAGAAAGGTGTTCAAAACATGTGGTTTCAGACCAAAAGTCATACAAAAAGTGGGAATTTGTAAAAAGAAAGTCAAAAACTGAGTTCATAGGGGCCAAAAAACATGAAAATGACTCCATTTTTGTAAAAAACGGCCAACCGAGGCACAATCCAGAGCCAAAAGCTTTGAGCCATGAAAATAAAAAAAATAAAGTAAAATAAAATAAAAAAATGATCGCTTTTTTTTTTTTTTTTTTTTTTCAACGCTCAGACAGAATTAATAAAAAAGAAAATAAAATAAAATAAATAAAAAATAAAAAATAATAAAAAGGAAAAAAAATAATCGAAATAAAAAAGAATAAAATAAAATTAAAAAAAATAAAATAAAAAATAAAAAATAAAATAAAATAAAATAAAAAGGGGGGGGGGGGGGGGGGGGAGAGGGGGGGTGGGGGGAGGGGGGGGGGGGGGGGGGGGGAGGTGGGGCTGTCAGAACGGGGGGCGGGGGGGGGGGGGGGGGAGGGGGGGGGGGGGGGGAGAGGGGGGGCTGTCAGAACGGGGGGGCGGGGGGGGGGGGGGGGGGGGGGAGGGGGGGGGGGGGGGGGGAGGGGGGGGCTGTCAGAACGGGGGGCGAGGGGGGGGGGGGGGGAGGGGGGGGGGGGGGGGGAGGGGGGGGGGGGGAGGGAGGGGGGGGGGGGCGGGGGGGCTGTCAGAACGGGGGGCGGGGGGGGCGGGCGGGCGGGGGAGCGGGCGGGGGGGGGGGGGGGAGGGGGGGGGGGGGAGGGGGGGGAGGGAAAGGGGGGGGGGGAGGGGGAGGGGGGGGGGGGGGGAGGGAGGGGGGGGGGGGGAGAGGGGGGGGGGGGGGAGGGAGGGGGGGGGGGAGGGGGGGGGGGGGGGGGGGGGAAGGGGGGGGGGGAAGGGGGGGGGGAAGGGGGGGGGAGGGGGGGGGGAGGGGGGGGGAGGGGGGGGGAGGGGGGGGGAGGGGGGGGGAGGGGGGGGAAGGGGGGGGGGAGGGGGGGGGGGCTGGGGGGGGGGGGGAGGGAGGGGGGGGGGGGGGAAAGGGGGGGGGGGGGGGGGGAGGGGGGGGGAGGGGGGGGAAGGGGGGGGGGGGGGAGGGGGGGGGGGGGGGGAGGGAGGGGGGGGGGGGGAAAGGGGGGGGGGGGGAGGGGGGGGAAGGGGGGGGGGGAGGGGGGGGGCAGGGGGGGGGGGAAGGGGGGGGGGGAAGGGGGGGGGGGAAGGGGGGGGGAGGGGGGGGGGGGGGAGGGGGGGGGAGGGGGGGGGAGGGGGGGGGAGGGGGGGGGGAGAGGGGGGGGGCTGGGGGGATTTTTTTTTTTTTTTTTTTTTTGTTTTTTTTTTTTTGTTTTTTTTTTTTTTTTTTTTTTTGGGAACCCGCAAATTCCCTAGGGGGCTTTTTTTTTTTTTTTTTTTGTTTTTAATATTTTATTTTTAAATAGTCCAATTTAGAGAAAAATCAAGGAAAAATCTGAAAAAAATGCCAAAAATTGGCCAAAAAATTCAAAAAAAATTCTGAAAAAATTCTGATGAAATTTTCTACATGTTGAGCCTAAAATCCTTCATCAAACCACAGAGGCCCTCCATTTATTCCTCAAATTGGGCAATAAAAAGACATCGGAAAGGGATAAAAATTGCTAGAAAAATGCTAAAATTGCTAGAAAATTTCCAAAAAAGAGCTTGCTTGGCAGTGGTGTTGAAATATCTTCTAGGTTTTCTAAAAACACCAATAACAAAGATGAAATTGATAAGGAAAACTACTAAAACTGAGCAAAATATGATGAGAAAGTTATGTACAACCTGGACATATTTGGCAGTTCCAGGTGATCCATACGTCTTTAAGTGTGTTGATGATAGGCCTTCAGCCTTGAAATGTTGACCAGTGGCAAGGCCTCTCCTTTCAGCGTCTCTAACTCCACAGCACCCAAGTTTAGCATTGTTTTGACTCTATAAGGTCCTTCCCAATTTGGAAGCCATTTTCCTCTCAGTTGTGTATGAAGGTTAGGTCTATGGAGAAGAACCAACATGCCTGCTTCAATGTTGTTGTTCCAGAGGTGTCGATCATGTGCCTCTTTCCTCTTCATCTGAGTCTCGATCAATTGTTTTGTTGCTAGGAGACGAATCTCCTCCACTTTATGTAGTGCCCCTATTCTCTGAGAGACATCACAGTCTTTTTTGCCCTGCATGTATGCTATCTTAGGTGAGCCATGTAAAAATTCAAAGGGCTCAATGGGCAATATTCCATAAACCAGTTGAAATGGAGAATATCCTGTGGCCTCTTTGTAAGCTAACCTGTATGCCCATAGGGTACCTTGATAAGCAATGCCCTAGGAAGTGGGTTGTAACATACATTCCTTCCTTAACATTGAGATCAAAACTTTATTTGTCGATTCAGCCTGTCCATTGGCTCTTGGATAGTAAGCACAAGAAGTCCTATGTAGAATTCTATACCTGTTAAAAATTTCCTGCAGGACCTTATTGACAAAATGTGTACCTTGATCTGTACAAATTTCAAATGGGCATCCAAACCTGCAAATGATGTTACTATAAATGAAATCGGCAACAGTTTGGGCAGTGCAGTCGGGGGAAGCAATAGCTTCAGCCCACTTGGTCGCATAATCGGTAGCTATCAAGAGATATTTCTCTCTTTTTGGAATTGTCGGAGGATAGATGGGCCCTACAAAATCCAGCCCCCACTTTTCAAATGGTTGCCAGGAAGTGGAAACAATCAAGGGGTTATGTCTCTGCGTTGTGGGCTTAGGTCCACACCTCTGGCAAACGTCACATGCCTTTCCCCATTCATCTGCATCCTTAAATAGTGTAGGCCACCATAGACCAGCATCTAATATCCTCTGACTCATAATATGCCCTGGAAGGTGCCCACCACCTGGTCCTTCATGTGCAGAGTGAAGGACTTTCCTCACTTCTTCTTCCTCCAAGCACTTCCTAAGTCTGTCATCCTTTCCCTGTCTATATAATTTATCTTCAAGGAAGGTGTATGGTCTGCTCTTGAGTAGCAATCTCTTCCTTTGCACAGCACTAGCCTTTTCTGGATACATCCCTGTTTTAATGAAATTCTTGATATCATAATACCAACCTTGGGCCTGGACAGCAAACAGATGAGCATCTGGAAAATCATCATTGATTCCACTAACTTGCTCCATCATGTTGATTCTGGAAAGGTGATCCGCCATAACATTCTCTTTACCTGGTCTGTGGACCACAGAAAAATCGAACTCTTGGAATAACAATAACCACCTCCATATTCTACCAGTGGCTTGTGGTTTGTTGAGCAAGTACTTGAGAGGTTGGTGGTCAGTTATAATAACGAATTTTACTCCCAACAAGTAATGACGAAATTTTTGGACCGCAAAAACCATTGCTAAGGCTTCCCTTTCAGTGGTGCTGTAATTCCTTTCAGCCTTAGTCAAAATTCTACTAGCATACTGAATTGGTCTGTCCATCTTAAATTCTTCACTAGGTTGTGTCAAAACTGCCCCCACTGCATAGGCACTGGCATCTACATGTATATGAAAGATTCTTGACCATTCAGGTGTGATCAAAATAGGAGCAGACACTAACCTGGACCGCAATGTTTGATATGCTTTTTCTTCCTCTTCTTCCCATTTAAAAGGTACTTCCTTACCTGTAAGTCTAGCCAGAGGTCTAGCTATCTCTGCATACATTTTAATAAACCTTCTATGGTATCCAGTATGCCCCAAAAAACTCTGGATCTCTTTAGGGGATTTAGGTTTAGGCAACTTTAAGATAGAAATGATTTTGTCAGGATCCGGGGCCATACCTTTAGCTGACACCACATGTCCTAAGAGAGTTCCTTCTGTCACAAGAAAATGACATTTGTTTGGATTGAGCTTTAACTTAGTTTCTCTGCATCTTTTGAAAACATTATACAGCTGCCTCAGATGGTGGTCCAAACAATCTAGAGGAGTTTCTTTGTGAGATCCTGAAAACGAAGAGAAGTCATCCATGAAGATTCTAAGTGATTCCAGCAATAGGGGGCCAAAGATGAGATGACCGTTCTGTTAAAGGTGGCTGGGGCATTTCTGAGCCCAAATGGCATTTTTACATACACATATGTTCCCCAAGGTGTGATAAAAGCAGTCTTTTCTCGATCCTCTGGGTGTATTGATATTTGATTATAGCCACTGAATCCATCCATAAAGCTATATAAGGCATGCCCAGCTACTTCTTCAATGACCTGTTCTGCAAAAGGCATTGGGAAACCATCTGGAATGGTCACCTTATTGAGTGCTCTAAAATCAACACAAATTCTGATTTTATTAGTATTCTTCTTTGGTACTATAACCATAGGGGAGAGCCACTCTGAGTGTTCTACAGGAATGATGATTCCTACATCCTCCATCTTCTGGATTTCCACATAGACAGCTTCAGCATATTTTGGGTTAAGTCTATAACTCTTCCCTCTTATAGGTTTTGCTCCATCAACCAGAGGGATTCTATGCTCTCCATAAGTTGCAGGCACTCCTTCTAAGTCTTTATAATGCCAAGCAAAAACATCTATATATTTGGTCAAGAATGATTTTACCTTTTCAAGGAGCCCTGGGTGGCTCCACAACCAAGTGGCCACCAAAACTGGCCGATCATTGTCTTGATTGCCTAATTGTATTTCTTGGACAGGATTTCTCTCTACCAGAGTATCCTCCTTCTCCTCTCCTTCCTTGTCTTTGTCTTCTAGCTTTTCTTGCATTGCTTCATAAGCAGGGGTGTTTTGGATTTCAATCTGTTCTTCCTTATCCTGCATCCATCCTGCAGGTATTTCTTGAATTGGAAAAGAACACTCTTCACTAGAATCTTTTACCTTGCCTTTAGCTTTATTAACTTCATTTTCTGTAGTAGTCATATCCTCCTCAAAAATGCATTTGAGGGTTGTCTTCCTGCCCCTTCTGTGGTTTGTAATGGGCTCTCCCAATCCATCAACCTGGACTTTTTCCTTATCTTCATCATAACCTTCAATTGTACAACAGTTATTAAGAAAAATTCCAAAACAAGAGGAAGAGTTGCCTGCTTGGAGCCAATTTAGAATATCCTCTTCTTCCTCAAAATCTATTTGGGGTTGATCCTCCGATTCTGTTTCCATGCAAATGCCAACTGCTTGCATCATGCTAGTGTTTCCTTGATTATCTGGGCCCTCTTCTAAATGAATCTGTGTCAGCTCCTGCCCTTTCTTTTGTACCCACATAGTATCCTTGCCCCAATCATGAATGACACTTGCGTGCCTCAGCCATGGTCGTCCAATTAAGAGAGGAAATCCTCCTTCAACCTGGGGTAATCTTAAAACCACAAAATCCAGGATGAATAAATTACCTTGTACTTCAAGTGGAACTTTTGGGATTACTCCCAAGGGCCTTACTTTGCTCTGATCTGCCAAAGTGACAGTGAAATTTGCAGGCCTTGAAGGGTGGAGTCCAATTCTTTTCATTGTATGTTCAGGCATCAAGTTAATGCCAGAACCACCATCCACAATAACTCCTTTAAATTCATGACCCTTGATAGATACTGTCAGTCGAGGACTTTTATAATCTGTAAGGGGTGCTTCCCTTACAATTTTTCCTTCATGTACAACAGCAGTCTTTGCCACCAAACTTGTAGTGGAAGCTTCATCAATTATCTGCAAGAGTTCTGACCTGAACTTCCCATCCATCTTTATTAAATCAAAAATACTAACCTCCTTTTTCATGGACTTGAGCAGTCTGGAGGCTTCTGATTCCTTAAGAGCTTGGGCTCCATTTGACTTATCCAACTCCTCATGAGCCCTGCTGAATGCATGTCCAATGGCATCACTGGTACCTGTGCAATTTTCCTTTTGCCTTGTGTCTGCACTTGTGGTGGCTAGGTCTTCGGACACACCTTTGTCTCTGTTTAATCCATTAATCAATGATTCTTGACCCATGTCCACTGGAGCCTTCCCCTTGCTTCTTGTCTGCACAGTAAAAGAGTCAATTTCCTCTAACTGCACCACCCTGGTAGATGGTGATGGCACCTTAACTTGATTTGCCATTTCTTCTTCCTTCACAGAAATCATTTGGATATGGGGCCCTGATGAAGAGGCTTGATTCTTAGGACAACCATATGTATAATGGTCTCTGGCCTCAGGGCAGTTCCTGTAAGGAGGTGCATTCTCTGGTAGGGTGCACCTACTTTGGTAGTGCCCACATTCTCCGCACCTAAAACAGATTATTGGCCTCCTAGGCCCATTTCCAAAATTATTCCTCTGTCTAGGGTTATAGTTGTTACCTTGATTTTGTGCAGCCATCACATTTGTGGTTGTTGGGGGTCCTCCTTGGGTCCAGTATGTCGTTGCAGGCATTCCTCTTGATTGGCATTCATGGGCCTCATGGCCAACCTTCCTGCATAATTGGCAAGTTACACTTAACAGAGGGCACTCACTTACTATATGCCCTTGTTTGCTGCACATGGAACACCAAAGACCACTCTTGATGCCTCCTCCTTTGAGCTCCTGCAACTCCTGTCGCAGCTGAGCTAATTCCTCTGCCTGGGCTTCCTCTTCCTTTTGGAGCTTGAGTGCTTCAATCTCCCTTCTCAATTGAGCCACAGTAGTCTCCTCCTCTTTGTAGGGCTTATTTCTCTTTAAGCCCTCCAACTCCCTCCTCAGCTGGGTCACTGGATCCTCCATGTCTGTACCATATGTTGGTGGTGAAGAAGTTGTCCCATATTGGTGCCTTATTTGCTCCAGTCTTGTAGCCGTGGTGATGAACTCCTCTATGGAGGCTGTAGGTAATACTAATTCCTTTATTTTGCATTGAGTGGCTACTGGTAGGGGCTTGGCTAACCATTTCTTGACAAAAAAATCATGGGGTGGATCTGGTAGTTTGGCCATTAGTGCTTTGGCTCTGGTCACAAATTCTGGGAACTTTTCTCCTGGACCCAATCTCAAGTTCTCTAGCTCTTCTATGATAATCTCTGCTGTGTTCCCCTGCTGGAATTGATTTCTAAAAGCATCCTTCATCAAATCCCAAGTGGTAAAGTGGTTTTCAGCAAACTGGCTGAACCACTTGTCTGCCAGTCCTTCCAATGTGGCTGGGAAGAGTATCAAGAAAGCATCTTCCCTACCCATTAGCCCCCTAGTCTTACATAATGCAAGAAATCGTCGAATGTGCTCATCTGGGTCCTCTTGGGCTAAACCCCTGAAGGAGGGAAATTTTATGTTTAATCTGGAGAGCAAGATTTCTAGGTCCACCTGTCCTGCCATGCTTCCTACCGATGAAGTCGATGAAAGTGGACTCGATGATCTTCTGTTCGTCTTTCTTCTTGTCTGCTTGCACTTGATTCTCAAGGTTTGTGACCGGGTCGCGGTCATGAGCTATGCATAGTCCACTTAAAATGAGACACTTGATAAAAGTATGCACCTTTTGGCCCACTGGAGTAATGTTGTCGACACTGGAATATTGTCCTCCAATGGCAATATATAGCCTCCTATGCTCAAAGCTCCTTGGAAGTCCCACCGTGCGTGCCAAATTTGTTGGAGGATTCTTTGACAAGAAGGAGTTTGAGGGTTTGTAGGAGAAAATGGAAGGACCAAAAGAGAAAATACACCTTGGAGGTCTCTGCCGTTTGATTACAGTAAGAAAAGTACAATGTTTGAAATACAAGATACACCAATACCTCTGTGCACAATCCCGCAGAGTGCCCAATTACAAAATATCCAATATCCCAATGTCCTCTTGCTGCCGACCTCCTCTGCAACAAACCTCCACCTGCTTCAAGCTTCTCCTTGTGCACACCTTGCACCAAGCTTCCACAAAGGGGGAGGAGTGAATACCTGCTGTCGGCAAGCGTACACTGCCAAAGGACCTTGAGATACTTGGGGGAACTATAGCTTAGCACTTCTCTGCACCAAAATCCTTGGTCACCCTCTATGCACCTTGCACTTTCACTTCTGTGCGACGTACCCTGGTGACCCTTGCACTTCTCTCTCTTGCTCCACTTAGCCTATGCTCTCTTGCTTACTCTAACCTTGGTCCAAGAATGGCCTTGCCTTGATTTGAGTGTGTCGATCACGTACGCTCCTAACTGCAAGTGAATCTTGGTGCTCACTTTGATGTTCCAAGATTGCTCTCACAAGTGGCAGCCAACTACTCACTGTTTTGTCCTGTAGTGACTTTAGTCTAAAACCAAAAATTTTAATGGGGGGCCATTCTTTCACCTGTGCGTACACTTTTGCCACTTCACATGCCTTCACATTTCCTTTTAATTCTTCACTTTTGCACATAAGGGGGGTTCACCTGAACCTTCCAAAACACTTTAAAACACACTTTGAACTTGGGGCAATTAGAGAAAATACCTCTGCAACCTGCAACCCACTTTCTCCGATTTACCCTTTGTGGACAATTACTTATGCACCACCTGTGCACTTTGACACCTGCACTTTGACTTTGCACCTATTGACTTTGACCTTTGACCTTGTAGACTTTGACCAGTTGACTTTGACCGTTGACTTTGACTGTAGTTGACTTTGACCAACATGACTTTTATGGGCTCAACACGATCAGAGCACATCCCTGAACTAGAAAAGATTTTTGCTAAATGTCGACAATATCGAGTATGCCTCAATCCTGAAAAATGTGTCTTCATGGTGCGACAAGGGAAAATCTTAGGGCATATTGTCTCTAAGAATGGAATTTCAACGGATGAAGACAAAATTAAAGTAATTTTGGGTTTACCAAGACCTAAAACTGCTAAAGAAGTTCAAGCATTTATGGGACATTGTGGTTACTATCGAAGATTCATACATATGTACGCCATAATTGCTAGACCTCTTTATGCATTATTGACTCTATTTAATTGGACCGAAGAATGTGAAAAAGCCTTTAATGAGTTAAAGAATCGATTGAGTTCAGCACCCATTCTTCGAGTCCCCAACTGGAATAAACCGTTTCATATTCATGTTGATGCTTCCAAGTTTGCCATTGGTTGCATCTTAGCTCAACCAGCTGACACAGGAAAATTAGACCACCCGATAGCCTATGCCAGTAGACAGTTAAATCAAGCAGAACGCAATTATACTACTACGGAGAGAGAAGGTCTAGGGATGGTATACGCAGTCAAGAAATTCAGACATTACTTATTGGCAAACAAATTCAAATTCTTCATTGATCATCAAGCCCTATTGTACCTAGTCAACAAGCCTTGTAATACAGGACGACTAGTACGATGGTTTTTATTGCTAATGGAATTTGATTTTGAGGTAATAGTCAAGAAAGGAAACACCCACATAAGGGCAGACCACTTATCTCGTATGACCCATGGAGAACCACCCATAGGAGTACCTGATGATCTGCCAGATACTTACCTTTTTAACCTGGAAGTATGTCCTCAGTGGGCAGAAAAATTGATCCCGATACTTACACATGGACCTAAAGATGGGATCATGCCAAACCAAACGCAAGATCTCTGGAAGACTAAAAACCTTCACATCATTGCAGGAAGTTTGTACCACCAGGATTCAAGCGGATTACTGATGAGATGCGTGGAAGAAGAGGAACAAGAAATGTGGCTTCAGAAAGCACATATAAACCAATGGAACACTCATTTAAATGCAAATGGAACGTGGCAAACACTCAAGAGATTTGGCATATATTGGCCAACCATGCAACGAGATGCACATAACTATGTGTCAACTTGTCAAACCTGTCAAGAACAAATCCCAGATGAGAACTCTACATTATGCTATTCTACAATAGCACCAAGGTGGAGCATGCCTCTAGTAAAGTTCTTGAAAACTCGAGAGTACCCTGACGGAGCTACCTTGGCAAGGAAGCGTGCTCTTGAAGAGCAGAGTAAAGATTATGTCATCATAGGAAAACAACTCTTTAAACGCGGGAAAGATAACCAATTAAGAATGTGCATTCATGAAAATGAATATCTCTCTGTCTTAGAGATGGCCCATACAGGAGCTGCAGGAGGACACTTCTCTGCAGATAAAACAGCAAAAATGATCCTCTTTGCTGGAATGTGGTGGCCAACTCTACATCAAGATGCCATAACATATGTGCAACGGTGTGATACTTGTCAACGAACGAAATATCCTATTAGAAGAGATGAGATGCCACTTAGACCCATGATGAGTGCTAGAGCTTTCACGAAGTGGGGAATAGACTTTATAGGACCTATTAGCCCACCTGCAAAAGGTTCACATGCCGAATACATAATTGTAGCCACAGATTACCTGACCAAATGGGTTGAAGCAAAAGCAACAAAGAAAAATGACGCGAGAACTACAGCCAAGTTTCTCTTCGAGAACGTCTTCACTAGATTTGGACTACCTATAGAGATTGTGAGTGATAGAGGTACGCACTTTGTTAATGAAGTGATAGAAGCATTGTTGAATGAATTCTTAGTAATGCATAAGAAATCTGCCCCTTATCACCCACAAGCAAATGGACAAGCAGAAAGTTCAAATAAAATCTTGTGTACTGTTCTCACCAAAATTGTCAACAACGGTAGATCAGATTGGGATAAGCAGTTACACCATGCTTTATGGGCATTCCGAGTAGCCTATAAAACTGCAATAGGCACTACTCCTTTTAACTTGGTATATGGACAAAATGCTATTTTGCCAATTGATTTCTTGATTCCCACTCTTAGAGTTGCAACTACTTATGAGTGGACCGGACATGAATTATCAGCACAATTGGACCAAATAGAAAAGCTTCATGAAACTAGGTTACAAGCGGTAGCAGGTATTTATGCTGCTAAAAGACGACAAAAAGCCTATTTTGATGCGCATATCAAGGACAAACAATTGAAGGAAGGAGATTTAGTTTTGGTATACACTTTGAAACAACATGCTAAGAAATTGCAAAAGAGAGGATATGGCCCATTAATCATTAATCGCATATCTACAGGTGGAGCCATCAGCTTAGCAACCTTAGATGGAGACGTGTTACCAAACTACATCAGTGGGTGTAGAGTAAAAAAATACCTAGAACCATTGACTGACGAAATTATGTCACGATTACTCAAAGGTAAGAATAGACGCTTAGAAGAGGAAAGAATACGGGAAGAGGCGAGACAAGAAGCATTGGAAAGGATAAAGAAACGAAAAGAGTGGATGAGAGAGCGAGATGAAAGATATCGTCAAGGAGAAGAACTCATCCCGATGGCTAATTTTAGAGCCACTCAAAATCTGGGATCGCAAAGAACACAACCCTACCTAAATTTGGGAGCCGGAAAAACGGAGTATCACTTGGTAAATGCGCTTATTGATACAGGTGCCGCTGTAAGTTGCATTAAGTTTTCTTTGACTCAAAAACTCAAAGAGACAATACGCCCATCAATGGCCCAATTGATAGGAATAGGAGGAACAATTACTCAGTGCATAGGAGAGATCACTTTACCGTTGCATCTTGGTAACAATACTATGGAACAAAAGCTATTAGTATGTCATGACCAAGATTTACTTGAGGAAGTGGTGTTAGGTCAAGATTGGATTTACGAATACGAGGTGACCATTCAATTGGCATTGGGATATATCTCAGCCAGAATAGGACATCGTGAAGTATTCAGTCTGCTAGATGAGCGACCATTAAAATCTGTGAGCATGGAGCAAACAGTTCAATCTAATGAACAAAGCCCTGAATGCATGATCTCCAGCACTATAGATACACCTTCATCTAGTACTATATGTGCGGACACATTGAATTCTGCTTGCACACCCTGTTCTAGTCTAGCAAGTCTTGAGAGTATCAGTCAAACTGAAATCAACCTCACTGGAACACAACGCACTAGAGCGACTAGGCCTTAGAGTAATTCAAAATCTGTCACCATTCAAATATACCCTATTCCTTACTCAAATCAAGCATGGATAAAGAAAGTCCAAGTAGAGGAGTATTATCGTATACGGAAGCACAACCGACATCAAAATGAACAATCAAAAAAGAAATCAAGTCAGTCTGAACAACGAAGTCATCGACACGCTGCTACAATTTGGATTCCAAAGAAAGTCGTAGCTGCTCAACGGGATCGATCGCAAATATGGGTTCCGAAGTCTTGCATTCCAAGGAAAATAAACCGAAAGGATGATCCCCAAAACAAGAAGGACCAATGCAATCCATAGGCAAAACTACCGCAGAAAAAGAGATACTGGAGAAAAAAAGAGTCTGTAAAGGCAGCCCGAGAAGTGCCAAGAGTCATAGATCATATGAAGCAGACTTACAACAAGGAGAAAAGAGCCACATCCAGTAGACGTGGGCAACATACAACGAAGCCCAACACAACGAAACAAATCTGGAGGCCGAAAGACAAACGGGACAACATGCATACGCCAACGGCTTCCAATTGCACACATATGGAGTGGTCGAGATCTAAAGTATGCATGATAGGGCCACATTACAAGGCCACGCATTCGGCACAGGATGTACATTATCAAACTAGTGGTGCACGATCTCCAAGTGAGACTAGATCTTAGCTTTAACCGGATAAGAATGGTCATACTATGTACATAAACTATGCTTCGGCTATACTAACGATTGTCTTATTTCAGAAAAAATATATAAAAAGAGGCGGTAAGAAATCCCACTCTTGCAATAATGGGAAACGGAGTGACGAGCTACCATAATCAAAACAACACACTGTATGGTCTCATGAAAGCTTTTCAAGCTAATGCACTTTTCCTTGTAAGTGCAGATGGCTTCTGAAGACTCTGAAGCGACAATCCAAGAGGAGGTCCACGAATTCCCTCCCCAATGTCTTACGAAAGCAAAAGGCCATTGGTTCAGAGATGAGCAACCAGTGGAGGAATATCTTTTCTTGGCCAACATAAAGATCATGGACACAGAGCATCACTTTCCGATCATGTCCCAGGATTTCAAAGTCTTACATGGGATGCCATCCACAATCGATATCATGAAGAAAGCAGGAATTCGAAAATATTTTGAGCTACCTATCTACAAGCCGGACTTCCAACGCTGTACACAGGTCATGAACACTCTACGACCGGCACTACATGATCCATTGGTGCCAGAAGCCAACGTAATGGATAAGAATGGAGAATGGGTAGTCATTCAATTTTCCCACGAGTTAATTAAAGAAGCGTTTGGATGGGAAAAGGATGGTGTCAACACGGTCAAGGAAGAAAGTCGTGGAGCAAAAACAAGAACTTTTGTCGACATTAATAGGGTGGATATCGAAGAAGAAGTCAGGTTGATTCACCAACACTTCTGCTTCCCGAGTATGAATAGATACACGGCCCCTCAAAAGATTATTGTGCAATTATTGTCTCATGCCATAAAACAGATCGGCAATCAGGTAAACCTTACACCATACGTGCAAGAAAGATTGTTCGAGGCGAAGAAGAAATGGGAAAATAAGAAATTCCTCAATGGGACCACTGCCCTCACAATTATGATTTACCACGCATTGGGCATGCGCGAGTTCTTACGAGAAATGCCTTCTTCAATGGAGTTGGCTCAATTTGTCAAGAATGCTACTGTACCGAAACTAAAGAAAGGGAGAAAGCAAGTAGAAGAAGCAGAAACAAGTTCGCAACCCCGGATGAGAGGCACGATGCGAGGTACAAAACGACCTCGAGAAGTCCTACAAACAGAAGAAGAAGTACCAAAAACAAAGAGAGTACATGTACTGCCTACAACCGCTACTCAGGGAACCAGAAAGATTACGGAAGAAGAATTAACCCAAGCACTGGAGGAGACTCACAAGTATACGGAAGGACAAATCAATTTGCCAGTGCAGGGTCATCATTATCAACAGTCCGCAAAAGCTCAGGAACCAAAAGGAAAACTCACTAAGGTACACAGATATCAGGAAATTGGGCTAGACAATTCAAGTTCAGGATCCGACGACCAAGAGAAGCAAACTACATCATTATTGGATGTAGATATTCAAAGTGAATCGAAGGATGATGGCCAGTGGGCCGAATTAAATGAAGTAAACTATGGCGAAGCCCAAGCTGACGACAAGGAAAAAGGTCAATCACCGCTGGTAGACCAAAATACAACCACACAGAAGGCAGAAGAAGAAGGGCAACACCCCATTCAACCGAAGGATGCCTCCATCACCCACACAAAGGAGGACAAATCTGATGCTGAGGTGCATGCAATGATATCAGAGGATAAGCCTCAGGAAGAAGAAAAAGAAGACGAAGGACCTTTCACCCCACTAAGGGTTGTGGCAGAACCGTCCCCACTGGATGTCACATTTCAAGGGAGCGCCACAAAGGTTCGTAAAGTGGTCGAAGATGAAGCAGAATTGCAAGTACAACTATAGGTCCGACAACCACATAAAGAACTGATCCACGTAGCAAAGGGACAAGACGTACAAACAGGAGAAACCCCAGATATACCAAAGACATGGCTAAACGTGGACATAGCTCAGCTCAAGCCTGTGGTGCAGGATATGATTCGCACGGCACTAGACACTCAACAATTGATGCTTGATGCTGATGAAGATTACGACCAAGCCATGCTCGACAAACAGGAGCTTCAGAAGGAAGGTATGAATCTGGCTAAGAAATTATCTAAAGCAGAAGCTCAAGTTGCGAAGAAACACGAAGAAATAAAGACAACCAAAACACAGTACAGAATATTAGAAACTGAGAATGCTAAACTAAAAGAGCAAGTTTTGGAGCTCACGAAGAAACTAGAGGTGACTGAAAAAGAGCAAACAAGAATCCATGCACATAGCAAAATACTTGAATCACAGCTCAAGGTGAGCATGGAAGAAGCCGACCACTTACGGAACAGGAATAAGGAGCTCATGACAGCTCTCCTCAGTGATCAACCACCGACTGATACTGACACATCAAATGAGGATATAAAAGACATGGAAGAAAAGTTGATCAAGCTGGCAGATCAGCTCAAACAGGAGCAAGAGACCATCGCAGAATGGGAACAAAGATACATGAATGACACTGCAGCTCTACGCAAAAAATGGAAAAAAGCAGAGAAAGATTATTTCCGACAGTGCAAAGAAGACACAGATCACATGCATATAGTGGCACAGGAATTAATCAAACATCAAGAAAAGCTTACAAAGGCTGAAGAAGAGCTTAAGAATAAAGATGAAATCATCAAACGACTTCAGGAGCAGATAGAGCTAACAGGAAAGCAGGGGACACCAGTAGTTCCACCAGAAAACATGACTACTATGGAGGAAGAGGTACGTCCTCTCTCTCCCCCCTTGTATCATTCACCAATACGGGCGGAAAAGGAGGTTCCATTAGAACCTAACACACGAGACATTGCAGAACTGAGCAGACCAGAAAGGGCACTACTGGTGTCCCAGCTCACTGCTGATTTTGAAAACCAAATAATCCAAATAATGAAAGAAGCTCGAATAGACAACAAACAGTTAGATCAAATTTTGAAGCCATTCAATGTACCATATGGTCTACTTAAAGAACAGACGCGGATGTATATAAAGACTACCACGAATAAAGATCCGGACCACAACCTTCAATTCCAACATGACACTTTCAAGTATACTCAAGAGGAATTTGAGAAGGCGGATCCGATATGGCGAAGAAAAATTTTGGAGAAGAATCCGACATTGCGGGTACAGTGGGAAGCATCACCCTATGTGCTTCAGGTAAATCCCTCTTTTTGTCCTGTACCCCGCAGACGCTCTTGGACGCAATTTTGGGAAGCACTGCGTCAAGGCACTATCAATAATCAGTGGCTAAATTATCCGTTACTACCTAGTCCGCCACATAATTACCTACCTACCGAAGAATATATGGTGAAGACAATGGAATTTTGGATTGCAAAGGGATTCAGAGATTTTTGTGAAAATGACTTCCAATCTAAATGCAAGGCTGGTAGCCTATGAAACAAGCTTCTTTGCTGATCACAGACAGGCGCCAGAAGACGGGTGTTGGCACACAAAGCAACAGAGGAATCATGCACAATACGGCAACAAGGCCAGATCATTTTTTCCATGGATTATGAATAACTCAAGTGATTTTAATCACTACACAAACATTGTAAATCTCGTTTTTGGTAGATTAGACTCCATTTTGTGCAAGCCGAGGAGTCCTCGAGCTTGAGGAGTATTAGAAGTACCATCGTACCAAATTTCATAATTTTTAGACTTCGTTTGAGCCCTCAAATAAGCCCTGGAACCTAATTTTTAACTAGGCCGGACACTAGGTCTGGACAGGGCCAAAACTAGTCAAAAAACTATAAAAAGAGCTAGAGAGCTCATTTTTGAGGTTAGATTGTAATTGAAACGAACTTGTAAGAGCTTTTGAAAGTAATCTAAAGAACTCCATTGATTCTCTCTCTTTGTCTTGCCGTGTGTGCGCGTGTGTGTGTATGTGTGTGCATGCTTGTGTGCTTCTCACTCACGCACTTGTGCCGCCACTTGCTCGAGGTCTTCATACCATCCTCACGTCTTCCCGGATTGACATTAAAGGAGGTGCTACTCATCACTGAGCTACACCAAATTTTGGCGCCGTTGCCGGGGATCGAGCTTTGAGGACGAGCGTGTGATGGTAAGACGTAGAGTTGACGCGTTGGAGTTGTAGGTATTTTCTTCACTCTCATCGATTTTCTTTTACTTTCTTCACCATCTTCATCACCATCATCATCATCACCATCTCCATCATCGCGAAAATTTTCAGTTTTGATCATATCACCTTCCCCACCTCATTTCCCTCATTTCACTTGTGAGAGAGAGCGAGAGAGCGAAATTGCGTGTGCTGTTTTTGCTTGTTTCTTCAGCAAAAACAGCACACGCAATTTCTTGCATGTTCTTACTGTATCATCATCCCCAGCAGTGTGCGCAGGTACGACAGGCTCTGCACAGGTCCCGGGACGACGACCTCTGTCTGTCGCGACAGACAGAAAAACTTTAAATTTTGTGAATGCATGTTTAGCACGGTAACCTACACCATTAGGGCACTCTAAGGCACTAGAAGTTTCTCAAAAATTTGCGTTTTTTCAGTCTATCGCGACAGGCACAGTCTATCGCGACAGACACCGTCTATCGCGACAGACAGAGATCCACGACAGACAGCGTCTATCGCGACAGACACCGTCTATCGCGACAGACCGAAATTTCGCGACAGACACCGTCTATCGCGACAGACCGAAATTTCGCGACAGACACCGTCTATCGCGACAGACCGAAATTTCGCGACAGACACCGTCTATCGCGACAGACCGAAATTTTGCGACAGACACCGTCTATCGCGACAGACACCGTCTATCGCGACAGACCGAAATTTCGCGACAGACACCGTCTATCGCGACAGACACCGTCTATCGCGACAGACCGAAATTTCGCGACAGACACCATCTATCGCGACAGACACCGTCTATCGCGACAGACACCGTCTATCGCGACAGACAGAAATCCACGATAGTTTGTGTCTATCGCGACAGACACCGTCTATCGCGATAGATAGGCAATTTCGACAAAAATTAAGGGGTAAATTTTTGGGAATTTAGGCTAAATTTTGGGCATATTTGCACTCTCAAATACTCATACACTTACAAAGGCCTTAGAAAAATGCATTAAAACCCCTGAAAGGTTCTGTTTGTCTAGTCAACCCCCTAAACCCTGAACGGTCATAACTTTTACATACGAAATCCATTTTTGGAGCTCTAGGGCTTTTCGGAAAGCTCTTGGCATATACTACACGCCCTCAACTGTTTTTTGTAAGAATAATGCATTGATTTTCAGATAGGACATTTGGAAGTTGACACACAGAGGGGTAGAAACACCAAGGGAGCTCTAGAGGAAATTTCTAGCAACACAAAAGGGGGAACAAGGGTCATTAAAAGAGTGTCTGAAATAAATTGTCTGTCAATTGAAAGGTCTACCTGGAGCTAATCTTGGGACTTATGCAGGTCTATTGAGAAGCAATTGAGAGCGTCCAGGCAAGGGTTTTGCGCAAGCTTGAGAATCAACTTCTCGAGCACTAAAGAGCAAGGTTCGGCAAGAAAGGTCGGAATACTCTCAACTCCTCTTCGTCAATTCCTAGCTTAGGCTAAGAACGATTAGAAGTAGGAGTAAGTCAGGGCGACGATAGGCACTATCAAGTTGAAGCATACCTAAACTTTTAAGCTCAAGCTAAGGGCATAATCCTTGTATTGTCGAGAATTTTAAAGGGAAAGAACTTAACGTGGAACGATCAACGGTAAGTGCGAAATAACATTCAAATATTCCTGACGACGTGATATCAGACAAGAACTCAAACACGATAAAATACCTAAAAAGAATCAAGTGACTGATACCAAGTGATCAGCAACGAGGTTGTACTCTGGGCAAAGAATTGGGCAACTTAGATAGGCATATGAACCTTAGATCAGGACGACATCTAGTAAGGGAGAGACAAAGCCTTAGATCTTCAGAGGCTAGTGTCAACCACACTGCTAGGTCTTGGGCCCAGCAGTTGAGCCACCACTCGTACTACCCTAGCTCTGAGACCAGTGAGTCAGAGATGTCTCAAGGCGTGGACAGACCTACGGGAAGTTCAGGAGTGCCATACTTGTACAGGGTAGAAGGCCCTTACAAAACACAGTTGGAGTACCTTAGGACCAACCGGTTAGGTGCTAGCATCTATGAGGACGGCCTAGGAAGATCTGTGGTCCAGATTAAAAATCCTGATCAATCCATTGGACTAGAGCACCCAACTGTCAAGTTTGAAAATGGTGCATACCTGGACAAAGAAGGAACCATATACGTAGTCACCAGTCACCCAGATAGGACAGATGAATTTGGAAATGTAATCTCAGAAGCGGACCTAGGTGACTTGGAACAAGGGAACATGGGTGCGGAACCTAGAACCCCTCGAGGTAAATCAGTTCTCACTAGGATTATCACACCTGAGTGGGTTCCCCAAGACAACAAGAGCATAGAGTTGCTCCTCAATCGAGAAACTGATGAAGCCTTTTGGAGGTATAAATCCAATCAGCCAACTGATATAGGAAATATCATGATCTATGAGTTTAAGGATCTGGATAGCCCAGGTAGAGTGTCCTACTTAGATCACACCTCGGAAAGGATTTTTGTGGTTACGGAAAATGATAGGCATGCTTACATTTGGAAGGGTGAATTCGTTTTCCCCCAACCAAGAGCGAATGTGTCATATGGTCATCCTGGAGCTGGAACATCCCAAGCTCATGGAATGCAAAGAGACAGAAGTAGGGATAGACCAGAAGTAAGTTTTGCCAACCCAGCGGGCAGAGAAAGAACGAGGACGGAGACGAATAGGGTAGAACCTGAGATGCTTAGAGCTCACAGGAATCAAAGAAATGTGGATGGATTCCCGCTGCCGAGGCCTAGAGAGCACACAAGAACTTTGAGACCTACCCAGCTAGTTAAGTCCATGAAGAATTACTTTGATGGCACAGGAGATCCCTATGATCATGTGGCGGAGTTCAAGCAAGTCTTGAGAGCCGAACAAGTGGAGGATCTATTCACGCAGTACAATGCCTTTGGTCTAACCCTTAGGAACACAGCACTTACATGGTTTCAGCCATTGGATGAGCGACAGTTCAGGAGCATAGACCAACTCCTAGAGGCTTTCATTGTAGAGTTCTCTAAGAGCGGCATAAGACACAATACCTCCTCATTGATTCACAGCTTTAAACAGACTCCCCAAGAAACTGTAAGACTGGCAGGAAGAAGATTTAGGCAATACCTCGAAAGATGTCCTGTTTCGAAGCTACCCACATCTGCCAAACAAGTAGCCTTATTCCTTAACGGATTGCTGAGTACGAAATTGAGATCCTATGTGTATCTGAAAGATCCTAGGACTATAGAAGAGTGTGTACGTATGTGCATTGACATTGAAGATAACCTAGGGGAAGAACTAGAGCTTTCCAAAATCTATAAAGATTCAGATAGTGCTTCTAGTCAATCTTCCACGCAATCCACATCAATTGAGGAACTCGCAGAGAAAGTGGCCCAGAAATTAGGTGTAACGAGCAAACAAATCCCAAGGTTTGCCCCTGTGAAAAGGTGCTATACATGCGGTGGCGACCATATGGCGAATGTCTGCCCCATTATGGCTCAGCCCCAAGTAAATCCTAGTAGCCAATATTGCACCATAGAGCGGAGATACACCAATCACACCGCACAAGATTGCCCATACAACAAGCAGACGGTTAGGCAACCCTACCCCCAGCCCTACCAACAAGGCAGATACCAGAACCAGTACCCTCCACAACCATATGGCAGGCCACAACAAAATTTCCAACCTCAATATCAAAACCAACAAAGGCCTCAGCCTGTGCTAGCACAACAACCCCCAGCCCCAGCTAATGTGATTCCGGTAAAGTATACTGCTGCAGAAGAGAACCTGAATAGAGCTATAGTCCCTGTAACATCCTTGCTTTCTGAAAGTGACCCGAGTGACCATAGCTTTGATTCCACACATGTTGATAGCCCCCAGGCCTACTACATGCAGTCTCCTGAGCATGGTGAGTCCTATTATAGCGAAGAGACAAACGAACCTAGTTGGGAGTCAGATTACACGAACGTCATGTATGCAAACCCCAATCCTAGGCCTCAATCTAGGCAAGTAAGACCTCCATTCCCAAGAGGACCGTGCTACAGATGCCAAGGAGATCACCTCATTCGTGATTGCCCCTTGCCTCCACCTACACAACCCCAGTCAGTAACGATCCAAGGTTTTTGCCAAGATTGTGGAAAAGAACATCTCTTACGAGATTGCCCTAAGAATCCTAATAATATGCCAAAAATCACTCCGATCAACGTTATTGGGTTAATGGTAGATTCCACAGGAAGTGTCACTTCCACTGCTCCCGTACAGGTAGTCACTCGAGCTCAAGCATTGCAGCAAAACCAAGGGGTAGGCCAGGAAAAGAGCCCAGATGCTAGCGATACTGAGAGCCAAAATAAAAAGAGAACAAGAGCTTGGAGAGATAGCCGCGAACGCATGAAAAGGCAATGGGCAAAGAAGATGAGTGAACTTGAGGAAAGTCTACGAGAAACCAAGGCTAAAATCATAGAGATCACATCTCAACCGCACTCTCACACATCCCCACCGCTACCATCCCCATCACCTTCCATCCCTCCACCCTCTAAGACACTCCACGTAACCCACCCACCACCCCAAACAGGATCAGTATTAGCTGATCCCACTCCTGAAGACATAGACATGATGCTTAAAGCATATCAGGCCAGAATCCAAGAAGGGCCAAACGTCATGGATCATGACAAGTGCTATCCTAGAACTGACCTAGAGATAGAAAGAACCAAACTATGCGCGAAAATGGTCGCATTGGCTCAGACTATGTTTGAAGCCAGTCGCCTTTTCAATTACTCGGGCTCAGCCAAAACGCAATTACACTTGGATGGATTCCTAGAGAAGTTAGAGGAAATAATTGCAAGATCTTCCAAAGAAGAAAAAAATCAAGAAAAAGATAAAGCAAGCAAAAACATGAATCATTCCCCATCGGAAGTGTATGTGGCCAATTCCACTAAACCAGACAACTTCCCCTCCTTAGAAAGAATAGAGAGGCTAATTGCACAATCAGAAAAGGAACCCATCCCTCAAAGAAAGGAAGGGGCAAGAGAACGGATAAGCCAGCCTCTTCAGGAAGCCTATGGGCCTCCTCAAGAAGCTTATCTTCCCCCCCAAAAGGCACATGAGCCTCCCTCGAAAGCTTACGTACCTCCACAGGTTGCCTACATTCCTTCTCAGGAAGCCTATGAGCCTGCTCGAAAGAGTAATAGAATAAGTAATCCTCCCCAAGAAGCTTGTGCTCCAGCCATTTACGAGAGCAAGGAGAGAGCCAACGATAGAACAAGCCCTCCTTCCCAGGTTGCTTATGTGCCCAATTCTACAGAGCCAGACACTTCTTCTTCTATGAATCGGTTTGCACCAGACTTCCTACGAGAGATTCAAGAAGACAAATGGGATAACGAAAGCGAGGTCGCCCCTCCTTTTGAACTTGTGGACGATGCACACGACCAATTCCCACAAGACATCCCATCTATTTACGGAGAACATGAGAGTGCTCAGTCTCACGAGAGATTGGACTTTGAGTCTAATTCCATACAAGAGCTACCCCACTTCACAGGCCCATGGGAAGCAAAGTCCACATGTATGAGAGCACCCACAGTCATGGTAAGGAACGACGACTCAGTCATACCAAGGAACATGGAGGTAGTAACGAACACCAAGGTGCAACGCAATCTCACTTTGGAAGAACTGCCTGAGGATAGACCAAACGCGCGGAAATATGCAGCCAGTCGAGTAACTGAAGTTGCAAAACCTCATTCCCGGGTAGGATCCCATAGGACAGTGCCAGAAATTCCCTTGGATAAAATAGGAGATATGTGTGAAGGCGAAGAAGGGAACACCTATCTGCCCATTCCCTACCAGGAGTACACCACCAAGGCGATTTTGGACTCAGGTGCAGGAGTTGCAATTGCCACCACCTCCTTATGGAAGCGTTGGGGCAAGCCAGCACTCAGGCCAACGAGAATGAAATTGCAAATGGCCGATGGTCACATAGAAAAACCCCTAGGATTGCTAGAAGGAATAACTCTCACCACTTGTGGTGTCGAGTTTGAGCATAGTTTTGCTATATGTGACTTCAGCAAAAATCATGCTTATGAGATGATTTTGGGAAGACCATTTATGCGACAGTTGCAAGTGGTACAGGATTGGGGAACCAACTCCTTGTATTTGCAACACTTGGGCGTTACGACCAAAGTCAATCTCAAGGACTATTCTCATAGAGATGTCCCTCCTATCCAATGGAATCCCATCCATAGAGCCAAAGATGATACAGAATCGGTGCATTCCATAGGGTCTGGATCCTCATGGATGCATGAAGATACTCACTTATGGATGTGCAAGGTAGCAGTAGAAGAAGAGAAGAGAGAGAAAGCCAGAGAGGTAGGTGCGAACGAAACTCATAGACCCATTCAAGACCCAGCCTATGCACCTGTAGTCTTTCCAGATGAGGAGTTTGAACCCCATGGCTGGGCAGAAATTTTAGCAACAATGGACGTAGCCATCAATGAAGAACAATGGACACCTCACTGTGATGAGGATGGCTATGACATTTCAGTCTTCTCCATAGAGCCAATCATGGGAGAGGCAATTCTAGAAGAATGCGAACCTAGCCCTGACGCATTTGAGGATGCAAGTGACTCCGATCTCGAGTCTATCATTATGGACCCACCATTTGCATCAGATGAAGAATACTTCCATGAAGTAGAATTTCAATCCCAGAGGCATGGAGAGCTTACAAACGATGTAAGATTAGCAACACATGTGAGCCCAAAGGAAGAAGGAAAGAAACGAAAGAAGAGAGAAGTCTCACCAGAAGAGGAAGAATCTTTGTTTGAGGTCCCGGAAAATTTTAAGAAGTATGAGATAGACGACAGGAGAGTCATAATAAGAATGCCTAAACGAGAGGCACAAGTAGGAGAGGCCTACGATAACAAAGAAACCACCAAGAAAATAGTTGTAGCCATAGAAGAAGGAGAGGAGAGATGCACGTATATAGGTCATGACCTGACAGAAGAAGAAGAGCACGAATTGATTGCCTTGCTAAGAGAATACAGAGATGTATTCGCTTGGAGTTACAAGGACTTGAAAGGTGTTGACCCTGACATATGCTCACACACTATCCCCATGACCTCAGATGCCAAACCCTCTAAGCAAAAGCCTTATACATATAACGATAATTACGCTGCTAAAATCAAGGAAGAGATAGATAGACTGGTCGAAGCTGGATTTATCTATGAAATTGAGCACACTGAATGGGTATCCCCCATCGTAGTGGTGCCCAAGAAGAATGGCAAACTGCGCGTGTGCATTAACTTGAAGAAGGTTAATGCAGCCACTATTCGAGATAACTATCCGCTTCCCATCACAGAACATCTCTTAGAAAGAGTGGCAGGCAAGGAAGTGTACAGCTTCTTTGATCGATTTTCGGGTTACAATCAAGTAGCCATAGCTCCAGAGGATCAGCATAAGACAGCCTTTGCCACAGAATGGGGTATTTTTGCTTTAAGGGTAATGCCATTTGGGCTTACCAATGCACCAGCTACCTTCCAGAGGCTGATGTGCCATGTGTTTAAGGAGTTCCTGAGGAAGAGTTTAGAAGTCTACGTTGATGATCTTTGTGCTCATTCCAACATTAGACAAACCCATATCCCTGAACTCAGACAAATCTTTGACAAATGTAGAGAATATCAAGTCTGCCTGAACCCAGAAAAGTGCGTTTTTATGGTCAGGCAAGGCAAGATTCTAGGACACATAGTGTCAAAGAATGGCATATCTACCGACGAAGAAAAAGTGAGAGCCATAGCAGAGCTACCTAGGCCAAAGAATGTCAAGGAAGTACAAGCTTTCATGGGGCATTGTGGCTATTAACGACGATTTATACACATGTATGTTGTCATTGCAAAGCCCATGTACGGACTTCTGACAAACTTTGAGTGGACGGACGAATGTGAGAATTCCTTCCAGGAGCTTAAACGAAGATTATGTTCAGCACCAATCTTGACCACACCAGATTGGAATAAGCCATTCCATGTTCATGTTGATGCATCCAATTATGCTATTGGATGTGTGCTTGCACAACCTACTGGTGAAGGTAATATGGATCTCCCAATTGCCTATGCCAGTAGACAATTGAATGCGGCTGAACGGAATTACACCACTACAGAGCGAGAAGGATTAGGCATGGTATATGCAGTTAAGAAATTTAGACACTATTTGCTTGCAAATAAGTTTAAATTTTTTACTGATCATCAGGCATTGTTATATCTCGTAAACAAGCCATGCAATACAGGAAGATTAGTAAGATGGTTTCTCTTGCTAATGGCATATGATTTTGAGGTTGTGGTAAGAAAAGGTAGGACCCATTTGAGAGCTGATCATCTTTCTAGGCTCACATCGGGAGAAGCCCCACAAGGAGTATCAGATGACCTTCCTGATGCTTACTTGTTTAATCTCGAAGTGGTGCCTCAGTGGGCTAAGCCATTGGTACCAGTATTGACATACGGGCCTAATCATCCAGTGGTAAACACACGGAATAGAGAGGTTGTAAAAGCCCAAAAGTACCACATCATGGCAGGAAGTATGTACAAGCACACAGATCAAGGGATCTTGGCTTGTTGCGTAGAAGAGGATGAGCACTCTAAATGGTTGCAATTAGCACATATAGGTGCACTAGAGCAACACCATTCAAAACAACGAACTTTACAGACCCTAAAGAGACTCGGAGTACATTGGCCAACTTTGGAAGCTGATGTCCAAAAGTTGTGCAAGGAATGCCCAATCTGCTGCACTAAACCACCTGTGGAACATGCTACTCTTTATCAAGTATCCATAGTGCCAGATTGGAGCGAACCTCTAGTATCCTTCCTGAGGACAAACACATTCCCTCCAGACATGACTCTAGCTAGGAAAAGGAGTTTAGAACAAGAAGCCCAGGATTACTCACTCATAGGTGATAATCTATATAAGCGCGGTAAAGATGGTTACCTGAGACTGTGTGTCCATGAAAGTGAATATCTTAAAATCTTGGAAACTGCTCACCAAGGTGTAGCAGGAGGGCATTTTGGACCAGATCGGGTGATCAAGGCAATACTATTTGCGGGCTTCTGGTGGCCTACCCTTCACATGGATGCACATACCTATGTGAAACGGTGTGATGTCTGTCAGAGGACTCAGTATCCTATTCGCAAAGATGAGATGCCACTGAAACCTATGATGGGTGGACGTGCATTCTCTAAGTGGGGAATAGACTTCGTAGGCCCTATTAATCCCCCAGCTAAGGGTTCTCATGCGGAATACATCATTGTTGCGACAGATTATCTCACCAAGTGGGTAGAGGTAAAGGCTACGACAAAGAACGACGCTCAAACAACTGCTAAGTTCTTGTTTGAGAATGTGTTCACAAGATATGGGCTACCTATAGAGCTTGTAAGTGATAGAGGCACTCATTTCTTGAACGAAGTGATTGAAAATCTACTCCAAGAATTCTTGGTAATACACAAGAAGTCTGCCCCCTATCATCCTCAAGCTAATGGACAAGCTGAGAGCACTAATAAGATTTTATGCAATGTACTGACGAAATTAGTGAACACGAAACGCTTCGACTGGGACAAACAGCTACACCATGCTGTTTGGGCATACCGAGTTGCCTACAAAACGGTACTCCAAGCCACCCCCTTTCAGATGGTATTCGGCCAAAATGCTGTGCTCCCCTTGGATTTCCTGATTCCTACGTTGAAAGTAGCACAAGAGCACGAATGGACAGGTCATGAGCTCTCCTCTAGGATCTTTGACCTTGAACGATTAGGGGAAACGAGACTGAGAGCCGCTGCAGGAATATATGCAGCCAAGAAGAGACAGAAGGCATATTTCGATGCCCACGTGAAGGATAAGGGATTGAAAGCAGGAGATCTAGTCTTAGTCTATACACTGAAACAACACGCGAGGAAGCTAGAAAAGAGAGGCTACGGACCTATGATTATCAATAGGATCTCCACGAGTGGAGCAGTACAATTAGCCATGTTAGAGGGTGATGTTCTCCCTAACTATATTAGCGGATGCAGAGTAAAGTTGTATCAGGAACCTCTCACGGAGAAAATGCTGAGCCGACTCAACACTGCTAAGAAACGCAAAGAGGAAGAAAAGAGAATTAGAGAAGAAGCTCAAGCAGAAGCTTTAGAACGCATCAGAAGGATGAAATTACGAAGGCAAGGTAGAGAGCAGCCTAGGACAAATGACTATGCAGATCAAGGATATCCTATGGCCATGTGTAAAGTTGCAGGAACAAGCTCGCATAGAATAATTGATAGACGTCCTTTCATAACCCTAGATATAAGACAAGGAAAGAGTGCAAGGAACGTAAGAGCCTTGATTGACTCAGGCGCAGCCACTAGTGCTGTTAGAGTGTCTTACTGTCAAGAGTTAAAGTTAACTGTCAATCCTGTGGAAGCATATCTCATAGGCTTGGGAGGCGTGGAAACCCCTTGCATGGGCGAGGTGGAACTTCCCCTCTACATTCATGATGAGGAAATGACTGTTAAAGTACTAGTGTGTCAAGATGAGGATCTCACTGAACCTCTCGTCTTGGGTCAAGATTGGATCTATGACCAAGCAGTCAATCTAAACCTAAGAAGTGGACTTCTCCAGGTTTGGGTCAATCATAGTCGAGTTACAGTAGAATTAGACAATGGAGCACTCAAGGAACTAGGAAAGGCACAGACTCCTGGTCCTTCCAGGGGTACACATGAAGATGACCATGCTGTTCTTGTCCAAAACTATGTGTTGCAGAGGAATGATATTCGCAAAAAAGGAGTCAGGAATGCAACGGAACTCCCTTCTTTTCCAAAGGCCAGAAGGAGGCAACAACCAAAGGCGGATCAAAGGCAGAAGAAGCAGAGTACTACCTATGTCCGAGATCAAAAGTACCTGCGCAGCAGAATGTCCCAGAAAATGAACAAGGTGTGGGTGCGGAAAGGCGAACAACCGGTTGCACCACCGTCAACTACACGGGCAAAGCCTCTTATTAGTAACCAACAACACGACGCTAATAAGAAGTCTTTCAGAAATTCTTCTGCTAAAGTAAAATCTATTTGGGTGCCCAAGAAGTCGATGAAGGCAAGCCCACAATCAAGACAAATTTGGGTGCCTAAGGCTTGCTTGAGGGCACAAGTAGCTACGCCAAGGCCACAACCTATGCAGCATAACCCAACTACAAGTACAACCAGTATTCACTCGTTCTCAACACTTAGGAACACACCAAGAACCAAGAGCACGCATGTAATCACTTGTAAATGGGTCCCTAAAAGGCCTCATATTCAAGCAGATCCACCTATAATGTTCTCTAGCGCCTCTACGAAACCAAAGGAAATACCCATCCACTGCATTTGGCAGCTTAAGTCCTGTAATAAACCCCTCGACCCCAATTTGTAAATTCACCCCCACTTACTAACGGCATTAGTCTCCTAGGAATACACAAACATTAACTACACACACTGTCTTCGTGCACTTACTAACCACTAACTCACCATCTACCTCATGTTAATGTTGTAACGGGGACAACAACGGATTTATTCTGTCCATTACGATGTTAACACATGATTCTATATTCTCACAGAATCAGAAGGCAAGCAGTAAAATGGCAGAAGCGACAGGTCCGGGCTCACAAGTAGGGATACTTACTGCAGGAATTGATGTGGATAGTCTACCTGTGGATGTGCCGCCAACTGAACGACCAGCGGAGCTGCAGCACCTCCAACAAATCCCGGTGTCGGATCCACCTACAGGGATCACGGAAAGAGTCCATGCCAATTCTCATTGGTTCAATGGCATGCCAGGTCCATTAGGTGAGGCCAAGTATATCTGGGAGTCTAAGTGCGAATATGACAGATCCTGGGTTCGCTTCCAATTTTTCTCCAAGGAGTTTGAGACCTTACAGAACACCGAGGATCTCCAGACCATATGGCAACGAGCAGGGCTGGCAGAATACTTCGAAGCCCCACTACCTAAACCAGATCTCCTCCGATGTTACTATCTGGTCTCCACATTACAAGCTAATGAAGAAAAGGACAAACCCGGATCATTTGTGCTTCCCTCCTTGCTGGGCAACAACGAATTGAAGAGGTTTGAACTTACCGTGGAATTGGTAAGCGACGCTTTGAATATGCACGGCACACATGTACCCTCTGAAAAGGATGCTCTTGTTCCCACTAACATGAAGGATAGGAAACTATTGAAGCTTAAAGACATGGCAGCACTCACCCCAAATGTGTCCATCCCTCTCCGCATGTGCATGCAACATTTCGCCTTTCCCAGCCAAGACCGATTCACACAACCACACAAGAGGATCTGGTTTGCTCTCTACTTAGCGGAAGCAGGTGCGTTACCCATCAAGCTACCAGTATGGATTATAGATCAGTTGTATGAAGCAAACAAACGGGCTTCTAGGAAATTAGTGGTGAACGGATGCTGTGCAATCACACGCATTATTTACCGATGCCTAGCATATGATGTCCCCATTGAACGTGCCTTAACTTGGGCACAATTACAAATGTTTAAAAGGCTCAAGACGTCCGCACATCAATCCAAGCGCATGAGGGGTGCGATCCCTTGTGTCCAGACAAGGGAAGTCCTGACTACTCCTGAGGCATCACCACTAAGAGAGGCCACTGTACCTCCCTTCACCATCAGGATACCCAGATCGGAATCTGACACTACGACACAAGCTACCCCATCGGCTCCTCCTGTTCCAACTGAATTCGAATTCGCTGCCACTGGAGATGCTGAAGGACTGGACCCCCAGGATTTCGAAGCATTCCTACAAAGCACACAATTCTCTGATGTGGAGTTTTATTCAGAGGCAGAGGAGCAGGGCACATCCTCACGAAGAAGAAGAAAGTCTACAGACGGTCGACATGTACATTGGAGTGACGCTCAGCAAAATCAACAACACGGACACCCGGAAGAAGAAGAAGCGTATGAAGAAGAGACCACTGAAGCCCCAGCCTATACAGCAGAACTCCGAAGGCTGTATCAGATTATGGAAAGAGTGCGATCGCAACAACTACTCACTGAACAGAGCAGCAGAGTACTTATGACTCAGTTGTTGGAAGAAGCGGGAGTTGACTCAGAGTACAGGGAAGGTCTCTTATTGATGGCAGAAACATATGGAGTAGTAGAAGCAGTGCGCACTGCCATTCAGAGGCCTCCAGTTCAATATGACCCACGAAGGTTCCAGACGCGACCACGATCAGGTAAGAACATCCAGATTCCCATTACAGTTGCAGAAGAGCCAACTACTACATCTGAAACTATCAGGACAACCTCCCAAACAGCTAGCCAACAGCACCCTGCCACCCATGAGGAGTCCACCGAACCACTACCACCCACTCCCCCACCATCACCTCCTAGAAGAGAAACAGTGGAAACCACATCGACTACTCAACCCACAGACCCCACCTTCATCTTCCGTACTCCCATCTCTAGTGCCACCCTATTCTCTACCACTGATAACCCGATCTTTGAAGCAAACCCCATCACTACACAATCCACCGAACCCCTCCTAGAGCCTGCCCTAGGGCAACCATCCCCAATGCCCTCAGCCATGGGTCATCCTGACCCTAGATCCACATTCATGGGCTTCCCTGCTACCACGCAACCCTTTCAGCCCTTCTCAAACTTACGACCCCAACCCCCGACATCCCTCTCTCCATTTCTACAATCCCTCCATGACCTCTTTGCTAGGGCTTTTCAACCAGGCTCTCAACCATTTCTTGTCTTTTCAGCTCCCCACCCCACTTCACTACCATGTTGGCTTGTATATCAAATTTAAGGACAGATTACATTCAGCTCCAGCAACAAAACGCACGCCTGCATGAGCACTCAGAGACACTACAGCACCGCCTTGCGGCACTAGAAGAGGAGAATGCTCGCCTCCACACACAGTTCCAAACCCTCCAAGAAGCTCATAACATATTGGAGGTACAGTTACAGAATGTAGATCAGGAAGCGGTGCAGGTGGTAGAAGGTCACCTACGGACACAGCTGGAACGCAACTCAAAACTTCAGCGAAATATGGCACTACTCAAACGCCATCTTGCGGCTGCTCAGGAAGAGAATAGACGCCTGCAAATACAAAATCAAGAGAACCTGGAGGCAGCTATTGAGAGCACACCGGGGGCACCCATCAGCCCATCCAAGGTTCAAGCAGTGACCCCCGATAATATCAAGATTATATTGGAAGATTATGCCATGCTGCTTGAAGCACATGATAAACTATCGGAGGAACTGGGACAGTTGAAGCAGGAACACCAACAAGGACCAACAGCAGCCCCTCCAACCACCCCCTCTGCGGCTTCACTTCTCACAGACGCAGAGGCCATAAAAGATCTCCAGAAACAGGTCACTGAATTGCAAACACGCTTACTACAATATGAGAGACCATCTTCCCCTCCAGAGGCTCCCACGGACGAAGAAGTTGTGCAAATTCCTGTGGAACAAACGTTTGACGAAGATACGATCCGCAACCATTCCCAGGAGGCCAACAAACAGAAGAAGCGCAGGACACATTCGAGGCACCACGGCCCCCATGGCTACGTCAAGTGGAGGAAATCGGGAGTTCGCACGAAGAGCGCACCGTAGTGCAAAATCAGGCCATGAGGGTCATAGAGGAGACTGTGTTACAATCAGCTTACTTTAAGAACCTGTCATCGAGACGCCTGATTCTCTCATCTGAACTCCAATACAGGCCGTATTATATTATCTTGGCTGATTATAATGCAGAAATACAAAGAGTCACGGGTCAGATTCCTACCTTTGCGACCCAATTTCAACCCGAAGACCTTCCTCCAGAGGTGCAAAAAGGCAAGATTCGTCAACCAACGTGGCGGCAGAAACTTCTAGAGACATATCCAGAAATGCTACGCACATGGAACAACGTGCCTTTGCACCTCCTGTACAATCCATGCTACGGTCCAGTCCCCCGCCGCAGGTCGTGGAAGGCATTCAATATCAAGGTACAGAACAACGCGCAATGCAAGGAATGGCTGAACTACCCGTACATTGCGCCACCACAAGGACCACCATCGGTAGCATATATGATGGGGACCATTCGCCACTGGATGCCGCGCTTGAAGCCCATGCAAGATGTAGCAGCGCAAATGATGCTTAAAATCTTAGATATGATGCAAGTAGTCCTGAAGACCTTTAGAAATGCAGCCGCACCACAGGTACGTCTCCCGGGGTTTAGCAATGGAAATTACGACTTGGTGTATGACATGAGCACCACCCCCAGTATTCGTGTGGCTTACGCTTGGCATGCACGCATCAAATACCTCCCCGCCTGCTACAAACAGACCTTCGAAGAAATGTTCAGATCAGGTTTCTGGGAGTATCACTCGGAGATTTTCGCACCAAAGCCAACACATCTGCTCCAACTGTTTGCTTGTGAACAAGCAATGTATTCGGAGTACTACACCACCCCGCAACCAGAGACCCCTGGTGCAATAAATTGGGATGCATTGGAAGCTGATCTAGCAAGAGGCTTAAGGATAGGAGAACATGAACTGGCCACCAATGTCATCCAATATTACATCGACCACCCGAGAGAACAAAGGTCTGTCAGGGGCGACAGACGCTAGGAAGGGGGGAGTGTTGGCACACAAAGCAACAGAGGAATCATGCACAATACGGCAACAAGGCCAGATCATTTTTTCCATGGATTATGAATAACTCAAGTGATTTTAATCACTACACAAACATTGTAAATCCCGTTTTTGGTAGATTAGACTCCATTTTGTGCAAGCCGAGGAGTCCTCGAGCTTGAGGAGTATTAGAAGTACCATCGTACCAAATTTCATAATTTTTAGACTTCGTTTGAGCCCTCAAATAAGCCCTGGAACCTAATTTTTAACTAGGCCGAACACTAGGTCTGGACAGGGCCAAAACTAGTCAAAAAACTATAAAAAGAGCTAGAGAGCTCATTTTTGAGGTTAGATTGTAATTGAAACGAACTTGTAAGAGCTTTTGAAAGTAATCTAAAGAACTCCATTGATTCTCTCTCTTTGTCTTGCCGTGTGTGCGCGTGTGTGTGTATGTGTGTGCATGCTTGTGTGCTTCTCACTCACGCACTTGTGCCGCCACTTGCTCGAGGTCTTCATACCATCCTCACGTCTTCGCGGATTGACATTAAAGGAGGTGCTACTCATCACTGAGCTACAACGGGGTAAAGTCAAAGCAATGGAAGGAATTCATGCTATGTCATGCCAATTTGCTGAACCAACGAGAGCAAACCGCCATTCAAACATACACGTGTCGCCACAGAAAGCCTGTCGAGGACGACAGAGTTCAGGAGGAGGGACGTGTAGAGGGACAATCAAGCAAAAAGAAAAGAAGAAGAAAATCAAAGTCCAGAACAATTTATTAAGAACGAAAAAAGAATATATCTCTGCAGGAAGCCCCGCAGGGGCGCATTACCCACCTCTGCACAGAGCCCCGCAGGGGCACGCATCAGGCAAAAAGAGAAATTATCCAGGTCATGCACGGTGGAAAAGAAGTAAACAGCCTCAAAGCAATACAACAGGGTCAGATGTGTACAACCAGGACAAATCAGAGGACCAAAAGTTACAAAGGGGTAGAGGCTGAAAAGTTTAAGAGGGTGACTAAGAACAGCACATTCCTAGTCACTGGTGGCGTGCGTGGCAACCCAAGTCAACAGGCAAGACAACTACATCAGGCTCTCGAGTTGTAGAGCTTGAATCAAGAAAGCCATCGAATTTGCATGTCTGTTTAACTGCAGACAATACTAACCAAGGGGAGCGTGCGGAGAAAAACTGAAGCGCCTCTAAAACGTAATGCAAGATCAAGAATCAGGCAACACTACCCACGGGACGCGTTCGCGAAGCAAAGTCTGTCAAGGGACGACAGAGACGAAGAGGGGGAGAGTGTTGCAGAACTAAAGAGCACACAAAGCAGAGAAAAAGGATGGGCCCCAAAATTTTTCCGATTTGGACACACCACTTTTGTATCATAACCACTTTTGTATATAATTTCCGTTGTAAATGCACTAGAGGAGTCCTCTAGATGCATCCCCACTGAAGATTAGTGATTTACCCATGTACAATAGTAGGAAGTTAGTCTTTTAGTGAATAAAGTGCCGGTCTCTTGTGTGAAAGGACCAAACTTAGGGCACTAGTATATAAGTCAAAAGTGACTCATTGTAAAGGGACCATTTGTCATTGTGAAGAAGGAGCACTTCTGAATTTTCGAGTTTGCCTCTTCCTTGCTGATTTCGATCTTCATTTTGCTCTTGTATGTGTGTGTTAAGCTTGAAATGCAGGTGTAGGACTGTTGTCTACCCCTTCCCCCTTGTTTTGAGCTGCTGTAGTGCGTGCGTAAGCTAGGAGAAGCTGAGGCGCGGGTGTTTGTGACTCCCGTAATTCACTGTTTCTGCCATAACTTGAAGCAGAGTGGTCAGAATTGAGTGAAACCACCACCGTTGGATTCGTCTCGTCGAGAGCTTCGAAACGAGTACCCTATTGCCTATGTTCGGAGTTCTGAGCTGGGAGAAAACCTCAAAATACCAAAACTGCTGAAAAGAGGCTTGCGGCAACACTTTCAGTATTTCAGTAGGTGTGGGTAGTAGTAGTCTTTTCTCATGTGTGGATAGCTAAACCACTTCATTTTCTATCACGTGTGCACACGTCTTCATACACTTGGCAAGTCACTCCTTAGGATTGACATTTAAAGGTGTGAAAAGAATCCCACTATATGCACTTGTATGGCAATTGAGGTATAGTCTCATTGGTACAAGTCCTTGAGTCTTTGTGACTCAAGTACACAATACCAACCGATTGCATCATGCTGGTATATCCTTGTTGATCGGGACCTTCTTCCAACAATACTAGTCTTAACTCAGCACCTTCTTGTTGGACCCACATGGTATCTTTGTCCCAATCATGTATTACACTAGCATGCCTTAGCTAGGGTCTTCCAATTAATAGAGGAAACCCTCCCTGCACATTTGGTAGTCTTATAACTACAAAGTCCAAGACAAAAGTGTTACCTTGTACTTCCATCCAAATATTAGGGACTACTCCCATAGGTCTGATTGTACTTTGGTCTGCCAATGTTACAGTGAAGTTGGCAAGTCTTGAAGGATGTAGTCCAATCTTTTTCATGGTATGTTCAGGCATCAAGTTAATGCCAGAACCACAATCCAGAATAACTCCTTGAAACTCATGACCTTTGAGAGAGACTGTTAGCCGAGGGCTCTTGTAATCTGTGAGGGGTGCTTCCCCTGCAATTTTCTCTTTATGTATAACAACATCCTTTGCCACTAAACTTGTTGTGGAAGCCTCATCAATTATCTGCAAGAGTTCTGACCTGAATTTCCCATCCATCTTTATTAAATAAAAAATACTAACCTCCTTTTTCATGTACTTGAGTAGGCGTGAAGCTTCTGATTCCTTAAGAGCATGGGCTCCAATGGGCTTATCAACCTCCTCATGAGCCCTTCTGAATGCATGTCCAATGGCATCACTGATACCTATGAGGTTTTCTTTTTGCCTTGTATCTGCACATGTGGTGGCTTTGTCTTCAGATGTCTCTTTGTCTTTGTTCAATCAATTAATTCTTGATTCTTGACCTATATCTACTTGAGCCTTCGCTTTGCTTCTTGTCTACACTGTAAGCGATTCAATTTCTTCTAAATGCACCACCCTGGTAGATAGAGATGGCACATTGACTTGACCTATTATTTCTTCTTTACACACAAAAATCATTTGAATATGGGGCCCAGATGAAGATGCTTGGCTCTTAGGACAACAATTAGTATAGTGGTCACTGGCCTCTGGGCAACTCCTGCAAGGAGGGGCATTCTCTGGGAGAGTGCACCTACTTTGATAGTGCCCACATTTTCCACATCTGAAACAAATAATTGGCCTCCTAGGCCCATTTCCAAAGTTATTCCTCCGTCTAGGGTTTTAATGGTTACCTTGATTAGGTGCAGTCGCCATCACATTAGTTGGTGGTAGGGCTCCTCCTTGTGTCCAATATGTTGTTGCAGGCATTCCTCTTGATTGACATTCCTGGGCCTCATGAACAGCTTTCCTGCATAGTTGGCAAGTTACACTTAACAGAGGACATTCACTTACTATATGGCCTTGCTTGGTGCACATGGTACACCATAGTCCACTCTTGATGCCACACCCGCTGAGTTCCTGCAAATCCTGTCGAAGCTGAGCCAGTTCTTCTACTTGGGCATCCTCTTCCTTTTGTAGCTTCAAAGCCTCAATCTCCCTCCTCAATTGAGTAACATCATTATCTTCCTCTTTATGGGGCTTATTCCTCTTTAAGACCTCCAGCTCTTTCCTTAGCTGGATTACTGGATCCTCCATTTCTGCAGAATAGGGTAGTTGAGAAGAAATTGCTCCATATTGTTGCCTTATTTGCTCGAGTCATGTAGATGTGTTGATGAACTCCTCTATGGAGGTTGTTGGCAACACTAATTCCTTGATTTTACATTGTGACTGGAATTGGCTTAGCTAACCATTTCTTAATAAAAAAATCATGTGGAGGATCTGGCAACTTATCCATTAGTGCCTTGGCCCTAGTTACAAACTCTGGAAACTTTTCACCTGGACCCAGTCTCAAGTTTTCTAATTCCTCTATGATGATCTTTGTAGTATTTTCATGTTGGAATTGATTTTTGAATGCATCTTTCATTAAGTCCCAAGTGGTGAAATGGTTCTCAGCAAATTGGCTGAACCATTTATCTGCTAACCCTTCTAATGTGGCAAGGAAGAGTATAAAAAAGGCATCCTTTCTTCCCATCAAGCCTCTTGTTTTGCATAGTGCTAAAAACCTCCTAATATGCTCCTCTGGATCTTCCTGAGCTAAGCCTTTGAAAGAAGGAAATTTTATATTTAATCTTGATAGCAGGGTTTCCAAATCTACTTGGCCTGCCATGCTCTTTACTGATGAGGTTGACGACAGTGGACTGAAGGATCTTCTAACAGCCTTCCTTCTTGTATCTTTGCAGGTGACCCTCAATGTTTGAGACTAGGTTGCAATCATGAGCTATTCATAGTCCTCTTAGGCTAAGAGAATTAATAAGAAAATTTACCTCTTAACCCAATGAAGTAGCACTATAGCACTATCGGCACTTGAACTCTTCTACACTCTACACTTTTCTTCTCCTATGCTCAAATCTCCTTGGAGTCCCACCGGGCGTGCCAAATTTTGTTGGGGAGGATTCTTGGACAAGAAGGGATTTGAGTGTTTGTAGGAGAAAAGGGAAAGACAAGAAGAAAGATACACACTGGAAGCCTCTGTCGTTTAATTATAAGAAGAAAAATACAATGGTGATGCACAATACAATCCAATAATACAACCCAATGCTTCTGTGAAAAATCCCACAGAGTGCTCAATCTCAAAATACCAAATACCCAAGGTCTTGTTGCTGCTGGCCTTCTCTGCACCAGACCTCCACCTTCTCCAAGCCTGCACTTATGCACACCTTGCACCAAGCTTCCAATAAGGGGGAGGAATGGACACCTTCTGTCCGCACGTGCACAGCTTCAATGGGACCTTGGGATTCTTGGGGTGACTAGCTTAGCACTTCTCTGCACACTTCCTTAGTCACTCTTCATGCACACCTTGCACTTCACTTCTCTGCATAGCTTAGACTATGCTTAGAATGTGTGTCTCTTGCACTTCTCTCTCTTGCCTATCTTAGACTATGCTCACCTTGCTTGCTCCTCCAAGAATAGTCCTTGCCTTGATTTCAGTGTCGATTCACGTACGCTCCTAACGGCAAGAGCATCTTGGTGCTCACTTTGATGTCCCAAGATTGTCTTCAAAAGTGGGCAGCCAATGAATCCCTCTTTTGTCTTGTAGTGACATTAGATTAAAACAAAAATTTTAATTGGGGGGCCATACTTTCACTTCTATGTACGCTGCCGCTTCACATACCTTCACATTTTGCCTTTTAATTCTTCACTTGTGCACCTAAGAGAGGGTTCACCTAAACCTTCCAAAACACTTTAAAAAAACTTTGACCATTAGAGAAATTACAGAAATACCTCTGCAACTTGCAACCCACTTTCTGCAATTTTACCCTTTGTGAACAATTATTTGTGCACTACCTGTGCACCTTGACACCTGCACTTCAAACACTTTGACTTTGCCCATGTTGACTTTGATCTTGAACTTGTTGACTTTGACCTTGAACTTGTTGTCTTTGACCATTTTGACTTTGACCTTTTGACTTTGACTACATTGACTTGGCTACATTTGACTTTGACCATTATGACTTTTATGGGCTCAACAGGTTTAGAGTCTTCAAGGCCAAAACACTGCAATAATGTGTCAACATATTTCATTTGACACAAAGCCATTCCACCATCAACGTGCATAAACTGAATGCCCAAATAGTAATGCAAATACCCCAAATCAGACATCTCAAATGAGGCATGCAAATCAGCCTTACAATCAGGAATATGCCTCTCATGAGGACCACTGAGCAGCATGTCATCAACATAAACCACAATGATCAGAAGTACGTCATTAGCATGCTTAACATATAAGGTGCTTTCAGTTGGATTGTTCTCAAAACCATGTGCAATCAAATAGGCATGTATCTTTTCATACTAAGCACGTGGTGCTTGCTTTAAAGCATATAATGCCTTTTTTAACCTGCACACTTGGTTCTCATGCCCTTTCTGCACAAAGCCACGAGGTTGAAAAACATAAACTTCTTCATGCAAGTCACCATTCAAAAATGCTATTTTGATATCCAATTGATGTACATTCCAACCATGATGAGCTGCAAGTGCACAGATGCTACGAACAGTAGTCATTCGGCAAGCAGGTGCAAAGGTCTCATCAAAATCAATGCCTCTTTCCTGTGCATAACCCTTTGCAACAAGCCTAGCCTTATACATGTTAACTGTTCCATCAGGTTTACGCTTCAACTTGTATACCCACTTTGTGCCAAAGGCCTTCTTGCCAGGAGGCAAGTCACATAAAGACCAAGTACCACTCTTCATTATAGCATCATATTCAGATTGCATTGCAACCATCCAATGTTTAGAATTTTGTGCTTCATCAAATGAAAGAGGTTCAGTCTCATCATAGAGACTAGAGGCAGCCATAGCATAGCAATCTGATGCAAAAGAGGCACTATGAGACCCTGACCGAGTACGATATGATAGAGGTGTATTGTTGCTCTAGCACAATGGTAAGTACCATGTTAAGAAGCTCCACCTCCTTAATTTCAATCTACGGAAGAGATAAGAGTGATATGAAGATCGTGAACGCGAGATGTGGTGATAGTTTAGTGAAGGTGAGAAGCATAGAGATGCACACACACATACACACACACAATGAAGAGACAAGCAAGACACAATGGAAGGTTGAAAGTAGATTCTATTACTCAAGAACACTCTTACAAGCTCAAAATAGCTCTAGGCTCTTCTCTACTCATACAAGCTAACCTCAAAAATGAGCTCTCTAGCTCTCTTTATAGTTTTTAGACTAGTTTTGACCGGTTTCACATCTAGTGACAGGCATAGTTAAAAAAATAGGTTTTAGGTGCTATTTGAAGGTCTAACGAGGTCTAAAAATAGCCAAAATTGGTAGGCTCATTCTACCTAAGCTCCTCAAGCTCGAGGACTCCTCGGCTTGCACAAAATGGAGCATATACTTACAAAAGTGGGTGTTCTATGTTACATATGATACAAGAGTGATGAAAATCACTATTGGGAGTTTTGAAAAGTATTAAAAACATATTTGTTTTGAAAAAATGATCTTTATGGCTCCCCACTACTTCGTTGTGATCCACCTTCACATACTTCCTCATCGTCTGTGCCTCTGGCTACTGCCAACACCCCCCTCCCTCTCGCTTCTGTCGTCCTCGACAGAACCTTGTTGCGGGGTTTGTCGGATATAGTTTTGTAGGAGGTCATGAGTGAGGGTGTGCTCTGAAATGCAAATACCTCTTGCAAGATCTGCTTCAAGTTTTTCCCAATCTATGGGTTGAGGTTCATCGGGTGGCAGGAGCCTGTAGTGCATGGAGTACACTAGTTGTTCACACGCAAATAATTGGAGTAGATGGGTGGGCCTATTAATGAACACCTCTAAATGGTACTCCCAAAAACCGGTAGTAAACATCTCTTCTAATGTCATTTTATAGCATGTCGGTAAATATTTGATGCGATAGTGCCAGGCATAACATACCCGGAGCGATGGTGTTGTGCTCATATCATACGCTAAATGCTGATTACCATGCTTGAATCTTGGGGTGTTAATGTGTGGTGCCTTGACGCGACGGAAGATTTTAAAAACAATCTGCATCATGTCAAATACTTTGACAGTCATATGCGTGGCAACATCATCCATTCGGCATAAGCGGGGGAGCCAGTGGCGAATCATTGCCATCATATATCCTATTGTGGGTGGTCCGTGGGATGGAGTGAAGTAAGGATAATTCAGCCAGTCCTAGCACTGCTTATTATTCTACACTTTGATTGTGAAGGCCTTCCAAGAGCGGCGATGTGGCATTGGTCCCCAACATGGGTTATACTTTAAATGCAGGGGTGCCTTGACCCATGTGCTCATCATTTCTGGATATTGTTGTAATAAGTCTTGGTGCCAAGTTGGTTGAAAGATTTCTCCGCTCTACACTTCTGGTGGCAAGTCATCGGACTCAAACTGAGTTGCATGTGAGGGTTTCTTGCCTTTCTCCTTTTTTATCGCCAATTGGTATTCTTCTGTTAGCATAAAATATGGCTTATATTGCAGCTCATGGCCAAATATATACCTACGAGGGGCCAAGTGAGTGAAATAAGGGGATTGTAAAATACATTCCTCTATCATAGCCATGGCATATAATTGAGCCTCTGCCCGTGTTGAGTGGGTCTTTCCAAGTTCTTTATAGTCTTCATCCATGCGAGGGGTAGGAAGTTTAATGGTGGTCTAGCCTTCAGTCGTGACATGTCCGCCTCGGATGGGTTGTGGTTCGTAGGATTCTTCATACGTTTCCTCCGGGATAGACATTGTTTCTTCCTCCGTTGGGAGTTCGGGTGGGGAGTTTGGCCTAGGGGGTTCTTCGTATGCTACGATCTGTGTTTGAAGAGTCAGTACCTAGGCACATAGAGTGTTGAGTTCTTCAATGATTTCAGGAGATGTGGCCGTAGGAGATGGTGATGCTTGCTATACAAGTGCTCGCAACTATAGCATTTTGTGGTCTTCCTTGAGCTTCTAATATGCCTCATTCATACTATCATAATCTTCTAGTAGTCTAACATGGTCTTCCAATAGTATCTTCATATATTCAGAGGGGACGACTTTAAAATGGCTAGGACTCAGAGGTTCGTCTCGTTGATCTAAAGCTGCTTCAAGATTCTCTCTATTATGTTCCTGCAAGCGTTGATTCTCTTCTTTGGCTGCTACTAGGTGGCATCTTAGTAGTCCCATGTTTCGAGTGAGTGTCGTGTTCCGAATGGTTTGAGCCCTTAACAAATTGTCGATATCTGTAATTGTCTCTTTTGTCTTTTGTTCACTTTCTAGTTCAAGTGTATGGTAGTCTTGGCATAGCTCTTGGTAGCGTGTGTTAAGGGAGGGATTCTCGATGGTTAAGGAATTTAGCTGCGACTATAAGTTGCTCGTGGTCTGCTGCAGTGTCGGGTAACTAGTCCCAAGAGATGCAAAATCGTCACGGACTTGTGTCATACATGTGAACATTTGACGGAATGCGGTGTCGATTGTGGGTGATAATATTAATGGTGGAGTGAGTGAAGATGTTGTGGGTGTGGGTGTGGGTGTTGATGCAAGGGGAAGGGGAAATAGGGATGGGAAAGTGGATGCAGTTGTGACTGTGGAGAAATGTGATGTGCCTAAATGTGATAATGAAATGGATGGCGTGAGTGGTGGTGTAGTGGGTGGTGATATGTCCATGCCACTAGATGTTGTGTCGAGTGCAGTGACCATGAAGAGTGGAGTGATAGTGGGTGCTTGAGTGGGTGTGAATATAGGATTTACAAAGGTTTCCGAATAATTTACGGATGCGGTTTTGTGTATTGCTTGGTGGAGAGGGGAGAGAGGAAATATAGTGGGTCGGGGAGGTGAGATGGGGGAGAAGGTCAGTGGAGGGGGAAATGGGAATAGGGGTCTTGGAGGGATGGGGAAGAAAGGGACGAATGGATGGAGAGATGGACTGGATGGAAGGGTGGAAGTCCTAGGAGGGAGGCTAGGTTGTGTGGGTGCGGAAAGGGTGAGAGGAATTGAGGCAACAAAGGCTTCTGCTATCGCACTATCAAAAGACGTGGATGGTCGAGGGGAGGTAGGGTGCACAGGAGAGACTGGAGGGGCGGAAGATGAAAGAGAAGCAGGTGGTGTAGTGGGTACTTCAACAACAGTAGTGGTATTTACAGTAGAAGGGTGAGGTGGGGAATCAGTAATGATGGTTGCTTCTTCAATAGGGTTTTCTAGAAGGAGTCGTGCTTCTCTGACCTGGTGTGAGGAGTGGGCATCCGTTGGTACACGAATATACTGACCCGGTCTTGAGAGCAAGCGGACTTATCGAGGGTCAAACTGTGGTAGTGGTTTCCTCTGCAAATAGCATAATGCTTCCTTAGTTCCAACTGATTTAACCAATTCTCTAACACCCTGAATGCAAGCTTCTTCGAAGCCTCCTGTAGCAAGTTCTTATTCTACAAGTGCTTGGATTTCTTCTTCTGAGAGTTTTCTACGTGCCCAAATTGCTTGCATAGTGTGGTATAGTTTCTTGATTGCCAATGTGTAGGCAGTAGCTCCAAATGTTTCGTCTTCGTAAGTACTTGTGTCACCCTGAGTGTCAGTGTGTTGTTCCTGTTCATCAGTCTGCACATTCTCTTGAGAGTCATGGCTAGCCTGACTGGCTTCATCATCTCTGTCTTCATTGTCCATTTCTCTCCTCTCTTCTTCTGAGCTGGAGACTACTTGCTCGTGTGGTTGATCAGGAGGTGTAGTAGGGTAACTAGGACGTCCATACTCCTGAGAGAAAAATTGTCCTTTTGAAAATTGAAATTTGCTTGAGAAAACATCATGCATTTCAAAAGAAAACGTGGTATTCATTGGTTCTGCCTCTAAGTTGGGTATAGGAAAAGTAAATGCTTCCGCACTGATGGAGGTGGGAATTTCTGCTGCTGTAGTGGTGAGTTCCTGAACTATGGTTTCTTGAGAGGTAACAGCATTGGTAGTACCTTTTGTGATAACCGGTCATGACAGGCGTATGCGTATGGGTTGTATAGGTGCAGGGGGTTCCATAGGTGACTGTTCTAGAGATGGCTGAGGTGATGGGGACTCTAGAACTTGCAAACATGGGATAGATCTATCCATGCGCTTGCCTGCCCGTCCCTTGCTAGCTTTTTTGGCTTTCTTGGCGTTTCCTTTGAATGCCTTCAATTCTTCACTTGTCATTGCGCCTTCTATAGGCAAGTCATATGCCAACCACATATAAACAATTCGAGTGAGAGGGCAACATCCATGGATGACTTTTTTCCTTTCCCATCTTTGTTGTGCTAGATACAACTTATCAATGATCCAACTTGCAAGATCTATTGGTTGGGGCCCAATACATGCTAAATATAATCCGAACCAAACACACTTGTGAGGCATAGTGAAACGATCCTGAGCCAGGAATGCAAAATGTTGCATACATATACGTAACAGATTAGATAATTCAGGTGTAATGGCCGAAATGTCTTCCCATTTCACGACATCACCATGCTTCATTGGCTCTGGAATCAGCCTTTCTCGCTCTATCGGCGTGTGAGTTCCATGGATCTTAATGCAGCTCAAATCAAATCCTTTGAAAGATAGAACTTCTTGAATGGGGGGTCATTTACCAAAGACGGCAGAATGAATGTGCCTGGCAAGTCCTTGTTCTCGGAGGCTATAAGTGTGGTCACCAGGTAGTAGCATCTATAAAAATCTCATTTGGGTAATGGATCACTGAAGTATTTTGTGAAACCTACTCTAGCCCAAATGTGCTTTAACTCTTCTGTATTTTGGAGCTCTTCAAATTCTCTAGAGAAAAACTGATACTTGCCCCACTTAATACTATCAAAAATCAACATGGCATAAAAAATAAAGTTTGTGTCCACTAAGGGTCCTACTAAACCTTGGAACCAATGTGAATTACGGTGAAATTTTTCAATGTATCCCCTAGGAGGGTCATCAATCGGCATTGGTCCTAATTTGCCAAAATTGACCACAGCTACATTGGGGCCAGCCTCAGACGGTCCTTCTGTCTACATCATGATGGATGCAAATGCAGAGAAGATCTGCTACAAAATATTAGCACATTAGTATGGAAATTAATCATGATCCCATTAAAGTGAGACCACAATCCCTTTCCATAACGGATGTGTAACCCGTGTAGCCAAGTGTTGTGAGATAGTTTATGCAATGATTATTTTGCAGAACTAATGCAGGTCTCTAGACAGTTACATGCTTCAGATAGTGCATACATTGCTTGATGAGATGTTATTACAAGTGATGGGTTAGTGTAGATGAGTTTACACAACCTTCAGTTGTGATGGAATTATTATAAGGGAGTTGGTTATTCGGGATGGGATTAATGTTATACAATTCGTCATGAGAGGGCTTCTGGATACATTTTGGTATCCATTTCCTAAGGGTGCTTGATTGGGTGGTATGTTTCTGCTGAGGGACAAAAGGTGATTTCGGATATTGTGGTGTCGATGGGCGAAGAGATTTCTGTGGGGTATATGTTACATGGCTTGAATGTTGAGCTATAATACATTGTTTGGGTCCCCAAATCTGCGTGGGTGTGGGTCGGTTGGTTAAGTACTTCTTGGCGATCCAAATCTATCGAATGTTTGTCGAAGTTGAAGAAGGTAGAGAAGATGTTGAATATTGCCTTTAATTCTGCCAACTTCTTCTTATCATTGTTTGCGTTGTTGAAATCTGTCAGTGCTTTTTGTCCTTTTGGCACCCATACTTGTTTCATGCTGCTTGATTTGTGATGCTGATATTGCTACTTGTTTTGTGTCGTCTGGTATGCTTGTCAGTTTGGGTTCCTCTGTCGTGGTTGACTCCTTCGTGGTTGAGGTTGAGAGGTCGGATGGACACTCTACTTTGGAAAAGAAGAGAGATCCAACACTTGCAAAACTTGCACGTTAGGAAGTGCAGCATTCTTATCAAAGATCTAGGCTAGTTTGTAGTAAGTGTGGAAGGATGGGCACCACAGGGTGTTGTGCCCGTTTGTCCGCTGATGTAGTCCACCTGACCACTGATGCAACCCACCTGACCGCTGATGGTCCCCATTTGGCCCAACTGTTGGGTGGTGACCCCTTCTAGTTTGCAGGAAGCCCAGGGGAAAATCTGTTGACGTTCTCCTAAATGGCAATTGTCCATCGCCAAGCCCACGTGGGTTGGTGTAGACCTAACATGACTTATATGGCCAAAGATCTTTCGGTCCTCCGTCGCATGCAGTTCATATGGTCTAGGGTTACATACCTCAGGCGGAGTGTTGTTAGGGAAGTCAAGCGGCATCACTCCCCGCTGGTCTAAGGTTCCAATCTGCAAGGAGCCTTGTCTAAGATTTAGGTCCACTGAGTGATCATATAGCCAATCCTGGCCAAGGATTAGGGGTTCTATCAGGTCGTCATCATGGCACACTAGGAGCTTCACTGTCATGGTCACTTTGTGTATGAGGATAGGAAGGTCCACCTCGCCCATGCAAGGGGTTTCCATGCCTCCTAGCCCTATGAGGTATGTCTAAACTGGTCGCATTTCTATTCTGGAGTCCTTATAGTGGGACCATCTGGAGCATATACTTACGAAAGTGGGTGTTCTATGTTACATATGATACAAGAATGATGAAAATCAATGTTGAGAGTTTTGAAAAGTATTAAAAACATATTTCTTTTGAAAATATGATCTACCTGGCTCCCCACTACTTCGTTGTGATCCGCCTTCACATACTTCCTTGTCGTCTCTGCCTTTAGCTACTGCCAACATGCATCTAATTTACTGTCACGCAAACTTTGCACCAGCCATTTTGGCATAGTTTTTGCCTGCTCAATATCAGCTCTCTCATCAAGTGCGTCATGTAAATATGCGTCAAAAATAGAATGATCTGCATCATCACATGAAACCTGCAAAGGCTGAGAAGTTGCCTCATTAAGACCAACACTAGACTATCCACCTCTAAAAAGAGGCAGCAAAGTATCATACATGTCTTTGGAGCTAACAGATGTCTCCTTAGTACATGAAAGCAATGGTTGAATAGCATCTCCCACAAAAACAACATCACGGCTAACCAGAATGCATTTAGTCTGTGGATGATATAGACAATAGCCTTTACTTTAAGAACTGTACCCAAAAAAAATACATTTTATTGCTTTATCATCTAATTTTCTGTGATGTTGTTCAGGCACTAATGCATATGCCAGACAACCAAAAACAAGCATATGAGTAAAAGATGGCTTGCGATCATGCCAAGCCTCATATAGAGTGATAGACTTCAGTGCTTTAGTGGGACACCTGTTAAGTATATATGCTTCACACATAACAACCTCAAGCCAGAAACTATGTGGTAAGGCTTGACTCTTGACCATACACCTCGCCATCTCCATGAGTGACCTCTTCTTCCATTCAGCAAATCCATTCTGTTGAGGTGTATACGGCACTGTACACTGGTATTTTATCCCATGTGAAATGCATTAAGATCAGAAGACATATATCCCCCCCCCCCGATCAGAATGGAGGGTGCTTATTTTACATGCTGACATATTTTCAGCCAAAAGCAGAAACTGTTTGAAGCACATAAACACTTAGGACTTTGCTTTGAGTGGACATACCCATGCATGCCTAGAAAAATCATCAATGAAAGTCACAAACTAAAGATAATTTCCAAAAGAGGGTGTTTGCATAGGACCACAGACATCGTTATCAACAAGGTGCAATTTTTTAGTAGACCAAACTGAACCATCTTTTGGAAATGAGGAACACTGCATTTTGCCCAAAATAGAGCCTTCATATACATGTTTACTGGGTGCCTCAAGTTTGGGCAAAGAGGACACCATTTCAGATTTCTGTAGGTGTAGCAAACTAGCAAAGTTCAGATGACCAAAGCGTGCATGCCAAAGCTTTGTATCTGACATAGCCTGAGAATCATGTACTGCACATGCCAAATCATTCATAGATTTTTCATAGTCTATGAGCTTATATAGCCTATGACATAAAATGCCAAAAGTAATAATAACATCGCCATTTGATAGATCATGAATTGTACATTTGTCATCAACAAATGTCATAACCAATCCAATCTTGGCTAATGCAGAAACTGATAACAGATTCTTCTTGATCCCTAACACAAATAAAGCATCTGACAAAGTGAAAGAACTACCATCCGTAGTAGTGAGAATGATCTTACTAACTCCCATGACAGGATAAGAGGAGTTGTTGGCACATGTGCCAGTATTCCCTGTAGGGGCAGGCTCGAGTGAAGAGAAGAAACTACGCTGTGAGGTAATATGTTTGGTCGCCCTACTATCAAGGTACCAAACATCTTAGTCTACTGTAGACATGCACTGCTCATGAAAAGATGGGTCAAAACTACAAACAGTAGTAAACACCCATTTTTATCTTGCACAAGGTTAGCAGACTCTGTTTTTGGAGTAGAGGCCTCTACAAGAACCATTCCAACCTCTTTTTTCTTTGCCTCTTTTGCAGCTAGTTTAGGACAGTTCTTTATGATATGATCATTTCCTTTACAGTACTTGCAAAACAATTTCTACTTTTCTGATTTCTTCTCATCTTTGTCTTCCTTCTTCGAATGTGCAAAATTAGGAGATCTCTGCTTACTATTTGAAGAGCTCCATTTTCCTTTGCCCTTCTGACTAGCCAGGAAATCTTAATCTACAACATGCATAATGGAACTATTCTCCCTTGGCTCATCTTTCTGCAACAAAGCAGAGACTAACTCCTCAAATGACAAGGCATTTGGATTTCCTTTCATCATCAACCGAAGAGTGGAAGCAAAACTCTGATATGAATCAGGAAGACCATTCACAACGGTCTGCACAAGAGAGCTATCTGGTATAACTTCATCAGCAGAAATCAATTGTTCCTTCAAGTCTTTGATCTTTGTTAGAAAACTGTCCATAGAATCATCTTCATTCATGTGCTCACTCTCCAACTGTTTTCGGAGGTAAGCAACACGAGCCTCATTCCTAGCTTGGTACAATGTGGTAAGTGTATCCCAAGCATCCTTAGCTATTTTGCAAGAGCGAATGTGAGGAATAATGGCACATTTGATAGAAAAAGCTACCAATGCATGTGTCTAGGCATCTCTGCCATCCCAACGAATCTGCTCTGCCGTAGGTGCAGCAAAAACCGTAGCACGAACAGGAATATGTAGAATATCATCATCTTCGACACCTTCTGCATCAGCTTCAGTACCTGCAGTTGTAATAGTTGTAGGTGTGATAGAACGTTTTTCAACACCCTGCACAATGTTCCACAGTCCTTTTGCAACCAATACATGTCGCATCATATAAGCCCATAATGGGTAGTTGGTACCTTCCAACTTATCCTCAACAGCCAACATATGGAATACATCGCTACTTTGAGCCATGGCCAATGACTAAAATACCTTGATGCATAAAATTGAGTGTATCTCAAAAAGTTGAACAAAATTGCCCAGATGAATTCTACTAAACCTGTAGCACACTTCGAGACGCTTATATTGGCGAACCAAAACTGGTATATACCTTTCGCATAAAAAGACAAAATCGCCTGCACAAGCACTATGATAGTGCATTCGGATTCTAAGAATGCAACCAGAGAGGTGTCGATGATGCCCTAGATGAAGCAATGACCTGCTCTGATACCAATTGTTGGAGTTAGATGTCTGCGGAAGCACATGAACAGCACAAGGAAGAAGAAGAAGCTTGGAGCACAACACACAATACTGAGTGTATTACTAGAGAATGTAGAAAGATAAGTGACCCATTAGAGCTATAGGCATATATACAAGCCGGGGGAAAAAACCTCCTGAAGAGGGAAAAAAGTGCCCCAGCGGTCCTAGAGTGTTCACACACATCACTACCTAAATATATCAACAGTGTGTGTGTGTGTATATATATATATATATATATATATATATATATATATATATATATATATATATATATATATATATATATATATATATATATATATATATATATATATATATATATATATGTGTGTGTGTGTGTGTGTGTATACACACCCAATGTGTGTGTATACACACCCAATGTGTGTGTATACATGTGTATGTATATACATATACATATGAATGTATATGTACATTATATATATATATATATATATATATATATATATATATATATATATATATATATATATATATATATATATATATATATATATATGTGTGTGTGTGTGTGTGTGTGTGTGTGTGTGTGTGTGTGGGTGTGTGCGTGTGTGTGTGTGTATGTATGTATGTATCTCTCTCTCTCTCTCTCTCTCTCTCTCTCCCTCTCTCTCTCTCTCTCTCTCTCTCTCTCTCTCTCTCTCTCTCTCTCTCTCTCTCTCTATATATATATATATATATATATATATATATATATATATATATATATATATATATATACATATATATATATATATATATATATATATATATATATATATATATATATATATACATACACACACACACATACATACATATATATATATATATATATATATATATATAATTCATTCATTTATATATATGTGTGTGTGGGTTTATATGTGTGTATGATGTATATATGTATGTATGTATGTATGTGTATGTGTATGTGTATGTGTATGTGTAGTCATGTTTTTATTCTAAAGAAGCATACCTCTTTAAGTTAAAAAGAAATGTACAAGAAGCTTGTAGTCCATGCGAGCATATTGCTCACTAGAAGAATGTGTGCATTATCATCCCTATGGATGTCTTACGTGGTTCTTTGATCTCAAATCTAGTTGAAGATCAATGAAGTTATAGAGGCCAAAATGAAAGCTTTCGATTGGTTCCACGAGGACAACAACAATATCTTGGACACACATAACAAACAATGGAGTGTCTTTTAGGATAACAAACACATAACAAACAACGGAGTATTCCCATCGTAATCCTCCATAAGTGCACTAAATGCAATCTTTAAATTCCATAAGTGCACCAATCATGGTCGTTACGTATGTACCATTTTTTGTTGGAGCGTTGGGAATGTTGAAAGAAGAATCTGTGGCAAATTCAATCTTCAAATTCCATAAGCGCATCAATCATGGTCGTTATGTATGTACCATTTCTTGTGGAGCATATGGGAATGTTGAAAGAAGACTATATGACATTCTAGTTATTAGTAAGATGTTGTTGGTGTGTTGTGCTACTCCACAATGCAATTCTTTCCACAATATGGAAGTTTGGGTGCTTCTAATCTTCAACGACTATGCAAAAGGTATCCAATTCTTGGATGAGTCTAGATAATAAAAAATTGAAGCTTTTCCTTTGGAATGCAGGTACAATGCATCGTTTCTAAGTTGGAATTTCCATCATGATAATGGAACCACCTTTTCCAAGAGCGAATGAGAATCTTTCTTGCTGTAATTTTACATCTCAGTGGAGCTACAATGCATATTTTTTAGCACAAGTCATTATTTTATTTACTTTCGTAGTAAACATATGCTTATTGAAAAATAGCTCTAAACCAAAACATTCAATGAACTAATCCTCAAAAAATCTTTGAATGAAAGTACCATTGCATATCAAGTGTTAAGCCAAAGATAAAAAATATCGTTGTTGTTGCCATAAGAATTGTTGAACTTTCCTCTTGAGTAGCCATAACCTCCTCTATTGTAGCCTCTGCCTCTTTGATTCTTGGAGTTCCTAAAGCAATTTTTAGTTGTATGATTGGTTAGTCCACAAATAGAACAAGGATTAGAGTCTTGGGGTCTCCCCCTACCTTGCATTCCCCCTCTCCCTCTTTCTCTAGCATTTCTTCCTCTACCTGCATAGTTAGCTTGGTGTGTTCCTGCTTCATCATCCACGTTCTTTCCTTTCCCTTTGTTTTCCTTGGCTTTCTTTTAATCAGTGTACAAAGCAAAGGATTGATTACCTTTGGAACCTTCTCCATACTTGAGTAAGTAGTTGTCCAATGAGTGTATTGAAATCTAGTACATGCATATCCATGTATAGATCCATTAATGTGCTAAAGGCTTCCCACTTGTCATCTACCTTTAGGCCATTGATAACTTGCCTTACAATTTGTTCTTCATCTATTACTTCTCCAATGCTTCCTAGTTGATCAGCAATATCCTTGATCTTTGTGATAAAATCGGTCACATTGTGCTTGGGATTTTTCTTGAGGGTTGTGCTTGAAGAGAATAAGGCTTTAAGTGCATTTCACACTTCCTAAGAGGTTTTGCAACTTCTAATGTGAGGCAACAAAAAAATATGAAATAGAGTTGAGGAGATAAGACCTTGCAAGTGCATCCTTGGAACACCATGTGTTCAATCTTTCTTGCTCTTCTTGTGCAGGTTGACTTTTTTTCTAAAACTTGGCACAACTTCATCTCCAGCTACATAACCATATAGGTTCCTACCTTAAAGGTAAGCCTCCATCCTTAATGACCAAGAAAAGTAATTACCTCTGACCAATTTGTCAATTGATGAAGGGAATCCATCTACCATGTTGTCCAATCGTGCTCTGATACCACTGTGAAGAGATGGATTGCAGGTGGTGAAGATGAAGTGGTGCTACTTAAACTTTGCACTACACTAGCCAAATTGACTCTATGGATATGTAGTGATCCCTTTTAGTTTGCAACGTGATGTATTAAATACCCTATATACCTTGGAAGATCACTCACAAACAAATGAATCAAAACAGATGGGTTTGACCAATGGTCAACTTGGGAAAACTTTCTATTTCTGAAATATATGCTCTAGTATTTTACTCAGTGCTCCTTCTCTGGTTAAACTTGAATAGAGAGCTTTTAGAGCTAACTAATTAGCAAGAGAGCAACCTATTAAAAGTTCATTTCAATGAAAATGAGTGACTCTATAAAGAGAAATCAATTTAGCAAATCACTTGTGTGATCCCAACTTTTTAGGAAGCAGAAGCGCAAATACATAGATTGATTTCTGGCAAATGTTTCTTTCAATTAAGAAAACCAAATGCAATGAAACTTTTTGGTTTTGTAGTAGACTTAGAAAGCTACGATTACTAAGTCAAATCACTAGAAAGATGAACCATGCTCAGAGAAATCATCTCTGCAATCTAACCAAAAACTGATATCTCTGACAGTGAACAGTACACTCACATAGACTTGAAGTTATAACATCAATCATGTATGAAATCAAATGTATATTACATGGGAAATATAATAGAATTACTGACATATGTGTGATTTATATGATCATGCTCAAATCTAACACGAAGCCCTACTATGGAGTCTCTCTCTTTCATAACTATATGAATCACTCTTATATAGAGTGTTTTGGAGCCATAGTTTGAATTTGAATTCTTGCTCCCCTAAGATTCTTTTCCTAATTTCTAGAGATAGATGCTTTTATGAATTTGTGGGGTTCTTGCCTAATCATCAAGTGGCTTCAATCACTTTTGATTCTTTTACTATTACACTAGGTAAATGCTCAAGCAATTACAAGAGTGAGTTCACAAGAGAACTCTCCATTACTTCAAGTGTCTTCTTCAAGACTTCATGATTTTTGTGATACTTCCATCACATGGCTTGCCAATAATTTGCTCCAATAATATACACATAAATACATACATACATACATACATACATACATACATACATACATACATACATACATACATACATACATACATACATACATACATACATACATACATACATACATATACATACATACATACATACATACACACACATATACATACACACACACATATATATGCTTCATCTTGTTTTCTTGCCCTTGTTAAAGCTCATCCCAAAAACAAAGTATTATGCAAACATCACCATAACAAAACTATTGCTATACTTGAATCACCATATTACAAAAAGACATGTTAGATAAAAGCTCACAATTCAATTGCTAAAGAAACTACACAAAGAATTTAAAGACAAGTTTGAAGGAGGGCACAATTTTCATTTCTTTAAGCTACTCTCGACTAAGGAGTTTCAATTCTTTCTTTGATTTTCATCCCATGTTTGTCAGCGAAAAATAACTTTCTTTCATAGATGAATTGTTTTGACAATATATATGACTACACAAATAATAGTGTTGATCTTTTATGACATTCAATAGAGTGAGTATATCTATTCACTCTATTGAACAATTACTTGACCATAGAAGATTCACACCTAGAGCTATACATAGAGATTGTTGGAGATAGATGTCTGCGGAAGCACGCGAACAGCACAAGGAAGAAGAAGAAGCTTAGAGCACAACACAAAATACTGAATGTATTACTAGAGAATGTACAAAGATAAGTAGCCCATTAGGGCAATAGGCATATATACAAGCCAGGGGAAAAAAACCTCCTAAAGAGGGAAAAAAGTGCCCCGACGGTCCTAGAGTGTTCACACACATCACTACCTAAATATATCAACAAATCCCCCCTAGGAGTGATGCGGTGAACAAGTAGTTGGCACTCGTGTATGAGGAAGTGCCAAGCTATGTGGAAATCACTCCACGAAAGGAAGTAAGCCCAAAGATTTGCAGAAAGCTTCAAACTTCTCCCTAGGCAGAGCCTTCGTGAAAAGGTTTGCAATGTTCTCCTGCATTGGCACTTATGCCAAGCTGATCTCAGAACCTCTCCCTAACATAATGATAATGCACCTCAATGTGCTTAGTGCGAGCATGGAACACAGGGTTCCTCACAACTTCCAATGCGCTCTGACTGTCAGTGAAGATGGTGGTGGCAGAAGACTGACCAACACCCAAATAATCCATAAGGCGTCTGAGCCACACACACTCAACAGTTGCTGTGAAAGCTGCCCTATACTCAGCCTCACAACTGGAAGTGGCCACAGTAGGTTGCTTCTTGCTCAACCAAGATATACATGAGCTACCAAGCATGAAGCAAAAGCCACTAGTGGACACACGAGTGTCATAGCAACCAGCCCAGAAAAAGCATGCAGATCTGGTGGTAGTGATCCCCCCTTGGGATAAAACAACCCAAGTATCTGAGTACCACTCAAGTAGCGAAAGATACGCTTAACTGCCTACCAATGCTTGACTCCTGGGAAGTGCATAAACATGCTCATCTGTGAGATAGCAAACTGAGAATTGATGAACAAGATTATTATGTAGACATAATCGTAGCAAACTTGTGATTCTACTTGAATCGCCATATTACAAAAAGATGTGTGAGATAAAAGTTGATAATTCAATTGCTAAAAAAACTACACAAAGAATGCAGAACAAGGAGGGCACAATTTCCATTTCTATGCTACTCTAAAACTGGGAAGTTTCAATTATTTCTTTGCTTTTCATCCGAGAATAGTCAGACGAGGAATAACTCTTTTTCATAGATGAATTGTTTTGATAATATATATGACTACACAAATAATAGTGTTGATCTTTTATGATGTTTATTGATCTTTAGCAATTAAAATCAAATGAGTGTACTGGAGAGAGAGAGAGAGCATAACAATGTGTTCTTTAATAATATATACATACAAAAAGATATGCAACTGAATTACATGGATGAAATTGAGAATTCATGCTCCCATATGTATGACATTTAAAGGCTTTTGTGAATGCTTATTTGAGGCAAAGGCAGATGTGTGCAAAGTGCAGTTAAAGATAGAAATTAGCATAAACGTTGAACATTCAAATCAAAACCCCTTCACTCGAAATGAATCAAAGGTAGAAAAAAAAATAAGATGTTTGGAACTATAAATCACAAGAGATGATATCTATTCACATTATTTGTAGTTTGAAAATCTTGTTAAGTTCATGTTTATTTATCAAGGATCAACACAACAAACGAAGAGATTATGACTCAAGTTATCAAAGTTGAATCCTATGCTATTGATGTGCATAAAGTTTGAATGGGATCAATGTACATGAAACTTTGATATCTTTTGGGTTGGAGGTTTTAAAGCTTGAAAATGTTTATTTCCTCATATGTATTGAGATTGAGAAATTTTACCTTCTTTTTTTATGTTTTTTAAAGATAGATATCAATATGAATGGTTGAGCTAAAAGCTTAAGAGACTTCAGTCTTGATTTCGAGCAAATTTTATCATATGTTTACCTCAAGTAACTGATGTGAATTTGGAATTTATACATGACTTTTTGCTTCCTCAAGTACACACCAAGAATCTGTATTTGAAATGTAAGCATGAAGACCAAGCATCACCTTTTAGGCACATTCACATAAACTATGATCACCCTACATGTAGGCTTGAATGCGCATGAAAACATTTGGACGCCTAAGATATTGTCGGTACATATGGAAAGCCTAAGTGTTTGACCATAGTCTTTGGACTTCATTGAACTATGGCAAATTCATGTGTACATATATAGATTCTAAGTCTACCTCTAAACGGTAAAAGGATCTTTTGAGGATATAAACTTATGAACTCAAATCAATAGAAAAAAAGCCGAAATTCACGAATCACATTTGAATTCAAAAATCAAACATACACTTGAAAGTAAGAAAAATAATTAGGTGGAATCTATCAACAATCATCCTCAAAAATCAAGGGAAAAAAGTATACATTTACTTCATTGGTTATTCACGGGGGTGTCTCTCCTTCCACTCACTTCTTGAGTGCACATTCTACTCATCTCCTAGCCCTTCGAGTCCTCCAACACCTCCATATATTGTACTTTACATCTCAATACATATACATAAAGTTTTTATCATCATCTCCATCTACTATTTAGTGCTTTTGTGCATAGCTTAAGTCTGTAAACTTTTTAGAGCTATTGAAGTGAAGATATGGTCTTATTAACTTATCTATTGATTGGATCATGAAGATAACACTCTTGTTAGTGTGTATACAAAATAGTTTATCCATTGCAGCTTTGTGTTCCAAGATAGGAGTATATCTTTATAATTGTGTATATGTATCATTTGCTTCCTAGAAAGCCAGGATCACACATGTGACTTCTTAAATATATAGCTCACTCTGTATTCATTCTAAATTCATGAGATAATTTGTGTTAGCTCATTTACCTTCCTATTTGAAGTTGTACAAAAAGATTTTGCTCAATTCCAAGCAAGTTCTGAGTACTAAACAACACAATTTTCTAAGACACTTGGTAATATTTTTGCAAAGCTTGGAGGTTTAGGCAATCTACTATAGTTTCCAAGCAAGAAATAGGCTAGTCTAGACTATGTTTTTGCAAATACCCTCTCATCTATGCAATCTACCATTACCTCCTCACAATGGTACCAGAGTATCATCATGGTTTATACATTATGGGTGACGTTTTTCCTTCTTCAATTGAAGGATTGGATCTAAGAAACTGCTCAGCATTGCAAATGATGCTTTGGCAAGGTCATATATTCTAAACTCTATTTCTAATTTCCTACTTCCACACATTAGGAGTTGTACGACTTCACAAGAGAGCTAGAATGCTTTGGAAGCATCCTCTTCAAGCACCAATGCCAAGAAGAATCAATTATAGATGGAGTTCATATCTCTCAAGGATCCCAAGCAAAATATCATCGACTTTGTCACAAAGATTAAGGATATAGCTGACTAATTAGGAAGCATTGGAGAGGGCATAGATGAAGAACCAAGTTGTCAAGAAAGTCATCAATGGAATCAAAGCATATGACAAGTGGGAAGCATTCACCACTACCATTCACTTATACATGGACATGCAAGTACCACATTTCAACATACTCACAGGACAACTCTTCAGTCATGAAGCCAAGCTTATAAAAAATGGTGAAACTCAAAAAGGTAATCAATCCTCTTCCCTTTACACAGATAAAAGTAGATGTAAATATGCTAAAGGAAAAAGCAAGAAATATGATGAAGAAGCAAGTACCTCCCAAGATAAGGTAGAGGGAGAAGTTCAAGACGAAGAGGTAGATTTTGTAGATCAAGCAAGGGGAGACCTCAGAGCTCCTCATCGTGTGCCATATTTGGTTTAACCAACCATATCACTGGGCATTTCTTCAAGAACCCATCAAACTAGAGAGGAAGAGGATACAAAAGAGGACGATATGGAGCTCTTAGAGGCAGATACAACAACACTTATGGATATTTTAGCTATGGGACTCAAACCCTATTAGGGTTACAGGTTTGACATAAAAGATTGGCACACATTGAAGAGAGGGCCTTTAAAAAAATTAGTAGAGATCAAAGTGTACTTGGACTACCAAAAATTCCAAAGACGTATTTGATTTACAAACACAAGGCACATCAATTTGGAAAATATCACTGGAAACCATTCACAAAGAAGGCGTACATACATGGAGATATCTTGGAGCTTGTCCACACTCATGTTTGCGGACCTAGCAAGGAACCATCTATATTAGGATCAAGGTTTTATGTTTCTTTCATTAATGATTGTGGCAGATGGACAAGACTTTAGTTTATGAAGCACAAAGATGAAGTATTTGCTTGTTTCAAAAAGTACCTAGCACTAGTAGAGAATCAAACGGGTAAATTTGAAGAGGCTAAGGTCTAATGGAGGGGGATAATACTTCTCCCACAAGTTTGATTCTTACTTGTAAGAAAGGGGAATAAAAAAAAAGAGATAGTTACCAGATATACACATGAGCAGAATGGGGTAATAGAAAGAAGAAATAGGACCAATAGCAACAGGGTCAATGTTTAATGAAAAGAAGTTTCCAAATTATCTATGAGCACAATTATCTATGGGTAGAGGCAGTATCTTCAGCCACCTATCTCATAAACAGGTTACTCTTAAAGTCTTTTGAAGGAATGACTCCCTGTGAAGCTTGGAATGGAAGAAGACAAATCTTAGACTATTGCAGAATATTTGGCTGCATTGTATATGCACATATACCATCATAAATCAAAGGTAAACTTCATCCGAAGAAAAAGAAATGTGTTTTCATGGGTTATGGCTTAAATCAAAAGGGTTATAGGCTATTAAACACTAGTGTCAAAGGATTCAAAGTAAGTCAAGATGTAGTATTTGATGAAAATAAGTCTTGGTTTGAAGATGATTGCAATAAAATCAAATTTCTTTTATGACTTGGATGATTATCAAAAGACACCTTGAAGGGAGATCAATTCTTGGACCCTTGGTTTTTTAGACTCACAATATCTTGAACATGTTTACTCACAATTTTTAGACTCTTAACATGGCTGCAAGGGCTTGGAATCATAGACTAGTAACTTACTTGTAGGATAAAGGATTTTTAGTGTAGGATAAAGGATTTGTGGTGAGCAAATGAGATCCTTCTCTATTCATTAAAATATCACATGGAGAAGTTATATATCTCTATGTATATATGGATGAGAGTATAGTAATTGGTAATGATGTTGAAGTCATTAGAAGAATCAAACATCAAATGAAAGAAGAATTCAAAATCAGTGATCTAGGAGAGCTCACATACTTCCTTGGATTGAATGTAGTTTACACAAAGCATGGTATGTACCTTACTTAGAAGAAATACATCAAAGATATGCTTCAAAATTTCAAGATGGAAAATGTTAAGGTTGTAGGTATACCTATGGAAGTAAATTCAAAGCTAAGTGCTCATGAGGGTGTGCTCATTGAAGATGTGATAAGCTATCAAAGTTACTACTTGAAATTGAAAGGAAAATATGCCATTATCATGGTCATTCATGTTTTCACTTGAATTTAGCAAGAGGTGAGATGAAAGTATATTTTGACCAATTAAGATGTAATACAAGATTATCTAATAGATTGAAGAAGCAATGCATTCCAAAGAGATATAACAAGACTCAATCTAGTGATCACAAATGTAGTTGCTCATCTAAAAAGCATAAAACATACATAGTAGTGAAACAAGATGAAAAATCACACATGGATACACAAAAGCTTGAGAAAAATTTGAATGAATGATTAAAAATAGATAAAAAAGAGTGTGAAACTCAATAAAGTAAAAAAAGGGATGAAGGAATAAGATATTTATTGCTTGATACATAGTCAATATTTAAGATGAACATGAGGCTAATGAACATGATAATTATGATAATATAAGTGAAAACAATGACCAAGATATTGATTCAAAACATGAATATAAAGATAGAGAAAACGTATCAAGAATAGTTGGAAAAATCATAAGATAGATTGAGTCAAGTTCGAATAATTCTTTCGAACCTTTAGAACCATTCAATAAGAAATATAGTCAATTAACTTTGCAAGAAATTTGTGATGAAAAAGAAGATTCTTCTTCTATGTTTTTCAAATGCTACTAATGTATTTTGAAAACTTTCTTTTGTAGATGATAGCGATGAAGATGAAGATTCCAAAGAGATTATTCTATGAGAGATTTGTAGTGCAGATTGAATTTAAACATGTTTTTTGTACTCTCTTTTTTATGTTTTCATAAGACATGAATAAGTTCAATAAGGTTCTTTAGAAGTCATCCGTTTTTATGACGATGTGATGAGATCCACTAACAGTGATGAAAGCGATATGAGTGAAGAGACTGATGAGATTGAAATTGATTCATAGGTTTTCTTGCAATGTTTATTTTTAAATTTTTAACCCTTGATGAGTATTTTTACACTTAGAGTATGCATGAAATGGTGTACATTTTACATACACATTGCTTTATTTCCCATAGTTTCACATCTATTTGTACTTGTACATAGACTAAATAAATTTTCAACTTCAGTTTTTACAAACATAAATCTTATCAATGATAACCATCTACCTTCTTGTGCACCATGATTATTTGGAATGCACATAAACTAAGCATGATAGGATCTCACTATACGATTTAATATCAAGGCATCTTTTATGCTTCACTTATGCACTATGAATTATGAAACGGAATTTCGTATAAGCACATGATATGTATATAAGCAAGTGCACAAACTTCATTAATGAATGCCAATTACCTTATCTTTTGCATCACGTTTTTTTATCATGAATGATTCAAAGCATGCAATTGATAAGGCTACAACATACGACCTTGCATAGGCACATATGCTTAAAGTCCCATGCACTTGCAATGTGTTCCCAAAGTTGATTGTTAATATGAACATTGATTGTATCATCGAAGCAAAAAGTAGGGTTTTGTTGGCCCATTGAGAGGATGTGTGAGTTTGGAGTGGTAAATGTCATAGATTTCATCTCTATGTTTTGAGATTAATATACCCCTAGCCCTATCCAAGGGTTTAATTCAATGTCAATTAAAGATACTAGAGTGGTCTTTAAGTAATCAACTCACTTGAAGTATTTGCATATTATAGACTCATATGGAGGTATCATTAACTTCTCCAACAAAACATGTACCTACAGGAAAGAAGCAAATAGATTATAATATAGTTATATCCTTCATTTTTCTCTCTTCTTTGAAGTAATAGAGGGTTAAGAAGAGTTGTAGGATGTACGAGGTTTATTTGTTATGTATGTGTATACCCATATATATGTATGCACATCCATATGAAAGTGTATTTCATTCCATGTGTGATTAAAAAAAAATATGCATGTAAGTTCAAATAAATGTGTACCTTGCACTTTTAACCATATGAATATGCACACTCCATATATTTGCATACTCTTGTATATAAGGCCCATATTTCTGCTCACAGGTGCACATATGTCTAAATTGTGTTTATGTATATGTAAATCCATATGAACCTATGCTTATGTAAACAATGTGAAATCAACTTCATAAGAGCAAAAGAACAATACATTAAAATAATGTAAAAAAAACACTATAACAAAAGCAAGGCGGATTACAAGTCAAAATAACAACATTGCAAAATATGAAAAGTAGAAAAATTAAAAGCATTATGCTAAGT